>JAZEWT010000012.1:1027045-1038478 GCA_036362905.1 Mordacia mordax
ATAGGATTAAGCGGTTTCAGATAATGAGATGAGATATTGCTATAGTTACATTTAATTCGAAGGCTTTCGTGACAACCCCTTGCTGATTGGCCGTGTCGGGTGGTGGAGGGTTAAACGACACTATTTTATAAGTTAAAATTTTCTATGTGACCTGACCCAAAAACAAAAACATGGATTTCATTGAGTTACATTTAAGTTGTGTACACGCGAAATAAAATATATCTCTTTGCCGTAAACTGTATTAAGAGTGGGGCTGTTAACGCTATGGGTACTCTTTTGCCAGTATACATACAGGTGTTAAGATCTTACACCTGCATAATCGCCAGACACGGTAAAACCTGTTGTAATCTTATATATGTATTAAGAGTTATTGCTATCTTAAATTCATGACGATGCACTATTTATTAATGCCCGGGTATGTTGGGTCTCGAACTATTGTTTGACTCGGAAGCCCCTTCTGCCCACAGATCACGGAGATGTGTGGTGCGAAACGACTCGGCTATTTTGGCCGCAGCCAATTCTACATCGCGCTCAAGCTCATAGCCGTGGCCCAGGCTGGGCTGCCGATGCGTCTGGAGAGCCTCAGCACAGGTACCTCTCACGCGGCTCATGCCGGATGCACTATGGTGACGCAAGTCACAGTTAGTCTCGCTGTTAAATACTTTGCATGCATATATGCACGTGCATTCTTGTTATTCTTATTTATAATTTCCGGATTATTTCCACTCGTGCGTTGTCTGCCCTTCCTGATTTTCTCATCTCATTATCTGAAACCGCTTAATCCTATATAGGGTCACGGTGAGCCGGAGCCTATCCCGGAAACATAGGGCGTAAGGCAGGAATACACCCGACGACGGGACGCCAGTCCATCGCCGGGCATTGCGGGACAATTTTAGTCTGCGAGCCAATCAACCTATCCAGGAGCATGCTTTTTGGACTGTGGAAGGAAACCGGAGTACCCGTCGAAAACCCACGCGGACACGGGGGAGAGCATGCAAACTCCCACACAGAAAGGCACCCGAGCCGAGAGATTCGAACCCGGGACCTTCTTGCTGTGAGGCGTCAGCGCTAACCAATGGGCCACCGCGCCGCCCTTCCTGATTTTCTTTCTATACTCATTACTTGTCTTGGGTCAGCATTCTCACCTCCACTCTAGTCCTTAGTCTCCTGGTTCCCCCATTTCAAACCATCTCTCTATCTCTCTCGGCTCGTTTGTCATCCTCTGCCTCGGCGTTCGTCACTCTTCTTCTCTCAGTTTAGTTTTGCTCGCATCTTGCGACTTGTCTGAGCAGTCAACTCCCTCTCGGCTTATCATTGGTGAATAATACCCCCGTCTGCTTCATCACGCCTTCATTTATGACCAGATCCATCCTTACGATCGGTGAGATCAAGCTCATCATCGTTTACTCCTGTCGGGTTTATAGTCCATCATTCATAACCGTATAACAAAGCACGTTTCGATGATGGACCAGCACCCCAAAAAAAACTCACCTTTTTGGCTCACTGCCGCACGGCGCGCTCGAGATGGTTTAAGGTTTGGGCAGCAGGGTGGCGCACTGGTAACATCTGCTCCTCGCAGAAAGAAAGTCCTGTCCGAGGCAGCGCAATTTGTATACGCTCCCCCAGTTCTGCGTAAATTTCCTTCGGTTTTATCCCACAATAAAAAAAAAAGACTCTTTTATGCATTGGCCGATAACATCATTACATGGCAAGCAGTGTCTGATGGATTGGCACTGGCTGACCGCATGACTTGCTCCTCCCTTCTCTATGGTTTCTTCATCTCTTCATATCTGTGTCTCGTCCGTGACCAGGCCGTGGAATTTGCGTGCGTTTCAAATTACATTCATGTCGATTGCTTCGAAAAAAACCGCTGTCTCGGGACAGCCGCGCCGATCGCTCCATCCCCTCGCCTCGCCTCGCGACGCTTCGCCCCACACGTTCGAGGCATCCTCTGCGCCCGGGGATGCCTCCAACGTGAGACATCCTCAGGCGCGACGGCGAGAGAGGGAGCGATCGCATCGAGCCGCGACAAAACCCGCGTCATTCCGTTGTCGTTGAACGTCTCAACGACGGCGATTCTCCCGACGCAGTGCGTGACCTCCCTCGCTTCGTGGTGGGCAAGAGCGAGCTGTCGGAGGCGTCGCGCCACGCGACGCCGTCGCACCACGCGCCGGAGCAGCACGAGGGGGGCCCCGTGACCCCGGGCGGCAGCAGCTACTCGGGGGTCATTCCGCCCCCGCCGGCGCGCGCCTACCTCAAGAAGCTGGCGCCGTCGCAACCGCCGGACCCGCCGGGAACGGGAACGCCCGCCAGGATGCCCTCGTTGGACCAGCAGGTACGGCGAGGGGGCGGGGGGGGGGAGGAGGAGGAGGCAGCTGATCGCGTTGGCGCATGGTGTTTTTGTCGAGTTTATTTTTTTTTAAGCACAGTTTCAGGGCACGGGGCCAAAATGCCGAGCGGCCACAAAGAAGTAGCCCTGTTGAAGTTCAGATGGAGCACTTCCAGTAAGTTTCTTGGATGGAGCAAGATTAAATTACAGCTTGGGGAATGAAACGATGGGAGTGTGTCCTGCAGTGTGATAATTGTTTTCCATCAATCTGTGTTAAAAAGTTGCTTATGTCCATCCGTCTGGTCAGGTGATTTTGTTATAAACAATTATGCCACAAAACAGCGTATACATTTGCAGTGTTTGCTTAAATTTTTTTATGTTATACTTATGTAACGATGTAGGTTTTCACGGCTCGATGCATGATGATTGCTTCGAAAAGCTGCTCTCTGGGGGACAGCCGCGTCGATCGCTCCCTCTCTCTCCTCCTCTCACGACGTTTCGCCTCACACTGAGGATGCCTCTAACGTTGGAGGCGAAACGTCGCGAGGAGAGGAGGAGAGATGGAGCGATCGACGCGGCTGTCCCGAGAGAGCAGCTTTTCGAAGCAATCGTAATGTTATGCTTAATTTCCTATCAATTTCCAACGCAAACTATTTATTAGACTGTTATTTTGAGTTTTAGTCATGCCAAACAATGAAGTGATATGTAGCAGTTAGAATATGGCTCAACAAGAGCTGATTTTGCACTGTTTTTAAGCACATTTTCGACACGTTTCGAGATGTGATGGTGACAAAGCAGTGCAAATCAGGCAATCCCTACTTTGATGAGAAGAGATGAGGGGAGGGGAGGCGGGGAGGGGAGGCATGGGGAGACGAGGGGAGACAAGGGGAGATTAGGGGAGATGAGGGGAGACAAGGGGAGACATGGAGGGAGGTGGGGAGACAAGGGGAGGCGCGGTTAGACAAGGTGAGACAGACGAGGGGAGACACGGAGACACACACTCACACACAGTGTCTCGTGTCCCCACGAGTCTATCATGTGAAAGACACGAGGATACAGGGGACACGAAGACACACGACTAACCCAGACACGTGGACACAAACACAGAGATATCAGCACAGGCAATGTAGTACTTTCTGTTATTGGTAGCTTTTTAACTTTTTCACTTTCTAATACATTCCAATGCTATATATAACGTAACATGTACAAAATAACTTGGACATCATATAACACAACGGTATATAACCTGATTGAGGCCTGAGTGTCAGGCCCAAATGGTGTAGTATATAGAACATGACTCCAGACTGAGGTAATTGTCAAGGAATTTCATAAAGGATGGGCAGGATATTAACAATTACTCATGCATGTTTCATCACGTTACAATTTACAGCTTTTGTCAAACCATTAGTGGTTGAATCGTAATAAAATCTGGTGTGTCCCGACCTTTAAATTACAATAAATTAACTTGACCTGCAACAGAATTTTTCTGCTGACAAACTGTCCTTTAACTAGAACTTTTAAACCCGTTTCAAGTTTAGTTTTTCCATACAAGCCTGATAGTGGCCAAACGGAGCGTAGTATACGGTTGCGGTTAAAACCGCTGTGACCTGTGTGGTAGCAGAATTGGTTATTTCATTGCCGGTTCATCGTTTCACCACTCTTTCCCTTGTGGTTGACCGACGTAAGCAATCCGTGTCCAAGTCTCCACCGCAAGAGACGCCCTCACCGGTGGTGTCCCCGCACCACTCGCCGCCGGCGTCTCCCGTGGCGTGGCGTCCTGGCCAGCGGCACCCGAGCGGCGAGCGGGGCGAGAGAGGCCCCCCTGCGTGGGCCCCGTACGTGGCCGAGAGGCAGCCCGGTGAGCCGGCGCGACGCGCCTCGGCGTTTCTCACGGAGCGAAGACGCCGCGGAGCATCGCGGCTCTCGTGGTCGCATGCGCTTCTTACACGTTTAGGCTTTGTGCCGTGCTTGACGTGAGATTGAAGCTTCTTTAATATGACAATAAACTGGAAGGTAATATCCTTGGGCGGCACGGTGGCCCAGTGGGTAGCGCCGTCGCATCACAGCAGGAAGTCCCGGGTTCGAATCTCGGCTTGGGTGCCTCTCTGTGTGGAGTTTGCGAGTTCTCTCCCCACGTTCGCATGGGTTTTCGCCGGGCACTCCGGTTTCCTCCCACATTTCAAAAAAACATGCTGCTGTATAGGTTAATTGGCTCGCAGACTAAATTGCCCTCGGTACCCGGTGATGTATTGGCGTCCCATCGTGGGTATATCCCTGCCTTGCGCCCTGTGTCTGCCGGGATAGGCTTCGGCTCACCGCGACCCTTCACAGGACTAAGCGGTTTCTGACAATGAGATGAGATAAGTTAAAATCCATGCCCACGAAATTGATTTTACATTGGCTTCGCTGCCGTAGGTTTTGATAACCCCAATTGTAGATCTTCTTTTGTTGCGTTGAAAGATTATCAGGGTTGCCCTGGTTGATGCGAGACGTCGTTTTTGGAACACGTAACAGTCTCGCCGTGTGAAGGTTTGCGTATTTAACCGGCAATGGACGCTGACGCCGCACAAGTAGGTCAACCGTTGTCATGCCGTGCCGCGCACCTCTCGCCGCGCGCGCTGGTGCGCAGGAGCAGAGGGCGCCTCGTGGCCGGTGGGCTCGACTCCCCCTCAGCAGGAGAACTGGGTCAGCTTTACCGACAGCGGGACGATGCCAGAAGGTGGCGCGGCCGTGTCGGCCACCCCCACCGCCCCCGCGCACTTTGCGGCCGCGCAGGTACGGTCCGGTTGTCCTTCGCGTCGCGCCGCGTCGACTCGGAACCGACGGGAAGTCCGGTTCACAAACGCAAGGCCAACGCACAGCGCCTGAGGATGCCTCTGACGTGCGAGGGCGAAACGTCGCGAGGTGGAGAGGGAGGGGGAGCGATCGACGACGCGGCTGTGCCGAGCGTGCAGCTTTTCGAAGCAATCATCTCGCGTCCTGACGTGAAAACCTACATCGTTACATTGGAAACCAAATCAAAGTAATTTTCTGCTGATATCAGCATTGAGGCAGTGTTCATTTCTCGTTTATAACTCTGAGCCAGCGGTGTAAATTCCTCATTCCCATGGCAGGGGTGAGTCTATCAATAGGGCAACGAATGTTTATTTTCCCATCAAGCGGTATTTATTTTATTGACCCCTGAGAGATGACGGGCTGTCAAGTCCCAACCAAGGATAATTATCTGAAATACCTATATAGTCTGTGTCAACTTGAGATGTATTGCGTGGGACGTGTGGTACAGAAACGATGGAGGTGAAGATTCTATCAGTTTAAAAAGCCTGTGCCAAACAAGGTTCTTAAACAGGCCTATAATTTAATGGGAGTTGGTGGCTGCGTGGGTAAGAGGGTTCATTCCTTCATTGGGGTGGCACAGTGGCCCAGTGGGTAGCGCTGTCGCCTCACAGTAAGAAGTTCCCTGGTTCGAATCTCGGCTCGGCGCTTTTCTGTGTGGAGTTTGTATGTTCTCCCTCCGTGACCGTGTGGGTTTTCGCCGGGCACTCCGATTTCCTCTCCACAGTCCAAAAACATGCTGCTGCATAGGTTAATTGGCGTGCAGACTAAATTGCCCTCAGTGCCCGGTGATGGACTGGCGTCCCATCGTGGGTATATCCATGCCTTGCACCCTGTGCCTGCCGGGATCGGCTCCTGCTCACCGCGACCCTGTACAGGACTAAGCGGTTTTGACAATGAGATGAGAATGATATTCCTTTATTGGAGCACTAAGCCAGCATTGCTGTGAGCTTTGGCTCAAATCTCTGCAATAATTTGAGATGAAACCAGGGTCTCAGTTGTAGCAAAGCCATGGTCTTAGTCCGATCACTGATGACTGCATAAAAGAAAATTCTAAAATTTAATGTTGTTGAGTCCAGCTATACAGCTTAAAACTAAAATTGTGTCTTTGCGAGCACCCTCAATTTTTGCCAAAGCATTATCTATAATGAACAAATGGGTTTTTGAGGGCGACATAGTTAAACATAGATTATCAGTATATGTGGCAGCTTTAATAACAAATCAATAAGTGTTGGGTCTAAATGTCTACCAATGATGCTGTCTTGTCAGAATATGATGTTGACTGCCACTCATGCATTGCATACCATTCAGTAATATTTTGGCATACAGATAAATATCGATTCGTTAATTAACATCGATTCTCACGCTCACAATCCATTTTCCATGCGATATTATTTAATTCACGAGTAATGGAATTCAAAGGAAGTGATTCGATAATGGTGCATTTATGCCAGTGGAAGAGTAATATACCAAGGGATTATGACAACACACGCAATGTACAATGTAAACCAAACAGTAAACATGTTAATAAGTGTGCTTGTAATTTATATAAATTACATGGTATTATTTTACAGTCGGCATAACGGCACATATGAAGCAGAACACAAACTGGTATAGTTGTTAAACTAAATTTGGACCTCATGACAATGCCTCCATCTCATTTTCAGAAACCGCTTAGTCCTGTACAGGGTCACGGTGAGCCGGAGCCTATCCCAGCAGACATAGGGCGCAAGGCAGGAATATGTCAACGATGGGACGCCAGTTCATCACCGGGCACTGTGGGCAATTTAGTCTGCAAGCCGATTAACCAATGCAGCAGCATGTTTTTTGGACTGTGGGAGGAAACCGGAGTGCCCGGGGAGAACCCACGTGGACACGGGGAGAGCATGCAAACTGCACACAGAAAGGCACCCGAGCCGAGATTCGAATCCGGGACCTTCTTGCTGTGAGGCGACAGTTCTACCCACTGGGGCCACGTGCCGCCGCCTCCATTCATTGGATCTTATTATTAAAAGACAACTACTCGGGGCAAAGAGCTTTAGCCGGGTGCTGTGGCAACGTACCCAGGCTTGCCGACGTCCATTTGTACCCTCCACGTCCCCCATCCCGTGACTTCCCTGCGTCTGCTCGCGCGTCACGTGAAGGAGCATGCTGCCGCGGGGACGCTATCGCGCGCGTCGGCGGCCGGCGGAGCCGGCGGCAGCGGCAAGGAGCAGCAGCGCAGCGCGAGCTACAGCGAGGACCCGTGGCGAATCACCGAGGAGCAGCGGGACTACTACATCAACCAGTTCAAGACGATCCAGCCCGATCTCGCTGGCCTCATCCCCGGTACGGGGGCCACTCACTCTCACCCGCAGCTACGATGAAATTTGGTAACGTGTACCCACGTGTCTGTCTCTCTGTGTGGTGCCCACGTGTCTGTCTGTTTATTGTCCATAGCAATTCTCAACCGGTTTGTTAGGGCCGCAAGCGTGACATCGTGGTCCGTGGAGATCGAAGCCAGTGGGCCAAGTGGTCCTTGAGATGTAGAAGGTTGAGAGCCTCTGGTCTATACCCGTGCGGCGATGTCTGCAAGCCCGATGTCTCATCTCATCTCATTGTCTGAAACCGCTTAGTCCTATACAGGGTCACGGTGAGCCAGAGCCTATCCCGGCAGACACAGGGCGCAAGGCAAGGATATATGAGGCGACAGCGTTAACCACTGGGCCACCATGCCGCCCGCAAGCCCGATGTGTCTGTGTGTTTGTACCTATGTGGTTGCATGTGTCTGTGTGCCTATTTGTGATCATAACTCTGTACCCATATGTCCATACCATACGTCGGCGCTCGTGTGTTCATCCTTCTCTGCATGTATCTCCATTGCTCTATGACAAAAAAAAAACTAAATTCATTATTTACCCAGTAAACCTCGCCGAGTCTCAAGACTCGTTTCCAGGAGCATCCTGCGTTTTTGTCAATTCCATTAATTCCTCGGAGGAAACCACAGTACCCGACTAAACTCCACGTGCATGGGGTCAATTTCAAAGATCCACGCATATGGATTTGCATAACCGTCACTGTGTTTTCTTGTGGACGCATTGCAACTTTTGCTATAAGGTTGTTGGCTAACGGCAGTGCAATACAGCATGTGATTTGATGTCCAATTTGTATGGATGCCTGTGTGTGGTCTCCTAATTTCATCTGCATAGATATCATTCGTTAAGGAATTAATCAAATATCCCATCCGCCAGCCTGCTTAAACGTTTGTGACAGTTCAGCCTTCCTGAATATATCGACGCTTTTCATTTGTCCGTGATGTGTAATGCTTGCTTAGTTGATGTTAAATATAGAAATGTCCTGTGAACAGATTTTTTTTTTCCAGTGCAGGTCAAAAAGTCATTTTACTCAAGATGTGCTTTAATGCTAACATGGATGGATTTATTGCTGCATTTGTAGGCTCTGGTGCCAAAGAGTTCTTCACTAAATCCAAACTGCCTATTGTGGAGCTTTCTCACATATGGTGAGTGATTACGGTGCTTGGTAAAGCACTCTGTCTGTCAAGTTGCCCTGTTTCCTTTCGCAATTCTCGAGTGTGATGCAACGTGCCAAGCTGTTACAACATTTCCTGGCAATCCTTAGTGTATATTACTCACATGATGAATTAAGTACCAGTAATTGCACGGCCACACCTTAACAGAAGTGACAGACATAACATTTTTTAAACTGCTGTGTACATAACTCAATCGCAGAATGATATGTTGTGCAAATTTCATTTATTGGTTATTGAAATGGTGCAAACGCTGTAAAAGTATTTCCTAAGCTTATCATATTGTCCACGTCTTTATTCATACTGTTTTGAGATGCAGCCACATGTAAATATTTATAAATCCAAATTATGTTTATCTGTTGCACAAATGCGTGTAATGTCCGTTGCATTCATGTTTCTGTTCAATAGCTCCACCATCCATATTGGGGGCCTCAGTCTACGTGACTGATTGGTTTGTCTCATCCACTCCGTGTCCAAATCACAACGGTGCAAGTCACTCCTTGAACCATTGCAGTTTGGGATGCCTGCCCCGTGATCTTGCTTTCTATCCAGACTCTGCGTAGCATTGCTCTATTTAAGCAACGCGTTAAACTTCGGTCGCGCCGTTTGATATCTTTGGGCCTTGGCTCGGAAACCATGAATGGCACAGACCATCGCCTGCACTCTGATCGCCAGCCGCTTTGACTGCCGCAGCGCAATCCTCACAGGAATCACGAAACGAAAGCGTGCCCCAAACTGCAACGTCTCCAAAACAACCTAGCACGAGCAGTCCTCAACATCAAAGCGAGAGAACAACCAATGACAAATTGCACGGAGACTCTCCACTGGCTACCCATCCACCAACGCATCACTTACAAAACAGCATTAATATGCCACCGCGCAATCCACACAGGAGGTCACCGTAAATACCTTGCATCGCTACTCCGGCCACTCGCCCCAACACGATCCCGCACTCTACATAACTCAACCCGGCGCCTACTCCACACGCCGCGCTCACACACGATCTGGAACAGCCTGCCACATCTCTTACGCCGAACACAGTCCCCCTAGAACTTTCAAGAAAACTTCTAAAAAGCCACCTCATCGCAGACTTACAATAAACCGTCTGAGCGCGGGCTCCGCGCCTTCGAATCAACGGGCGCAACGTGCCCGGAGAATATGCGCGCGTTACAAATAGATATTTATTATTATTATTAAACACACAGCTCAGTGGACAGGAAGGCGCGGTTGCAGTTGGGGGGGGGGTGGTGTGTAAAATACAGGACGGAAGGAGGACAGGTTACCAGACAGGGCGGTAACCGAAAGGAAGACCTCAAGCGAGTGGCTCCGAAGCTGTAAAAGATATTATTGCAGGGTCGGATGTCAGTTGTGCAATGGCCACGGAACGTAGCACAAAGTGGTGCCATGGCTGTGGTGGACTAACCAGCAGTTATTTCCTCTTGAACCATCCCTGCTTTCGATGCTCGCTACAGCTTATAACTTGCAGGTTGTTACGCACGCTGCGTATTAAAGCGTGCTCGCATAGAACGTAAACGCAAGTTTATTTTTATTTATTTTTTACTCGCGTGCACTATTTCCGTCAACGCGTCTCACTTGTAAAGGGCTGTGTGATTTCGGTGCCCACTGGATTGTGAGCCACGTCACTTGGTGGATTGAATGCTGTGAGAAGCAATAATAACAGCTGATGCAAAATACATCTTCACCCGCGTACGTATGTAAGTCTCATCTCATCTCATTGTCTGAAACCGCTTAGTCCTATACAGGGTCACGGTGAGCCGGAGCCTATCCCGGCGGACACAGGGCGCAAGGCAGGGATATACCCACGACGGGGCGCCAGTCCATCGCCGGGCACTGCGGGGCAATTTAGCCTGCGAGCCAATTAACCTATGCAGCAGCATGCTTTTTGGACTGTGGGAGGAAACCGGAGTGCCCGGCGAAAACCCACGCGGACACGGGGAGAGCATGCAAACTCCACACGGAAAGGCACCCGAGCCGAGAGATTCGAACCCGGGACCTTCTTGCTGTGAGGTGACAGCGCTAACCACTGGGCTACCGTGCCGCCCTTACGTATGTGAGGAACACACATATTATAGCCGAAGGATTATCCATTATTTTGTTTCATCTGGACTGCCGTCTGGTCCAAAAACACGCACGCGAAGTTCATTGTCCTGATTAATTTGCTCCCGGTGCCCTGCGATGTTGTAACATGCTTGCACCTCCCCACTGGACAACTGTTAAAAAGAGCTGCACAGCTCAGCGTTTCCAGCTTACGTAAAAAAACTGACCGACTCATCGTCATGATTGCTTCGAAAAGCTGCCCTCTCGGGACAGCCGCGTCGAGAGCCATCGACGCGGCTGTCCCGAGATGGCTCTCGACGCGGCTGTCCCGAGATGCCTCTCGACGCGGCTGCTGTCCCGAGATGGCTCTCGACGCGGCTGCTGTCCCGAGATGCCTCTCGACGCGGCTGTCCCGAGATGGCTCTCGACGCGGCTGCTGTCCCGAGATGGCTCTCGACGCGGCTGCTGTCCCGAGATGCCTCTCGACGCGGCTGTCCCGAGATGCCTCTCGACGCGGCTGTCCCGAGATGCCTCTCGACGCGGCTGCTGTCCCGAGATGGCTGTCGACGCGGCTGCTGTCCTGAGAGAGCGGCTTTTCGAAGCAATCGTTGCTCATCGAGCCGTGAAAAACCTACGTCATTATACTCCTCACCGCCCAGGATAATGGCGAGTTGACTCCTCTGCCGGA
>JAZEWT010000012.1:1277554-1289578 GCA_036362905.1 Mordacia mordax
GGGGGGTGATTTACCGCAAGAATTATTTAATAACCTGCACGCTTTCTTTTTTTCAAGCCTACTTGGGCAACCTTTGGTTGAATAGGAGCTTTTAACGAAGTAAATTAATATTAGTTATTTTATCTTGCGGGCGGCACGGTGGCCCAGTGAGTAGCGCTGTCGCCTCACAGCAAGAAGGTCCCGGGTTCGAATCTCGGCTCGGGTGCCTTTCTGTGTGGGAGTTTGCGAGTTCTCTCCCCGTGTCCGCTTGGGCTTTCGCCGGGCACTCCGGTTTCCTCCCACAGTCCAAAAAAACCACGCCGCCGCATAGGTTAATTGGCTCGCAGACTAAACTGCCCGCAGTGCCCGGTGATGGACTGGCTTCCATCGTGGGTGTATCCCTGCCTGGCGCCCTGTGTCTGCCGGGATAGGCTCCGGCTCACCGCGACCCCTGTACAGGACCAAGCGGTTTCTGACAATGAGACGAGATGAGATTTTATCTCGCACATGCGGCCCTGCTCAATTGTCACAGCGGGGAGGACACGGACAGACAGGGACCGACCAGAATTGGCAAGACTTAACGAGAATTTGTATTTTACGATGGGAAGCTCGACTCTTTTCGTGGAAGGCTGCGGGATGTGGCTGTGAAAACAGGCAGAAAATGTGGGAATGGCGTGGCGCAGATCTTAAAAACAATGTCCATGGTTCTTTCGCTGATTTGAATAAAAAATAAGTTCCTCACGACGATCGAGCCTCGGGAGCTGTTCTTTCAGGACAGCAGTGTCTGGCTCTCCTCCTCTCTCCCTTGCGCCGCTTCTCCACCAATGTTGTAGGCATTCTCGGGCGTTGTGAGACTGTTCTCAGAACACCTGACAAAGCCTGAAAACTGGCATCCGTCAAGCTGTGAAAAGCTACATCAGTCCAATTTTGAGCCCTGTCTGTCAAGCCAGTGATAAACGAACACCTCCTCATGCTCTGAATGACATGGCTTTTTTGAACCATACTTCACCACGCCGGTTAGTGACGTGGACAGCGAGGAAAGTGGGACCAGTTCCCATATCTCTGGCCACCGTTGCTAGTTGTGGCTAGTAAGCAAGCTGAGGTCATAGGATTCATGGCGCGGTATGTAAGCATCTGCAGCACTCATGTCTCCCCCCACACAAAGTAATATTTTTTAGCTTTGATGGTTAATAACTGTGTGCAACCACTACAAGGAACATACCATTCTGGGGATGAATATGTGCCTCCATGTGCATATGCAGCGGTTTAGAAAGAAAGCTGACAATGCAGAACGAATAAAACTATCCGGCGGCGATGGACTGGCGTCCCGTCGTCGGGTGTATTCCTGCCTTACGCCCTGTGTTTCCGGGATAGGCTCCGGCTCACCGTGACCCTATATAGGATTAAGCGGTTTCAGATAATGAGATGATAAAACTCTCCGGTTTTTTTATCTTTCACGAACGTTCCGAATAACTCTCGGATGCATTTTACAGTTGTTCCTGAGGAAGCTTCCAACGTCCTGCAGTGCAACGTCGGACACCATGTCCTACAGAGTATGGTACGAAAAAGATCCCCCGTATAATCTTCACAGACTGTCGGGTCAAGTGCCGTTAGCGAGCATTGATGAAGGTCGACACGGCCACAGGAGGGGGCGGGTGACCAGCACCACGCCCGGCCGCCTTTGTCTCCCAGGACTGGTTGAGAAAATCGTCACCGGTGTTCGCCGTGAGCGCGATTCGAACTCGGTTCGCCGGGCGTGTACGCACGCACACGCGCGCACACGCGCGCACACGCGCGCACACGCACACACACGCGCACACACATGCACACGCGCGCACACGCGCACACACGCACACACACACGCGCCGCAAAGCCAACCAGAAGCCACGTGCGTGCGTGCACTCGCGTTTATCGTCCAGAGTCCAGACACACAATGCCGGGCGGCGCGGTGGCCCAGTGGGTAGCGCTGTCGCCTCCTCGCAGCAAGAAGGACCCGGGTTCGAATCTCGGCTCGGGCGCCGCTTTCTGTGTGGGGAGTTTGCGAGTTCTCTCTCCCCGTGTCCGCGTGGGTTTTCGCCGGGCACTCCGGTTTCCTCCCACAGTCCAAAAAAAAACATGCCGCTGTATAGGTTAATTGGCTCGCAGGCTAAATTGCCCCGCAGTGCCCGGCGATGGACTGGCGTCCCATCGTGCGCATATCCCTGCCTTGCGCCCTTTGTCTGCCGGGATAGGCTCCGGCTCACCGCGACCCTGTACAGGACTCAGTGGTTTCTGACAGATGAGATGAGACAACTTGTAAGTGAAAAAAAAAAGACTCCAAACTTCCAAATGCTTCTGAGGTCAATGCTTGTTCTCTATACTTTGCTGAGCTCGGTGTATTTTCGCACTGTGATATCATTTCTTGAGCCGTTCGCCAAATGTGATGTTTGCTTTTTTAATACTTCTGCGTTCCAAGTCGCCTGGAGACGCGCAGCGTTGCGTTGACTCATTTGTCACTCGAAGCTCTGCGGCCGTGCTCACCCCAACGACTCTGGGCTAGATCACGCGAGCGCCCCCGGCTTGGGACTGCGCGTCCCATCTCATCTCACCGTCAGAGGCCGCTTAGTCCCGTGCAGGGTCGCGGCGAGCCGGGGGGCCTATCCCGGCAGACACAGGGCGCAAGGCAGGGCTATGCCCACGATCGGACGCCAGTCCATCATCGGGCACTGCGGGGCAATTTAGTCTGCGAGCCAATTAACCTATGCAGCGGCATGTTTTTTTTTGGACTGTGGGAGGAAAACGGAGTGCCCGGCGAAAACCCACGCGGACACGGGGAGAGAACATGCAAACTCCACACAGAAAGGCACCTGAGCGGAGATTCGAACCCGGGACCTTCTTGCTGTGAGGCGACAGCGCTACCCACTGGGCCACCGTACCGCCCACTTACAAGTTATATTTTTTTGTGAAAAAAAAACCCACCCTTATTGAATTACTCATTTTTGACTCATTTCAAGGTGGCAGATTTGCAAAAATGACTCATCACAGAAAAGCGGTTTTGGAAAGGAATACGCAACACCCGTTGAAACAAAAAAAAGGCACTAGTATATATATTTTTTCTATCGCAGCGCAAAGGTTTACGGGTTTGAGGAAATGTTTGAACTGCACCCAAATATGTCACTTTTAATGCAAAGCGAGCATACATCAGACGCGGTGGCGGTTCGACCCGTGGGGGTCGGAGACAACACAGAGCAGTCTCGCGGTGCTGCAAGTTTAAAATTACACGTCGCGCTTCCTTCGCGCAGACTCCAACGCCAGGCTGGCACGACCCGGCCATTATGTAATGGGGCCCCTGCGCGCGGTGCACCACCAGACTCACGACCGTTCGGCACCCGCCAGGAAGACGCGGAAAGCCAGAGGGGCAATTAGTGGCCAGGGCGTCTGGCCACAACGGAGGCTCGTTTTTTGGCGAATGGCCTTCATCGCCGAGCTCGAGAGGAAAATTGCAAGAGGGTGCGCGGAGTGGTTCATGGGTCGAGGCGCTGAGCCGGCAGTTCTGAGAACCTGGGCTTGAGTCTGTGATTCAAACAACGGTGATTAAAAGGCACGGATATCGAATGCGATGAGGAGACGTGGGGCCCGGCCTGGTCACGAATGATTGTTCCGGAGAAAGAAAAAAAAAATCCGCAAAGATTGCACGTTACGTTGGGCTTTTGCTTAAATCGGGAGAATTTAAAAAAACTACTGCTCTGAGAATGAAAATTATCAGTTTGATCGCTTCCCACATCCGTGTGCCGGTCTATTAAGATCACTTGAATGGAACTCAGATGTGGTTCAGCCAAGTCCTCCTATGGATCCACTCTCTGACATTGTGCAACGCAGTGTCTTTGTGAGCGTTGTGGATCTCATCTCATCTCATTGTCTGAAACCGCTTAGTCCTATATAGGGTCACGGTGAAGCCGGAGCCTATCCCGGCAGACACAGGGCGCAAGGCAAGGATATACCGACGATGGGACGCCAGTCCATCACCGGGCACTGCTGGCAATTTAAGTCTGCAAGCCAATTAACCCATGCGGCAGCATGTTTTTTGGACTGTGGGAGGAAACCGGAGTGCCCGGCGAAAACCCACGCGGACACGGGGAGAGAACATGCAAACTCCACACAGAAAGGCACCCGAGCCGTTGTGGATAGATATTATTATATTCCGTCTCACAACACGACACCAGTGTCACCTCTCCGAGATTCTGTTTTCCAACCGCAAACGTACCCGTGTGTTTACTTGATTACGAGGAGGGCACCTGTCACCTGCCCTGTGTGATGGATTTAAATCTGGCAGGAGCAGGTGAATGAGTGCTTAGTAAATAGTCGCGTTCACCGGGCGAGTTTGATAACCCGAGGCTTATTTATGTTCTGCGATGGAAAATAATTTTCCTTCACTGCCACTAAGTAAAAAAAAACAGCGCGTGTTTTTCCAATGTTTGGTTTATACTTCTCGTGGTTAACGCGTGGGTGGTACGGTGGCCCAGTGGGTAGCGCTGTCACCTCACAGCAAGAAGGTCCCGGGTTCGAATCTCTCGGCTCGGGTGCATTTCTGTGTGGAGTTTGCATGTTCTCTCCCCGTGTCCGCGTGGGTTTTCGCCGGGCACTCCGGTTTTCCTCCCACAGTCCAAAAAACATGCTGCCGCATGGGTTAATTGGCTTGCGGACTTAAATTGCCAGCAGTGCCCGGTGATGGACTGGCGTCCTATCGTGGGTATATCCCTGCCATACGCCCTGTGTCTGCCGGGATAGGCTCTGGCTCACCGCGACCCTGTACAGGACTAAGCGGCTTCTGACAATGAGATGAGATGGGGCATTAACACTTCACACGCATTCTCAAACGCATCAATGCGTTAGGTCTCTGTGCGTGCGTCACAAACGGTGGTGGCTGTGGGGGACGTGATCTCATCCCATCTCGTTGTCAGACACCGCTTAGTCCTGTGTAGGGTCGCGGTGAGCCGGAGCCTATCCCGGCAGACACAGGGCGCAAAGCAGGGACATACCCACGATGGGACGCCAGTCCATCACCGGGGGACGTGATAACGCTCGTAAAGATGATCATCAATGAATGAGTATTTTGTACAAAGTTGCCTTTCAAACTGTATCTTACCTTTGAGAAAACTGGCCAATTTGACCAAAGAGGCACACTAACAGTAACCCGAGACTGACTCCCATCGGTGGCGAGTGGTACCTGGATCAGTTCAAGGGTCTACTCCTTCACCCCCTTCTTCAACCCGTTACCAACCAGCACGGTGAAGTATGGTCAGTGTATTTACGCACGACTCCATTATTGATACTCGACAACAAAATTAAATCTTTGGAGATTACTTTTGCACTGCGGAGATGGAACCGTGAAATGAGCTCGCTGTCAGGTTCTAATAATAATCATATTGGCACTTCTAGAGCGCTTTTCACACAAAGCACTTGAATCGTTACTCCCAGGACAATCGATCATGATATCGCAGGACAGACAGCTTGGAAAGACCTTTATCTAGCAGCGTATTGACACTGATCTGCATTATAAGCACGACCTCAATGGCACAGGTATGTGTTGGGCCAACACTGACCTTATATATGTGACCGTAAGCACTCCCGTGGAGTACGTTATGCTCACAACAAAGACTCAATAAATAACTCAATTTCCTGCGAGCAAACCTCTCTCTCCCACTCCAGAGTGAAGCCAGCAAACAGGAACGCATGCATAACGCAGTATGTCTCTCTCTCATCTTTCGCTGTCAGAAAACCGCTTAGTCCTGTACAGGGTCGCGGTGAGCCGGAGCCTATCCCGGCAGACACAGCGCGCAAGGCAGGGATATACCCACGATGGGACGCCAGCCCATCATCGGGGACTGCGGGCAATTTTAGTCTGCAAGCCAATTAACCTATGCAGCCGCATGTTTTTTTTGGACCGTGGGAGGAAACCGGAGTGCCCGGTGAAAAACCCACGCGGACACGGGGAGAGAACTCGCAAACTCCGCAGAGAAAGCTGCACCCGAGCCGAGATTTGAACCCGGGATCCTCTTGCTGTGAGGCGACAGCTCTACCCACTGAGCCACCGTGCCTGCCGCAGTATATCTACAGCACGATAAAACTACCAATACGCCGCTTCTGGGTTGTTGCTTTCTCGTCTGTCAGAGTGAATGCGTTGGGCGTATCCACGTGATTTCATGGAAACCTCTGGCAAAACAATCAATCACTTAATTAACTAATTACAGCCACACCTGACCACAGCCAATTCCCTTACTGCCCCCCTCCCCTCCCGTCGTTTCACCAACCTCTGAAGTCGATCCTCGGGAGCGAATTCTCTGAATGTTCTTTGTGTGACAAAAAAAAGTCTCGAGAAATGCATTGGCTTCATTAACGCGCATACCTGTGTGAAACAATACACAAAACGTGTGGGTTTTTTTTTTACACGTATAATATACGTGCAATGCGATCAGAGGAAAATGCCAACCTGCTTATGTTTCCGAGGTACAGTGGGGTAGGTCTCGCCTTTGTGTTAAACTTACAGTGCCCTTTTTGTGCAACGCGGTAAGAAATTCCGCAAGTGTGACCTCACACTGAACACTCCGCCGGCTAAAAGTAATAGAAGGCCCGGGGATCCTGTGGGTGTAGATTGCGAGCGACTACCAACAACGCCACGGTTATGTCACGGTCAAAAATGGCAAAAGAAGTTTAGATTTGTTTTTTTCTTGCAATAAACACCAAACCTCTGCGCCATCTATTCACTCACGCACACGTCGCGGTGGTAAACAAGGTGGGTGGCGCGGTGGGTAGCGCTGCCACCTCGCGCGCAAAGAAGGCCTGGGTTAGATCTCCAGCTCGGGTGCTTGTCTCCGCCGTGGCCGCGTGGGTTTTCGCCGGGTGCCCCGGTTTCCTCCCACAGTCCAGAGATATGCTGCCTGGGTTAAATTGTCGTGCTGACTAACTTGAACCCGGTCCCCTGAGATGTTGTAACTGGCTAGCCCCTCACCACTGGACAACTGTTAAAAGAAAAAAAGCGCTGCGTTGCTTAACGGTTCCTTCCAGCTTACATGAAAACAACTGACTGATAAATCGTGACTTCCCTCGCATTGCCGCTTGTGAAGGAAATTCCACATTACTATCACGGCAACCTCTCCATCAATCAAAGCGATAATTATTTAATTTCCACCATGACCACGTGGTGGTTCACCGTCATCAGCCACTGTCAAACCACTGCTGGATTTAAGGTCTCCCCAAGCTTCCCACGTCTGTCACAATCCCACGATGTAACTAAGCAATGATAAAGACCCCTGTATAGGCTTAACAGACTGTAGGGTCAAGTGCTGTTAGTGAGTGGTGTCCA
The DNA here is from genome assembly GCA_036362905.1 of Mordacia mordax. Classification (NCBI taxonomy): domain Eukaryota; kingdom Metazoa; phylum Chordata; class Hyperoartia; order Petromyzontiformes; family Petromyzontidae; genus Mordacia; species Mordacia mordax. The sequence goes on from JAZEWT010000012.1 coordinate 1,284,876, forward strand.
TAAAGCCCGGCACGTGAGGGGGTGGGTGGCCAGCACCACGCCGGGCCGTCTTTGTCTTCCTGGTGGCGATGTTTACACACCGCACCAGGTGCTGATTTGCGGCTGAATCGACTTAGGGGAGAGGCTGAGACTATCGTCAATGGGATCGGCCGCGAGCGAGAATCGAACTCTGGCGGCCAAGTTCGTTCATAGCGCAGATCGCTAACCGCTGCACTGCCACCGAAATCCCACACATGATCTGGGATGAGTTCCATTCTTCGGTTGCCACTCCGTTATTAGGCTTGACCATCGGTCAATGTTCCGTCGAGCACACTGCCACACGAGGTGACATCTCACCAAATCGGTCCGAGCGCGGATTTAAATTATGCTCGCACTTGTGTTTTTTGTCAATTTTAATCGCGACTGGATTCTTGCAACGCATGATCTTACGGGCGGCTGGGAGCCGACTGCTCGACTCCAAAGCGCCGAGATCGACACCGCGGATTCACGAACAATCTCTCCTTCATCTTCAATCAAAACCCCACGGTCAAAAAAAAAGTTTCAACTGGCCGTTCGGAGTAGGTGTTGAGCTTAAGCGATATTGACAAGCGGGTAATTAAAAAATGGGGCCCCTGTTCCTCTCGGTAAGAATGTAGCCCATTGGGTTTTCGGAGCTGTTTTCAAAAACATATTCTGCTGCACCTTATCTGCAGGGGGTGTAAGGCTGCAGCTGCAGGGCAAGTTGCCCGCTGGGTGAGTTACATGTCACACTCCGGCAGGAAGCCTAGCAATGACGTGAACTATTATTATTCACCGTAGAGGAAAAGCAAAATCGCTGTCCCTAATATTTCTGGCTTCCAACACTTGGGGTCCCCAAGTAGGTGAAGTGTCATGGGATTTATGGGGAAAAAAAGGGACGCAAATCAATGGGAGCTGATTAACTCGTAACTCTCCCTTCCCATCTGTATGTACATCGTGGTCCAGATGTCTTGTGACCCCCCCCATTTAATTTACCCTGAACAACTTGTTTCTTTACGCATTCACTTCTGTTTTAAATAATAACCACTTATACTTGTTTGTTGCAGATTAATTTTTATATTTGTACTGCTGTAGTTTTCAGGGCTCAAAGCATGAGAATTGCTCTGCATGGCTGTTATTTCGGCATATCCGTGTCGAGTAGTCTCTCTCCTTCGCGACGTTTCGCCTCCCACTTTAGAGGCATAGTCAGTCGTGTATATTTTCATTGTTCACATTACACACTCACTGGCAGACATTCGTTTGTCTCATCTCATTGTCAGAAACCGCTTAGTCCTGTACAGAGTCATGGTGAGCTGGAGCCTATCCCGGCAGACACAGGGCGCACGGCAGAGATATACCCACGATGGGACTCCAGTCCATCACCGGGCACTGCGGGCAATTTAGTCTGCAAGCCAATTAACCTATGCGGCAGCATGTATATTGGACTGTGGGAGGAAACCGGAGTTCCCGGCGAAAACCCACGTGGACACGGGGAGAGAACTCGCAAACTCCACGCAGAAAGCAGCACCCGAGCCAGGATTCGAACCCGGGCCCTTCTTGCTGTGAGGCGACAGCGCTACCCACTGGGCCACCGTGCCGCCCGACATTGGTTTGTGTTTTAGCTAATTGAATGGGGTGGCGTGTCACAGGACATCTGGACCACATCGGATGAATTCAACTCCACCAATTTGTTGGGAAACATGATGGTAAATGGCCGCGGTGAGAGAAAAAAAAAGGGGGCCCTGCCGGAGATTAGTGCTGGATGGGCGCCTTGCGAAAATGACATCAGTCTGGCAGAGAGGGCCCACGGTTGTCTGATGCGCAGCTGCGCCCGGGGTGGGGTGGGGTGGGGGGTGGCAGCAGGGGAGAGATTAGAGACGGGGGAGACACGCACACTCCTCACGCACAGTGCACACTCGCGCACTAACAACAAAGACGATGACTCCACGCGAAAACCTCGGCAGACTCGACGGCGAGCACCTATGGCGGCCGGCAGGCACACGTGGGGGTGGGTAGCCAGCGCCGCGGCGGGTCCCCCCCCTCTCTCTTTCTCTTTCTCCAGTGGCGATGTTCACACATCGCACTGGGCGCTCATTTGAAGCCGAGTCGACCTAGGGCGGAGGCTCAGGGCCGGTTCAGAAATTCGTCACTGGCATGGGTGGCTCGTGAGCGGTGGGTTCCAACTCGGCGTCGCCAACCGCGCGGCGCCACCGCTGCTCGCCAACAACGCGAGGCACCCACACGAGGCCTCCCTGCCACAACACGCGAGCGAGAGAAAATGACGATAAGCCCCCGAACGATTCGCTTGCGCTTAATCCGCGGTGCGATGGCAAAGGGCAGCGCCATGGCAACCAACAAAAACATTTGGGGGCATTTTTTCGGTCCATTATTCTTTTGCAACAGACCCGAGAGGAACGACGGAGCGGAGAGAGACGGAATTTCCGAGATGACAATAATAATCATAATAATCATAATCGCACTCCCAAAGAGGGCGGCGCGGTGGCCCGGTGGTTAGCGCTGACGCCTCACAGCAAGAAGGTCCCGGGTTCGAATCTCTCGGCTCGGGTGCCTTTCTGTGTGGGAGTTTGCATGCTCTCCCCGTGTCCGCATGGGTTTTCGCCGGGTACTCCGGTTTCCTCCCACAGTCCAAAAGCATGCTCCTGGATAGGTTGATTGGCTCGCAGATTAAAAATTGTCCCGCAATGCCCGGCGATGGACTGGCGTCCGGTCGTCGGGTGTATTCCTGCCTTACGCCCTGTGCTTCCGGGATAGGCTCCGGCTCACCGTGACCCTATATAGGATTAAGCGGTTTCAGATAATGAGATGAGATGAGGCACTCCCAAAGAGTTTTTCGCCCCAGGGTCACAAAGCGCTGCACGGAGCTGTGGAGAATTGAGCGCCAACAGTGAGCGGTGCCGCACTCTGCCACCCGAGGGCTTCTCGGAGATCTCTCACCTTGAGGCCCACGTGGGTCTGGGTCTCTGCGCGGATCACCTGGTGGCGGTCGCGGCCACCCCGGCCGGTTGAGAACGGCGGTCCCAGACCTCATCTCATCATTGTCAGACACGGCTGTGTACTGTACAGGGTCGCGGCGAGCCGGAGTCTAGCTCCGGCAGACACAGGGCGCAAGGCAGGGACATACTCACGACGGGACGCCAGTCCATCGCCGGGCACTGCGGGCAATTTAGTCTGCGAGCCAATTAACCTACGCAGCGGCATGTTTTTTGGACTGCGGGAGGAAACCGGAGTGCCCGGCAAAAACCCACGCGGACACGGGGGAGAGAACTCGCAAACTCCCACACAGAAAGGCACCCGAGCCGAGATTCGAACCCGGCTCGGGTGCCTTTCTGTGCCCTGGACCGAAATACGTTTCTCATCGCCACCTCCCTCCCCCCGACCCCCTTCTGTCTCCGCAGCCGTCCGCCTCATTAAACACAGGTTATCCGTTGACGAGACTTTAAAATTCCGCCGCACGATCTTCTAAGCGCTACGAAAGTCGAGACGGCGCATTAACCGGAGCCGTGCTTATTAACCCATGTGGCTCTCTGCGCCTTACAGCCTCTGCGTAAACCCTCATTTGAGATAATCAAATGCCCCCCCACCACCACCACGGCTCGAGGACAAGTTCCCTGCCTGGGTTGTCTTCCAAACTTCCCCCCACACACAGGTCACACGGGGACGTCTGTAGTAGTGGTAATTGAGGGGAAGGTGGACGGGATAATCTCCCCGCACGCTTGGGCCAGTTTTATCTCCCTTCTTCCCCTCGCGAAACAATTCCTTTTGCTACTTGTCATCCTAAGCGAGGGGATTATCCGTCGCGGCACAATCTTTAAAAGCCGGCCAGCGTGATCTGCCACTCCGAATAGACGCCCACCCCCCCCTCTCTCTCTCTCTGATTTAGTGTCGCGGCCCTGTGTGGAGATGCCCGATACGGTACAGGGCTCAGGTCAAGGTGGTTTAGCCTGCGCGTGATATTTACCAGACACACGACGAGTTTACTTTACGAGCGTGAATTTTTGCACCGAATTTACGTGAAACCCCCCCCCCTCTTTTGGGGCACAAATATGAGGAACTGGGTGGGTTTTATGGAAATACACCACTGCAAGTATGTCCGTGTACAACTGTCCCTGTGTGCCTTGCTCAATCCACTGCAGGATGGAGACATCCACACGCCGTGTTGGTCGTTCCAACACGGCGTGCAGGATGCTGGTTGGTGAAGGGGAATTCATTAATAAACTTCTATTTGGTTGGGGACAAAATATTACAACCTTTCGTGAATCCACTGCCGGATGTATAATAATAATAATTGCATTTGTAGAGCGCCTTTCACCCGAGGGTCACAAAGCGCTGCACAGAGCTGTGCAGAGAACGGCATGTCAATAATAATGACACGAGAATGGAAAATCAGCAACAATAACGTTTTATATTTTTTGGGTTTTTTTTTAACAAATCCGAGCTGTGGAGAGAACGGCATCTCAACAACAACATCAGAACAGTTCAACTGAAAATCAAATAGTAGCAATAAATAATAGGACATAAAGTAAGTGGAAAATATATATATATATTATAATAATAATGACATCAAAATAAGCGACAATAATAAAAAATATATCATTTTTCAACAAACAAGGAAGGAATAAATGTTGCCGAGCAGGCGCAGGTCGGCAGAAAGTCATCATCTCAGCACAACAACAGTGAGCAGCATC
>JAZEWT010000012.1:1554720-1567470 GCA_036362905.1 Mordacia mordax
GGGGGGGGGGGGTGGTTGGCGGTGGTTGGGGAGGTTGTTGGTGCGGCGGGGAGGACAACACAAACGTCTCGGAGGCGACACCGCCGCCGCCAGGCCCGCTGCGTCCGCCCCGTCCGCCGCGGGGAGAAGCCGGGGTACGCGAGCCCGCGATCGCCTCCGCGGGGCCAGCCGTCTCGCGTTGCTTCCTCTTGTTTTTGTTTCGTCAACTCGCCGCGGCCAGAAAGCCAGCTCCGTGAGTCGCTGCCGCCGCCGCCGTCGATGATGATGATGATGGGTCGTTGAGTCCTCTCCCCCCCCCACCGAGTGGCGGAGGACTCGCGTTTTTGTGTGTGTGTGTGTGCGTTCGTGCGACCCGAAGCCCCGGCCACCGCCGACGTCACCATGACGATGGGGTGAATCAAAACGTATTTGGCCGCAAAGTACCGTGTGGGTGGGAGCTTTTGGGGGATGGCGCAGGGCTGTGCGCGTGGGGCGGCGGTCGGTGTTTTTTGACGTCGATTTCTCCCCGCAGCGGAGTGAAATCTTGCGTCTCGCTTTCCGGAGCGTTCGTGGATCGTTCGATCGCTCGCGGTGATCGTTCGGTGAGTTGCTGGTGCGCGCGCATGCGTTTCTTGTGTCCGCCAGCTGGAATTGCGCTGTCCTCTGTTGAGCGCTGGGTTCACGATCGCAAAGGGTCAGCGGTTCAAACCGAGGTCAGCTTTCGCTGCGGCCATCATCCCTCCAATGGTTGGTTAAAATGGGTACCACCTGGTGAGGAGGCACCTCTTTAAGGGGGCACAAAACTTAAACAATTTCGTCAACACTGCCTTAAAAAGGAAATATATATGTATATAAAATATGCGATATTTGTAAAATGGCACTCATTTCCAAGGCAGTGTTATTGCGAAATCTGTTACATTTTTGTTTTTCTATGCTTGTGTGCCAGTGCCAAAGCAGTGCCACAAGCAATGCAGAGTCCCGTCTAACTTCTTTGCGCTAATTAAGACGACCCCGGGACCCGTCATATCAATGTGGAATTTGTCGGAGGAATCGTCGCCCGTTGCTCGAACGGGCACCGCGCCGTTCCGCAAATCTTCGATCGCGGAAATAACCGGAAACTCCCAACACCACCCCCCCCCCCAAATTGCCTCCCGTGCGACGTCCCGCAGTGTCTCCCGCGCGGCCGCGTGGAGGACGACGACGACGAGAGGGGCGACGACGCGGCGGTCGAAGGTGGGCGGAGGTCTCTGCTGAGGAAGTGCTCCCGCCGTGGGCCCGTCCCCAACGTCCCGTGCACGTTGGACCGTCGCACCAACTGGACCGAGCGGCTGCCCCTGCCCACACCTGAGCAGCGCTTGCGCGAGACCGCGTGCCAGATCGTCTCCGACCTCGTGCCCATCAACGTGTCCGGTAAAACGACATGGCCGGCGCCCTCGCGCGCTCGCTCGCGCGCTCGCTCCCGCGCTCGCTCCCGCGCTCGCTCCCGCGCTCGCTCCCGCGCTCGCTCGCGCGCGCCGCGCCACCCGTTTTGTGAATCCAACGCATGGCGGAGCAGTGATGGTGCTCGCGGCCTACATCAAGAAGTCCCGGGTTTGATTCCCGGCTCGGGCGCCGCCTCTCTCTACGTGGAGTGTTTGTTTTCTTTCTTCGTGTCCGCGTTGGTTTTTGCCAGGTACTCCGGTTTCCTGCCGTAGCTCTAAAACAGCCCGGCGATGGACTGGCGTCCCGTCGTCGGGTGTATTCCTGCCTTACTGTGTTTCCGGGATAGGCTCCGGCTCACCGTGAGCCTATATAGGATTAAGCGGTTTCAGATAATGAGATGAGATGAGCTCTAAAACAACACTGCACTCACTCTATTTGCTAGGTAACATCTTAATATGTAGAGGTAGCAGTGCCTGGCATATGTTGGTGCCGGCTTACTGTGTGGGTACCTTCCCCACCCCCTGCCTCTTTGTGGGCCCTCACTCCTCTTCAGCTCCAACATTTGCCGTGTCGCAGCAATCCCGCATCTAGAGCTTGCAAGCTCACTGGGTTTTTTTTCTGCTGTAATAATAACCATCCATCTATTTAGTGTTAGAGGTAGGAGCCAGTGTTAGAGACGGGAGCCAGCGTTAGAGGTAGGCGTCCGCGTTAGAGATAGGAGCCAGTGTTAGAGGTAGGAGCCAGTAGGATGGGAGCCAGTGTTAGAGGTAGGAGCCAGTGTTAGAGGTAGAGCCAGTGTTAGAGGTAGGAGCCAGTGTTAGAGGTAGGAGCCAGTAGGATGGGAGCCAGTGTTAGAGGTAGGAGCCAGTGTAGAGGTAGGAGCCAGTGTTAGAGGTAGGAGCCAGAGGTTGTTGTTATTGGATGAGAGCCCCATCCCATGTTTTATCGCCGCCCTCCATGTGGGTTGTGGGGGTAATTGGTCATACTTCACCACACTGGTCCATGCGGATGGGTGGAGGCTGAGAGCTCGAATGTGGGATCGGATATCAATGCATGATGGAGTGGTATGTTTGTTGTTGATTAATCGAAATCTAATTAATATTTGCTCTACGGTGTCCTATTAAGCAAATTCCACTTGAACGCTACCACCAAGCAGACTGAAATGGTGCTTTATTTTATTTTGAAATGATGAAAAGAACACTTTATTATTTCGCAGTTCTTATCACAGCAATGCAATTAGCACGGGAGCCAAAGCCTCTGGAGGTCCATGCCCATAACATATACTCCTCTCAATGCCTTTATTTGGTCAATGAGAGTGAAGTATGTTGTAACAGAGTCATGTTTTTGAACATATGTAGCATTCTGCACCACTGAAGTTTGGCCACATAATTTGGTAACGGGATTTGAGAGAACGTAGGCTTCTGTTCTCGGTGGAATTTAATGATAATAATGATTTACAGCGGTTCACAGTGTGATCTGTGGCCTGGTCAGAACGTCCAGGCACGTGATCTTCCACTTAGCAACAGTAAACTACCGCTCATAGCGCACAGCAGCTTGGTTTTGCTGAATCTCTATTAGAGAGGGGAAGGAGGCTACACAAAGGCAAGGGATGGGGCAGGCCTGCGCAAACACTTGCCAGACACTGTGCCTTTAAATAGTGTAATTGACCAAATAATTAGCGCTTTGGGCGGCACGTGGCCCAGTGGTTAGCGCTGTCGCCTCACAGCAAGAAGGTCCCGGGTTCGAATCTCTCGGCTCGCGTGCCTTTCTGTGTGGGGAGTTTGCATGCTCTCCCTGTGTCCGCGTGGGTTTTCGCCGGGCACTCCAGTTTCCTCCCACAGTCTAAAAGCATGCTGCTGCATAGGTTAATTGGCTCGCAGGCTAAATTGCCCCGCAGTGCCTGGCGATGGACTGGCGTCCCATCGTCGGTATATCCTTGCCTTGCGCCCTGTGTCTGCCGGGATAGGCTCCGGCTTCTCCGCGACCCTGTATAGGACTAAGCAGTTTCAGACAATGAGATGAGATGAGAATTAGCGCTTTTAAGATACGGGAGGAAACCGGCATACCGGGCAAGAACCCAAAGAGAATACGCAAACTCCGCGTGGAAAAGTGGTATCCGAGACGGGAATCGAACCTAGAAATCTTCTTGCTGCGGGTCGCGAGCGTTCCGTCTGCGCCGCCGTGCCGCCCCCAGGTAAGCGTCGGCCACATCTGGCGCGGGCGGCGCGGCGTTGTCTTGACGCGTGCCGTTTGCGCGGCGCGCAGGCAGCAACTTCGAGCGCCAGGCCAGCGCGCGCCGCTCCTTCGCCGCCTCCGAGTCGGTGGTGCGTCGCAAGAAGCGGCTCCAGCGGAGGAAAACCATCACGGGCATCCCGGAGCACGTGCGGAGGGAGCTGGGTACGCTGCGCGCGCGCGCGAGGCTGCGGCGCGAGGCAGCGGCGCGCATCCACGCCGGCCGCCGCTGCCACCATCCCGCTGAGATCACGATGACTGTCCGTCTCACGCTATCGGCCTGGGGTGCCGCGGTGTCACGCTGGCAAAGGGCTTCAGTCCGATTCCCGGATCGCGCGGGTTTTTTGTGTGGAGTTTGCGTGTTCTCTCCCCGTGTTCGCGTGGGTTTTCGCTGTGTACTCCGCTTTTCTCCCACCGTCCAAAGCCATGCGTTCTGGGTTACTTATCCTTACTCGATTACCCCCGGTGTCCCTGTGATGTGAAACCTTGCTTAACCCTCCCTGCTAGATAACTGTTAAAAAGAGCAACATTAGCTCAACGGTTCCTTCCAGCTTCAATGCAAACTGACTGACTCACTGACACAATTATAATAATTGCATTTTGATAACGCTTTTCATCCGAGGGTCACAAAGCGCTGCACAGAGCTGCGTTCAGAACAGCACGCCAACAACAACGACATTAGAACGGAAAATCAGCAACAATAACTTTTTTTTAGGGGTTTTTTGTTTAATATACACATCGCTGCAGAACAACATGCAAAATATGATCAGACTTTCAACTATAATTTTAAAATCTCATTGTCAGAGCTGCTTTATCTTGTACAGGGTCACGGTGAGCCGGAGCCTATCCAGGCAGACACGGGCGCAAGGCAGGAATATGCCCACGATGGGACGCCAATCCATCACCGGGCACTGCGGGCAATTTAGTCTGCGAGCCAGTAAACCGATGCAGCGGCATGTTTTTTGGACTGTGGGAGGAAACCGGAGTGCCCGGCGATAACCCACGCGGACACGGGGAGAGAACATGCAAACTCCACATAGAAAGGCACCCGAGCCGAGATTCGAACCCGGGACCTTCTTGCTGTGAGGCGGCGACAGCGCTACCCACTGGGCCACCGTGCCGCCCATAAAAGGGCAGCACATATATTGGGAAATGGTTCAATGCAACGTTCATCGTATAATAAATAATAATAATAATAATTGCACTTCCAGAGCGCCAATCACCCGAGGGTCACGTGCCACTGTTCCTCACCCCCCCCACCCCCCCACCTCTCCCATCACGCATACCGCCATTCCATCCGGTAGTTGCTCCTCCTCTGATCTCATCTCGCCGCGACGCGCTCCCGCCGGCTTCTTTCGCCTGCCGACGCCGACGACGCCGCACTCAGCAACCGCCTTCCCCGCCGTTCGCCGGCCGCGCGGGCCCGGCGCCCGCGCCGTGCGCAGGCCTGGCGGCGCGTACGCCTTGTGCCGCGCCACGCGCGCCGCGCGGCTCCGGTCATCGTGCCCGTCAGCGCGGGCAGCGCCTCCTGTTGAGCTGCGCCTCGCGCCGCTGCCTACGCTGTCCGCGCTCACCGCCCCGGCCGAATGATCCCCAGGGCCCGCACGGCGTGCGGGGACCTCCGTCCGGCGTTGGATCGACAAATCGGGACGCGCACGGAGGCTCTATGCTTTGAAAGCGCCTTTCATCCAATGGGTCCTTGACAGTCACCTCGCTTGAGGACACTCTGAAGTCCAGCGGTTCATGCTCGCGGATTGTTGACCGACATCGTTCTGATACGAGGGCTATACGGTGGCGCAGTGGGTAGCGCTGTCGCCCCACGGCAAGAAAGTCCTGCGTTCGATTCTTGGCTCAGGTGCCTTTCTGTGTGTTGAGTTTGCGTGTCCTCTCCCCGTGTCCGCATGGGTTTTCACTGGGTACTCCGGTTTCCTCCCACACGCCGCTGCCTTGGCTATGTGACCTGCTACGTAAATTGCCCCCAGTGCCCTGCGATGTTCTGGCGTTACATCTTGGGTATAGCTCTGCCTTGTGCCCTCTGTCTTCCGGGGTCAGCTCCGGCCCCCCATGATCCTGTACGAAAAACAAATATGTCATTGTTGTTGATATTCCGTTCCTATGTTGTGGTTGTTTTGAAACGCCGTCCCTGCCACAGTTCTGTGCAGTGCTTTGTGACCATTGGATGAAAAGCGCTCTGGAAGTGCAATTATGATTCCTGTTACAGAATTAGGCGGGTGTTACAGTTCTGTGCAGTGCTTTGTGACCATTGGATGAAAAGCGCTCTGGAAGTGCAATTATGATTCCTGTTACAGAATTAGGCGGGTGTTGACAATGATGTCGATCTTTTTAAAAAAAATAAGAGAGGAGAAACCAGAGTACCCAGAGAAAACCTGCACGCAGTCCAGTGTAGGCATGGGGAGTCCGGTGATCGAATTGCGTGCGCACACTCTCATGTCGCGGAGTAGTTTTCACTTTGTTCGGCATTGACCCGGCGTCCTGTGCGCTCGGCGCCTGCAGGCTGCTGCCACGGTGCCGACCGCTGGCGCTGCCACTCGCTGTCGCGCCTGGGCAACTCGACGTTCCTGTCGGCGCTGGAGCCCCGCGACACGTGCGACTCGGCCTGCCAGACCGACGGCGGCGAGCCGCGCCTGCAGCAGCAACAGCAGCAGCATCAGCACCGTCGTGGGGGGGCTCCGCCGGCGCAGCCCCCCCACGTGGTGTCGCCGAGCGAGCGGCGCGTGCGGGCCTTGCTGCACCGGCGCGACGGTTTGCCTGAGCGCGTCTCGCGCTCGCAGGGCGACGTGCGCTGCCCGGCCCTCGGCGCGAATGCCGCGCGCCGAGCCGCGGCGGACGCCGACGATAGTGACGACGATGACGATGACGACGACGACGACGACGATCGCGACAGCGGCCGGGGGGGTAGCGGCGGCGGCGGCGGCAGCGCTTTGGGTTTCTCCGCCCGGCGGGAGTTCGGCCGCGACCCGGTTGCGGGACGGTTCCCGGTAACCGACGGGGATCGCCGCCAAACGCGAGCTCGCGAGGACGCCGCTGCCGCCGCCGCCGGCGGCGACGCGGTGACGTGCGCGGAGGTACACCGCGCCAACTCGGACGCCCGTGACTCGGCGAGCTCGGAGGAAGGCTCCATGTTTCTGCCGTCGAACTCGAGCGGATCTGACAGGGTATGCGCGAGCGAGCGGCGCGCCGGCGAGACTGAAACGGCGGCGGACATGGCCAACCTCGGCCACGGCGAGTCCCCGTTGGCCGGCGCGAGCCACTTGAAAAGCGGCGAGCGCGTGAAACGTTTGAACGGCGCCGGGCTTCCGCCGGCCGCGGCGTGCGACCAGCGCCCGTGCGCGTCGCACGGGCGCTCGCGCGCTCCGCCTGCCGCGGCCCACGTTCGTGGCCTGCTGCTGAACAACGGCGCGCCGGCGCCTTTTGCTCCTCCTCCGCAGCAGCAGCAGCAAATGCCAGCGGTGGCCGTGTGCGCCGCCGCCAATCCGGCCGTCGTCGATGGAGCGCGGTCATGCCAACAGACGGGGGCTGCTGGCGGCGCTGCCGTACAAGCCATGGGAAAATGCGGGGTGAGTCGCGATTCAGGTTCCCATCACCGGGGTGGATTTCCAGAAACCGAGTCGTCCGAGAGGTCGGACGCCGGTTCCATGTTCTCGGAGGACATGGACGGGTATTACACATCGATGCACTTCGATTCGGGACTGCGTGGCCGCAGCTACAGCAGCGCCAGCTCGGAGCCGAGCCACCCCGGCAGGAGCATGCGCAACCGTAGCTTCTCCATCACCAAGCTGCGCCAGAAGCCGGCGCCGCCCAAACGCGACGTCTCGCTCCGCCGCGACGCGCAGCCTCAAACCGGCGGTGCCCGCGGGGCTAGCGGCGGCGGCAGCCGCGACGCCTCGGACCGCGTGGGCCCGGCCGAAGGCGGCGCCGCGCCCGGCGGCCGCCGCGCGGAGGAAGAGCAGCCGCGGGCGCTGCGGGTTTACAACGGGGGAACCGCGGGCCGACGCGAGGACACGACGCCGAACAACCACAGGGTACGCGACGCGCGAGCGGCGCCGCGCGCAAGCGACACACCAAAAATCGGCGGCGCGTTCGTCAGCACCGCCGACAATGGGCCCCGCTGCGGCCTCGGGGTCCCGAACGGGGACGTGACTGCGGCCGCGGCCGCGGGCCGCGCGCCGCGCGACGCCAAGGAGCTGCTCGGAGGGATGGCCTCGCCGGAGGGGGCGCAGCTCGCCGAGCTGAGGAGGACGCTCAAGCTGGACATCAGGACGGCGCACGCGGCGACGGCCTGCCAGAAGAACGCCGCGCGCTACGATGACCCGTGGGTGCTGCGCGACGGGTCGGAGTCCCCCGCGGAGACTCCGGCGCCGGCTGCGGAGCGGCCTGCAGTTTCGGCCCACGCCGCGGCGGCAGCGGCCGCGGCGGTGGCGGCGCCGATGGTGGCGGTGGCGGCGCCGATGGCGGCGGCGGCGCCCGCCGCCCCTCCGGCCGTCCGCCGGTCGGAGTCCGTCGACTCGTGGGCCTACGACGAGATTCTGTCGAACGAGGCCTACCACTCGCTGTCGAGCTCGAGCACAGCCACGGGCACCACAGTGGTGGAGTGCCAGCGGCTGGGCTCGGATGAGGCGCTGAGTGGCGCCTCCCCGCACGCGGCGCCCTCGTCGCCGGCCACCACCGCCTCGAGCCAGTCCAAGTCGTCGTCGCCCGAGAAGGTGAGCAGCGTCACGTCGCCCTCCAGCGGCTACTCGAGCCAGTCGGGGACGCCCACGTCGCTCGTGCCGGCGCCGCTGTTCCCGCGCTCCGGCTCGCCCGCCGTCGTCGTCAAAGTGAAGCCCAAGGTGCCCGAGCGGACGTCCTCCCTGAAGCCGCCCATCACGCACAAGCCGCACCCGCCTCCGCCGGCGGCGGCGGTGGCGATCGAGTACAGGGAGATCGTCGCGAGCGGTTACGCCGCGGCGCCCGGTTCGCTGGTGCCGGCGGGGCAGACGGCGAAGCCGGGCCGCGATTCGCCGACGTTCCACTTCCCGCCGGACCCGTGCTTCGTGACCGCCTCGCTGGACGGCATCCTGCTGAGCCGCGTCATGTCGTCCTGCCCGGGGCCGTACGGCAAGCGCGGCCACCTGGTGCAGTCCGCGTCGTTTCCCTGCCGGTGCGTGAGCGGCGGCGTGGGTGCCGTCGCAGGCGGCGGAGGCGGCGGGGCCGTAACGCTGCCAGATTCGGCTGCGTTGGCAGTCGAAGCGCTGGATGCCCACGTGGGCAAGGTGGTGGGGACACCGGTCGCGGACTACGGCGGGTTCGTCAAGGTGCGGACGGAGAACGATTCGCGCGTGCTTCCGAAGCCGCTGCCAGACCTGCTGACGGATTCGCAGCGGCCGGCACGCGGCGCGACATCGGTGTCGGAGTACCGCCGCTGCGGCGCACGCCACCACCGCTGCCAGGCCGATGCCACGGAGCTCAGTCTGCAAGCTTCCTTGGCGTCGCCTCGCAAATCTCAGGATTTCATCGACAGGCAGCAATGTTTCGACCCGACTTTTCAATCTTCTCGCCAGCATCGTGCATCAGCGGCGACAGCGGCGGCTGTGACAGCGGCGGCGGCAGTGGGAGTGGCGGCAGAGACAGTGAGACACGACGTCGGCTCGTCGGCGTGGCTCGACCGCGCCGAGGTTCCTTGCGACGAGCGCGTCGATGAATCCAACGAGGATTCGGAAAGCGAGCCGCTTTTAAAAAGCCTGGAGGAATCGAACATTGCGCCAGCCACCCCGGCGCCACTCGCTCGGCCGTCGCCTTCCCCGGCGCAGAGATCGGGCGCCTCCGGGCACTTCCCGCAGAGCTCGGCGGGGCCTGAATCCGAGCCTCACTCGTACAGAGAAGCGGCGGCGGCGGCCGACGACGACGCCCACCGGGAGGCTCAACCGGACAACCGAGCGTCGTCGCCGCCCGCCCCCCGCCGCGCGCCCGTCTCCCGCCCGGAGTCGCCGCGCGCACCCGGCGCCGCGCCGTCTCGCCGGGGTCCGGCGGGCGCCCGCGACGAGGCGCGCAGCCGCGGCCCGGCCGGGAGCGGCGGCGCCGGTTCCCTCGAGCGGGCAGCCGCGTGCAACGGAGGGCCGGCGCCGCGCGGCGGCGACGACGAGGGGCGCGAGCGGCGCGCGGCCTTGCCGGGCACGGCCGCGGCGCACGCTCCCGGAATTCCGGGCAAGGAGCAGGAAACGGGAAGCAAGGAAGCAGTTGCCGCGGAGACCGAGGAGGGAAGCGTGCGGATTTCACCGGAGGCGGACGACGGTGCCAGTGATGGAGCATTGGAGTTCCGAATGGCGAAAGTGGTGGCAGGTGAGTGAGGTCACATTCACAACAGAGGTTTTTTTTTTATAAGCATATCGTAATACACCACAACAATTGTAATACACCGCGAGTGCTTAAGCATTAACGCGTTAATGTTCCGCGGTTATTATTCACAGATGAGTCGGACGAGGGAATGACGCAGAGGACAAGCTCTCGGTCGGAAGATGACGTCTTCGTCACCTCCCCCTCTGTCTCCATGACAACTGCCGACCTCTTTGAAGCCATTTACAGGTGCGCGTGAGGTCCATGCCGTTCCCCTCCCCCCCCTCCTACTTTTCAACCTCCCCTAGAGCCGTTATGATGATTCAGCAACAATAATCTACTGTGGGTGGCGCGGTGGCTCAGTGGATAGCGCTGTCGCCTCCTCACAGCAAGAAGGTCCCGGGTTCGAATCTCGGCTCGGGTGCTGCTTTCTGCGTGGGTTTTTCGCCGGGCACTCTGGTTTCCTCCCACAGTCCAAAAAACATGCCGCTGCATGGGTTAATTGGCTCGCAGACTAAGTTGCCCGCAGTGCCCGGTGATGCCCTGGCGTCCCATCGTTTATATATCCCTGTCTTGCGCCCTGTGTCTGCCGGGATAGGCTCTGGCTCACCGCGACCCTGTACAGGATTAAGCGTTTTCTGACAATGAGATGAGATGAATAGTCTACTGTTTTTAAACAGACCATTGATTATTGATGCACTTCTTGATGACGACACCTCTGATTATTTCCATCATCACAAGAAGCTACACTGGGGTTTCTTATTTTTTTTACAACTCCTCTTCCTGGTCAGGTTCACCACTGGTCATGCCACTTCCTTGCACGACATGATGTCCCTAACAGATGCTCGCTAACAGAACTTGCTTCAACAGTCTGCATTACTGTAAACACATTTATCAGTACGTTCTGCGTAAAACCAACACAATATTTGTACGGTTGGCATTCATGACATCATTGTAGTGCAAGGCTGGCAGGATGGTGAGGCTATGGTAGTTTCACATTAAGGGGCCAATGTTCTTCTGTGGCTTTTCCCAGTTAACTCATATGGGAATCATTTATCAAGTTTGGCAAATGTGGACCATGGCTCCGGTGCATGTCACCTATTTTCGAATAATGTCATGGAAAGCAGACGAACTGCAGCATTTACTGTATTTAATGCACCTGCAGAATTAACCAGGGGTGGCCAAAGTGCTCGAATCATGACCCTCTGAGCAAGCAGCAAAAGCGCTATGACTCGACCTATGTCACCACAAAGCCACCCATTGAACCCTCGGGTGTTTTGTTTGTTTTCACTCCGTGCAGGTCAAAGAGGAAGTTCCTGGGCCGGAAGGAGTCAGCCGAGAAGGGGTCAACAGACAGCGCTCCAGGCTCACCGGTGGTGACATCGCCGCTCATAGGCTCCCCGGTGCTGGCGTCGGCCAGGGGCAACGGTTCCCCAAGGCTGTCCTCCCCGCACGGCCGGCGCTCGCAAACGAGCCAGGAGCAGTTCAAGGCGCTGCTGCTGCGCAAGGGCTCGCGCTCGGACGCCGGTTCGAGGATGTCGGCCGCCGAGCTGCTCAAGCACACGAAGAACGCCGCCGCCGCCGCCGCCGCCGCCACCGCCGCCGGTTCTCCGTTCCCCAACGGCTCGTTATCGCCGCTCGACGCCCGCTCGCCGCTCGCGCGCGGTCACTGCGAGTCGCCGGCGGCGGCGTCCCCCGGGTGGCACGGGCACGCGACGCCGGGCCGCAGGGAGCATCGGGCACGGCACCCGCTGTCGGCCCGCGCGGGGGTGAGGGGCGACGGAGTGGCCGTTTCGCCGGGGGCTCGGCACGGGCCCCGCGCGCTGCGGCTCGCGTCGGTGCGGCACTCGCCGGCGATGCAGCCGATCTCGGAGGGAGAGGGCGAGACGGCGGAGGCGGCCGCGGCCGATGACGACGACGACGACGACGACGATGACGACGCTGCCACGGAGGAGGCCAGCGAGGGGAGGGAGGAAGAGCAGCCGTCGGGGTCAAAGGTTGGCGAGCAGTAATCGCGCGGTCGCGAGCATCCAAGGGGAGCAGTTGGAGACGTGCTTTTTCTAAAGTAGTTTTTCCTTCTTGTTGTCGTTGTTTTTTTTTATGAAAAAATAATCACATCTATGCTGGTATATGTCTTTACAGCACAATGTCATCGTCGTCAGCTCCTAAATAAGATGTGTAGTCTCCTGAGTGTCTCAATGTCTCATGCAGTTCCCATATAATTCGATCGGGTTGTGTACCGGTGTGTAAAGTATTTAATGTTAAAATTGCACCCTAACAAATCGAGGCATTAAAACACGGAGTCAGGTTTGAAGTGCAGTGTTCGCATCGAGCGAAGCGCGCGAGATGCTTCATCGGAGCTGTGATGCAAGGACTGTAGCTGGTGTTGGTGGTGTGTGTATGTGTCTGAAGGCGAATGGGCTCTAGGAAACGTGGTCCCTTACAAGAGAGTGCTTTCGAGAAGATGCACACGCAAGAGTACGCGAAATTGAGACATGTCACGCAAAAGTTTAAGCGTTGATGGGTTGATCGATAAGAAAGTCCTTTATTGTCCTTGGGTTTTTTTTAAATATATATAAATTTGTGGGTAAATATTCACAAGGTGTGTCCATAGCCATGTGCAGTACAACGTCGGATATCCGACTCACTGGGCGTTGGAAGTTTACGTGACTATGGGACAAACAAAATTAGGTATGTGAATAGCTATCGAAAATTATGGTTACATAATGCACAAAAAATAGGCTACTGGGAAGAAAATAAAGCACAAGCTGCTTTTAAAGGGGG
>JAZEWT010000012.1:1575849-1589261 GCA_036362905.1 Mordacia mordax
CACAGTAGGGAGCACAGTTGGTGCCTCGTTATTGTTGTTGATTTGCCCTTCGTATGTTGTTGTTGTTGCTGACATGCAGTGCTCTCCACAGCCCTGTGCAGTGCTTTGTGATCCTCGGGTGAAAAGCGCTCTGGAAGTGAAATTATTATTATTATGGATACTTTTTTGCCAGTGTACATATGTAATAAGTAGAACAGGTTTTTTTTTTTACCATTGCTGGCAATTATACACGTGTTAAGATCTTAAAACACCGTAATAGACACATTTCACAATGTGTCAAGTTTGCAAAAGCCACACATACTTGTGGCAAAATATGCAAGACAATACATATGTTATCAGAGCTTTTGCAAACAATGGTTAAAAAAACCTGTTCTACTTATTACATTATTATTATTACTTATATACGGATACTGTATTCACATTGCACCACACTGGTGTGCTTAGAGTTGTCTTGCATAGGAAAATTTGTTTAAAAAGCGACGATGATGATGATGATGATGGGTGGTGATTTCTACGCTGCAGGCCATTGGTCTGGACGACAGAGGGGGTCTGACTCAAAAGCTGGGCATCATGGAAACGGACACTACCAAGTCAGCGCCGCTTCTGCTGGAGATTTTGAAACGCTCGAGAGCCAGAGGCGTCAGAAAGAGCTCCTTCGAGGTATGGATTGTTCAGAAAAGACCTCACCGGCTCGTGTTAAATCCTATCGCTTGAGGTGTCCCTCTTTGAATGGAGAACACATCCAGCACATGGTTGACTTCTTGTAAATAAGAGAACTGAATGTCTCCTGTGGGGTCGCTTTTCAACGCACCGGTGTGGGCTGAGATAGTAAAGGAATTGGCGCGTCTTCTGTTTAACGTGACAACCCCTTGCTGATTGGCCGTGTCGGGTGGTGGAGGGTTAAACGACACTCTTTTATAATCTATAAACTTTTTACGTGACCTGATCCAAAAAATGGATTTCATTGATTTCATTGCTGTGTGGATGTCGTTTTCAGGGCGACAGTGACAATGCGGACAGTGTGCACTCCGCGAGGAAGCTGTCAGAGTCGCGGTCCATCAGCCCCCCCACTCCCAGCAAGGTTAGGCAAGCATTGACGCTGAAGGTGCCAAGATTACCGTAGCCATTTGTTGTGGTTTGACGATGGGTTTGCGTTTTGCGACTGAAGAGGTTTCGTAAGGGGCAGCACGATGAGATCTTTACCATAAGTTGGCGTGTACACAAACTAGTTATTTACCTGGTTCACGGTTGAGATTCGTGTCTGCATGACTGCAGTACAATGAAGGCTCATTGAACATTAGCCACATATTTAATGCAGATCTAGAGAAACATACGATAGGTATTTTTTTAAATTCATGGCAAAGCATGAGCATGGAGAATAAAACAGCATGCTCTCACTGGTATATCCCACACACATGCATCACAGTACGTGAAGCAGTGCAGCAATTCGATGTGCCAGTCATTTCTGTGCAACAAATTTGTCTTCAATGCGTTCTGGACCAAATGGAAGATGCAGGGAGCAGTGATTACCCATTGACTGTGCTGCCAGAAGGATATTCGGTCTCAGGCAGGTGAGGGATTGTTATTATCCCTTTAATACTTCCTTTGAACCATTTAATATTTAGTCTCACTAGTTAGAGATTTTTTTACCATTGTGCAGTGTTTTGTCAAGCTGCGTGCTCTTTTGATGTCTATTTTGTTTCCTATCGTAGAATTGTACAGCACCTTGTGACCCTCGGGTGAATGTACCGTTTGAATTGTAAATAATTATCATTGTAAAACGGACTGAAATTTTTTTTAAAGACTCTTTTAAGCTTTAAAACATTTATGCTTAATTTAACCCCCAATAGTATTCCGATCATTGAATCGGCATAACATCAGGGAGCTTGTAGAGCTCTTCATGTAAGAGAATGGTGCACGAAAGCGGATATCAAAGAGCCAACTCTGATCCATTCAAGAGACGTCTGGTTCATAGAATCAAGGGTCACGCAGTAATATTCGTGGCATGACAGTCAAATCGACATTTTATTTCTCAGAGATGGAATCAAGCCAACTGACGTGCAGGAGCAAACCTTAACGACATGGTTTATCCTGCACTCATTAGTGACTGGGCTCTAACCATCAGAGCACTGTACTTGAAGAACCAATGATCTTGACTGCTGGCTGACATTCAAGCCATAAAACCACCTGGTTAAATGCCACTAACTGACTTGAGTTAGGCCTTCCTTCACAGACAGCTGCTGCTTCAAATAATCTGGGCATGGCACGTCACAATTGGATGTTTAGCAAGGTTGCTTTTGAAGTAGGGGCTACCTTTCGTTCGTTCATGCACGGAGATGCCGTGCAGGCAACCTCGACACGCTTTCTTTCTACCTGTGTTTCCGAGCCTCTTGCGTGACGGCGCCCCCTTCCGGAGTCACCGCTTGTTACGTGTGTGTCTCGTTTGCACTCAGATCCCTATTTACAAAGGCAGCGCTAAGGCTGCCAGGGTCAAAGAAGAGAGAGCAGGGCAGCGGAAGGTAAAACAAGGCCACAGCTGCCCGTGGAATCAGGTCCAGTGGGTTCGTAATGTTTTGTCCAGGACCGTATCCAGTAGATAGGTCCCCATCCTTTCAGCATGCAGTCATACTGGGCCACGCTTGCAATTACGCTATGTATTGAAAAACATGTGTGTTGCAACTACAATAACTATTGCAATGCCTTTGACAGGGTTTACTTGTGTCCATTTAATAATTGTCACGTGGATCATTTTAGTTCCGTTATAATGTGGTTGTGTACGGCATAGCTGCGTTGTTATGCACTGTGATCAGTCCTGGATGCAAACATTTCAATGGATGCTTATTTGTGCAGCGCGACTCCGTTAATGCGTTCAGTCTTTAGAGGAGGGTCGTCGTTCAACTTTCACCGTCACGTCCGACCCTGTTTTTTTCCCCAATCCTGATTATGTTGGATTCCCCCGCGATAACTCTGCACTAACTCGCTCACATACGGTCTCGCACTTCATCCGGTGTCTGCTTCCCTCTTCAGCGTGTGCCATGAGCTTCGCGAAGGTGCGGCGTGGCCGTTACCTTCCCACTGCTGCATGCCTTTGTTGAGTTCCATTAACAAGCACTAACGACCCTTTTTCTTTGTTACACGGTGCTCCTGGTGCATGGCTACCATGTCTGGGGGTCATTTTCATTGACAAAGCTCAAGGTTTCATGAGACTTTTTTGACTCAGGTGCTGTACAGAAAATATGCATGGTCACATCTCTAAAGGAGCAGAGGGTGACTTTGCATGAACCCGTTTGCAGAAAGGAACACAATTTAGCAATAACGTTTGGTGTGTGTGGTGTTTAATAGCTTTTTCAGTGTTTACAAATTGGAATGTGATGCTTGGATTTAACGTTGGAATGAGCCACTAGGAGATGAACTGAGAATAAGAATTGTTCTCCATAGCTGCTCTTTCAGGATAGCCGTGGAGTGTTCCATCTCCTTCACGACGTTTCACCAGCGAATTGAGAATAGCAGACGTGGTTTTTATACGTGAATAGAACACAAGCAGAATTATCTCTTTATACCAAAGTGTTTTTTTTTCATGTACCTTACTATGGCACCAAGTAAAGCAACATTATTCCATAGCTTGTCTATTAACTTAAAATCGTATCCACTGGACGGTTTCAATGACACTAAGCGTGCAAGCACTGCAAGACAAAGAGGATAAGCGTGTGTCCTTTGCTGGGACGAGTACCGCTTACAACCAACGTGTGCCGTGTTTGTGTCCGTCTGCCGTTGCTTAAGACACCAGACACGAGCCTGAGTGACGACTCCAACTCCGACGGGCGCCGCGGCAAGGACGCCGCGCAGCGCGCCTCGGAGGCGAAAGCGAGCGCGGCCGCCGGCAACGGTCTCCTCGGCGGGCCTGCGGAGCGGCAGGCGGAGGAGGAGGCCGTCGCTGGGAAGGTGGTGGGCGGGGATAAGCGGGGAAAAGATGACGCTGCAGAGGAGGATGAGGACGGGGAGGAATATGGAGATTCTTTCTTTGACGACCTGCCTGCCAAGCCTGAAAAAGTCTACGGAAGGTCAGGAGCCCTGAATTTATATTTAAAAAGCAATGGGATGATGCATCAGTTGTCGGTCAACTCTAAAGCTCGAGGTGCATGCCCTTTATCTGCATAACAATGATCTCGGAGACGTGTGTTGTTTGCTTTGAGTTTAAATCACTGCTCCGACAACTCGTCCTTTGACGTTGACTGCAATATCAAAAATCAATTCTTGAATTTAATCGTGATAATTCATCGGACTGTGATGTGTGGGGATTTCAGTCATTGACACGTGGATGGCAGCACTTGATTTAAATCTACTTTCCCCTTAGAGCATTAACAGATTCTGCTGATTCATATGCTTCCAAGCCGTCCCAATTTGTGATTGACTGAATATTCCTCGCTTTACATTACATTGTATCCACAAATACCACTTAGTGGCTTAGACTTAGAAAAAAAAAAGTGTTACGGGAGGGAGCACTTAGATTTCACTTACGATTGCATTCATGTGTCCACTGCATTATCTGGTGGTACAAGGTTATGGTTTGTAATCTCATCTCATCTCATTATCTGAAAACGCTTAATCCTATTTCGGGTCACGGTGAGCCGGAGCCTATCCCGGAAACACAGGGCGTAAGGCAGGAATACACCCGACGACGGGACGCCAGTCCATGGCCGGGCATTGCGGGACAATTTTAGTCTGCGAGCCAATCAACCTATCCAGGAGCATGCTTTTGGACTTTGGGAGGAAACCGGAGTACCCGGCGAAAACCCACGCGGACACGGGGAGAGCATGCAAACTCCACACAGAAAGGCACCCGAGCCGAGAGATTCGAACCCGGGACCTTCTTGCTGTGAGGCGTCAGCGCTAACCACTGGGCCACCGCGCCGCCCATGGTTTGCAATGAGGTTTCTTAACATTTTGTTGAGTCAATTGTCACCCGGCTGCTGGTGTTACCTGCATGGCTTGAGTCTCCTTGCTTGCACCCCTGCATGGCGTTTGAGTGGGATTTCCCGCCCACGTGTCCACCGCTCACCGCCCACTGCATGTGCGCCTCTCGCTTCCTCACATGTTCTGACGTCGGCACTCAACAGCGACACCGATGCCGCCGATGATGATGATGCACGCGATGATCATTTTGGCGATGAAGCAAAGTGGTAAGAATCTGCCGGTTATGTAGTCGTCTTGCTTCACAACCCTATCGCACGGTGTAATCGTTGTACACTACCAACGGTCAAGTTGCTCATTTCGCACATTTGTTGTTTTTTTCTATGAAATGGTGAGGTTTCTGTGCATTGTTTTTTTCCCCTTGTAGAATGCATTACGTTTAAGTCACCCAAATTTGAATGCCTTGCACATTGCAGAAGTGCAGGGCATTCAAAAAGGGTCAAAGTTTGTGCCCACTGAGTATTTAATATGACTATTATATGCTAGAATTTCATTTTTGCTGCTTATTTCTAGTGTAATAAAGAACTACATAAACTAAAACAGCCTTTTGTCACCCCACCGTTGGATGAAGGTCTCCCGATACCATTTTGGAAATGGAGGTTTTTTTGATCAAGTTCACTACACCGGTCAGTAACGATTTGTGAGTTAGGAAACCCAGGGCCAGTTCAGACGTCACTCATCACTGCTTGGCTGGGAAGCACATCTTGAATAGATGAGCTCATAGCATCTTGCCCTGAGCACTGCACCATAGTTTTACCTTTATATGGACAGTTGACACAATGCATATATAACCAGATGTAAAATGCATGTTGTGAAATTTCATTGAGCCAGTAGCTTATCTGATTACTTTCACGTCAGTGAATTTGTGAAGTACACTCATACAGGTACAGGGAAGGATCGTGAGTGACAGCATATCGGCTGACGAGACATGTTTTGGTGCTGCAGGCTGCCTGGCCTCGGTAGGTCTTCTGACTCCCCTTTACCGGACGAAGGCAAGGACCAGCAGGACCTTTTAGCTGATGTCACTGCTTCATCTCGTGCTGCAGACTCCCCCGCCGGTGATAAGAAAGGTATAAAAGCCTTCCTGCCCCCTTGTTGAAGGTTGACAGATTCTGAGTGGTGCTGAGTCAAAGGTTCTAAGCATTAACGTTCCATTTGCCCCCACAATGAGCCGTTCGTTATGTGCCTTGTTTGCAAGTTATACATTCTCACTGTGGGACCCAGATATGGTGATGGCTCATGTGGTGCAATACTTCGGATGTAAGGTTTGGTGAGTAATAGATTTGAGACTCAATTCCACTGTGCGGCAAGGTGGCTGGGAGATTGCAGTTCAGTGAATGGTTGGGAAGCACATCTGAGCACTGTTGAAGTTCTCCTCTCATGTGCATAGTCTACAAATGGTTCCTGTCACGTGAATAATACTTCCAAAAGCATTTGCTTAAACTCCAAAAGCAGGACCATCCTAACTAGAATGTTGGGATTTAGCAAGCTGTCCTGAGTACATCGCGATGTTATTAGTAATAAGTGCTGTATTTCTTTTCGGTTTTTGCAGATGAGAGCAAAAGTACCAACAAGACTGACCCAAAAAATGACAGTTGCAAAATTGGAAAGCTCGATCTGGGTACTGTTATGTCCGTTTAACATTTCTACTCGCATTATTTGCTTTTATATCTTTTGTGCAAACCTTGCTGTTAAATTACTCTTCAGGTTTTTTTTGTTAATTAATGCTTTAACGGTATTTTTTTCTGATGCAGGGAAAGACGAAGATTATGAGGATGATTTTCAGAGGTCAGTGTAAATTGTTTTTTTTTGTAATGTAACATTAATAGGGTATGCTTATGAATCTTTTTTACAGTTGGCAAAATGCGTCTTTATAAATACTTCGATCCAAAAGCAAAGTTAAATCTGTACAGCTTCTTGACCAGATAACCCATGATAACCACAGAATTCTACGGGTGGCCATTAGTCGGCATGTAATTCATAAAATGCCTACACGAATGCAATGGAGAAAACCAATTGTGTGGTGTCTGGTGCTTAAAAACGACAGTTCAGTAATGATATTTTGATGAGTTTGTGCTGTAAAGGTCTAACATCGCTGTACTGCTGCATGCAGTGTGAGCCACAGGTCGGACCATACTAAGACAGACGACAGCATCGCTGAGGAGATAGACGATCTGTCAATCGAGCCAGAACTCTCCGACGTAAGTGCCAAGGTGAGCCTCTTGCCCAGCGAATCATCATTATCGATACCCGCTTAATCATGTCGTGTCGTGGGGGGCCGGAACCTATCCCGGCAGACAGAGGGCGCAAGGCGGGACTATACCCAGGATGCGGCGCAAGTACATCGCAGGGCACTGGGGGTAATTTACTCAGCAGGCCAATTAACCTAGGCAACAGCGTGTCTTTGGACGGTGGGAGAAAACCGGATTACCTGGCAAAAATCCATGCAGACACAGGGAGAACTCGCAAACTCCAGTCACCGGAATTAACCCGGGACCTTCTTGCTGTGAAGCAACAGCACTACCACCCACTGCACCACCACGTTGCCTTTTGGCCAGCAAATGCCTTCTCCAAATGGTCTGAAGCTGTGTTGGTAACATCCATTAGGCATGTGAATCATGCATAAAAATGTACAAACTCTCCCGGGGTCTCTAATGCGAGTTTAGCAAAGAGTAAACCAAGGCTATGTTACAAAAAAAAATCAACATTACAGCACTTGAGTGATTTTCCAAGTCGATATTCAAAACAATTCGTGACACGCTGTGGTGGTGTGATTCTAAAAATGCTCAGACCACACACAGCCTTGGGTATGGGTTGCTGACTGGCCCAGCAGTAGTATGTTTGTGATTGTTTTCGACGTTCACAGTTTGAATCCCAGCGACCACCTTAATTCTGTGGGTATGTTAAATGTTAAAAATTATGCATCGTCTGCTTCACAGCACGTGTTGGTTGCAGTCCAAATTTTTAAAAGGACCTGCATATTGCTGTATTGAGATTTTACATGGGCGGCACGGTGGCCCAGTGGTTAGCGCTGTCGCCTCACAGCAAGAAGGTCCCGGGTTCGAATCTCTCGGCTCGGGTGCCTTTCTGTGTGGAGTTTGCATGCTCTCCCCGTGTCCGCGTGGGTTTTCGCCGGGCACTCCGGTTTCCTCCCACAGTCCAAAAGCATGCTGCTGCATAGGTTAATTGGCTCGCAGGCTAAATTGCCTCGCAGTGCCCGGCGATGGACTGGCGTCTCATCGTGGGTGTATCCCTGCCTTGCGCCCTGTGTCTGCCGGAATAGGCTCTGGCTCACCGTGACCCTGTATAGGACTAAGCGGTTTCAGATAATGAGATGAGATGAGGGATTTTACATTGCCTCCTTTCTGCAAAAACTGTAATCCCACCTGAAAGAGACTTGAATTTTCGTGAGTAAAAAAAAAGCATTATGATGGCTTTCACAAAGCCTTCGTTTTTGGATATTTATTGTTTTTGGGAAACCTGCTTTTAGGCTGCCATGTGAGTACACGTTAAGTTTTTACTGCCGATGCAAGCGGTCCAACAAAAATAACGGTCCATGCATTGATTGTGGTCTGCTGTGCTGCCGTGCGAACATGTTCCCCAGGTAGAAGAGGTCACCTTGGACAACACATTCTGCTCACAGAGCAGCGACAAGGCCGATTATATGGAGGATGCAGAGCTTAGTTCTACAAGGGAAGGCTGATTAGTGCTGTGGGGGCAAGGTTTTCTTTTATAAGCACTACACGTTTTAAAATTACACGGTCAGCAAATGCCTTGCATTGCAAAAAGCACCAATCCAGACTTTGTAAACGCACCACGTTAAGTGTAGCCATAAAGCGCGCACCAAGATGGGTTCACTTCATGTGCTGCTGTGAGCTTGGATTGGCTTCAGTTCTTACCAATGGGAATGTTTTAGCGGCTATTGCTGTGGCTCTAAAGTGACTGCCCTTGTGCTAGTCACGAGACATGCATTTGAAAGCCACGGCATTCACGTTAATCCATTAAAAAGTAGAGCTATTTTTTCGTAATTTTCCCATGACTCGTGTGCACACGCCTGCTCTCGAAAGTCCTAGTACAAGGGTAGGACATTTGAATTCGCAAGCTATGTGAATGTAGATACTGAAGCGTTGTCCATCGTTATCACCCTATAATTCATTCATTTACCAGGTGATTTGTTCAGTCTCGTTGCTATAGGTTTGCACTTGTTGCAAATACAAGGATGGTTAGCGGTATATGGTTTCACTTTTGAAAAATCTCTCATGTGCAGACGCACACCGCATTCAAGTCTGGTCAGGTAATATTTTATTTTTGTAAACCTTGGATTTGGTGAATTTAGTTGTGTGGGAAGTGGTGGCTCTGTTTAGCACAGAGGGCAACAAACCTGGTGACCCTGGTTCAATTCTTGCTCAGCTTTTACAGTGTGTCCTGAGCCTCCTCCAGGTCGACTCGGCCTCATGAGTACCTAGTGCTGTGTGTAAACATTGCTACTAAAGGAGACAAAGGCAGTCGGGTGGTGGCTGGCCACCCACACCTTCTGTGTTGGCCTTCATTCGGTGCTCAGTACTGGAACTTGACCCCAGTCTGCTGAGGCAATACAAGGATCTTTGCTTTGGGTTAAAGCTTTTCATTGTAATTTTATATTCCATTGTGTCCGTTGTGAGTTATTTATTGGACTGGTTGAAATTGTATTTAGGTTAAAATAAAGATACTTTAATTTGTTTAGACTACAAACACACATTTAAAGCATTTAAGATTTTATTCACCACCTTTAGCACATTAACACAGCATTTGTACACTGGAAATGAGCACATGCTATTAAAATCTACACGGAGAGAAAGAGAGCGGATATCACAAATTGTACAACGTTTTCCAACACAGCAATGCCTTAAAGAGTGCAAAACTACCCCGGAGCAACTTAATATCTGAACAATTAAACCACAGGCATGTCCAAGTTTTTTATTTACCATTTACATTTCAATAATAGAATCCAGTGTAAAAGAAAGCTAACGTTATCGACGTGGAAATAAGCACACAATACCAGGTGGTAATTTTAGGTGAATGTTCTCACGTAAAATTGTACTTCATGCTTTGGAAATTGTTTGAGAAAGCATGTTCAAATAACAACCAATGCAACCAAGAGTTCCATCAACAAAACAAAATTAACTAGTTATAAATAAAATGGTCCTCCACTAGCTATTCTGTAAAGAAGCAATTATCGAATTAAAAAGATTGATAGCACTTACTACAATAATCCAACTACCTGTACAAAAATTAATGTCATTGTGATTGCTTCTAAAAGCTACTTTTTGGGATAATGGCAGCTGTCCTGATAGAGCAGCTTTTACAAGCAACCACTACCATTTAGTTCATGGTGCAAAATTAATAAGGCAAATGTTTACTCCCAACACCCAATTACATGTCTAACATTGCATAATACTCACTTTACACCATTGCATGACAGCATGTACACACATGCTTGTGGATTATGCTTCCTAGTGTGGTTGTACTTGAGCTATTGGGCCTATCAGAACAGGTATCCATGCCTTATTCTACCCCCACTTTCCACTGCAATAGCATTCATGACGTCAGGATGGCTCCGGATTTGTGCCACAGTTTTTTCGAGCGCAAGATGTTACTGCAAAAAGTGCTACTGTTCCAGTGTGATAAGCTCTTGCACATGCCAAAGCAATGCATAGGTGGGCACTCAGCAGGTGCAGTCTTTCTTGCCAATCACATGGTGTGAGCCAACTGGCCTAGGACACTTGAGCATTGCAATGAAACATGCGTGCAAGCTTCTCAATAGCAAGCAAAAGCGTCACAAACTGGGGTTTTCCACACTTGTAATCTGAAAATGCCTCATTACGTTTACTCCTGTGTGCGTCTTGCTACAGAATAGTTTTCAAAAAAATCCTACTACCCAGGTCCGTAAATAATTATCTTTACATGTTTAAATTAACAGAAGTGAGATTGTGCACAGAGCATGTATCTTTAGCTAAAATAAAACCAATAAAGTACATGGAAAATAATTCATACTTTTATTTTAAGATGATTACCTTCCTAAGCTCTGGCACAGACTAGCTTAACAGTTTATTTAATTTGTACCATAATAGCTTGAGCTAACGTCATTTTTGATATTGGCTACTACAAAGTTTGCACCTGCGCTCCCCTAAATCCTTACAACAATCTTCAGGTGGGGTAACCTTAAGGTGAAACACACCAGCAGGTTAGATTAAGAGGCCACACCAAGTGCAAAGGCTCAGTTGACAATGGGGTCTGTGGAATCATTGGGACGCTTGCTGTACTTCTGGTGGATGATGAACAGCACAATGCCCAACGCGAAGCAGATTGTGCCCACGGTGATGTAGGCAATACCGAGGAAGGGATTTTTTCCACCCATCCACGAGGTGGTGCTGAGGATCATCCGCTTTCTGCCCCCAAAGCTCAGCACCGGATAATCTGTAGAGCTGTGTTAAGGCAGAAAACAGCACTGGAGGGAGGGGGGGGTACACTTTCAGCACATATAAGCCACCTCCTTTGTAATGTTCAATTTATTAAACCACTGCTAGATTGTCTCTCCCCCCCCTCCACATCATGTTGGTCATTGGCGTTGTTTGCCTGAAATCATTCTAGGCTAGGTTAATGGTGCAGAGGGACATCCACTGCTCAATACAACACATCCAGCATTAATAATAATTGCATTTATAGAGCGCTTTTCACCCAAGGGTCACAAAGCGCTGCACAGAGCTGCGGAGAGAATGGCACACGAACAATGACAGAACGGAACATCGGAAATTTTTTTTTAAATACACATCGTTGCAGAACATGTAAAATGTGATCGGATTTTCAGCTATAATTTTAAAATGCAAAATTGTCAGTGTTAACAATTCATATTATTGGGAATAACTACCTTTCCAGTAAGCATTATTACATTTTCCACCAATGGCAAAGGTACACAGTGGAATGGTATACAAACGGTGATTATAAAATATACCAGGTGCACAGGAAGAGATAACTCTTGTTAACCCTAGACAAAGCATACAACCAGTTACAGCATCTATACAGTTGGGATTTGTGGACTTTAAACCTTATCTTTCCAGACATACCCATTTTCTAGACTAGGAGAAACATTGTTAATCCGTTTACATGGGCGACTAAAAGATTTATAACACAAATGGGTTAGTGTATGTCCCATCGGCACGTTAATCGCACTGTAAAGGATACGGTAGTCCACTTTGAGGGAGTATTCACCGGCCAGCAGCCCATTGAAGTTTTCCGTGGCATTTACACGACGGTACAGCTTGCGGAAGGTGGGCAGGGCAGCTGTTCTCATCCACACTATGAAGTCCTCGTTCATGAAGCCATTGTTGTTGCTGTCGTTTACATCGAGTTCGTACACAGGATTCTTCCAGTACAGCGGCTTGGAAGTGCCTGCGAGAAAAACATTTGTGCATGGCTCGTGACTGTGGTGATACAACGTTCTGGGATGTGGCCCAGCCGTATCACGTTGGACGTGTCCAACATTGCGTTCTACGCTATGGGCGCTTTCAAACTGTTATTGAATCGGCCCCCAGCTGAGTACAGCGAAACATCGGACAGCAGTACAACCCAAAAATACATTGGGGTAAAATAAAAAAAAACGAAATAAATATAATATACAAAATACTTTAAATCATGTTTTGAGAGCAATGGATTGTTGTAATATCACAGTCCTGTGGCAAATGTCATTTACATACCTGCAAAAGCAAGGGTGAGATTATTTTTAGGATCTGGATTCTGAAACTTGACATTCTTGTCAGTCCACCAGGCAATGCCAGTCTTCGTCACTGCCACCTCATTGGCGACAGAATTATTTATTTGGTACAACGTTAAAGTATCTGCAAGAAACCGCAAAAGGTCCAGATATTAATTCAGTCCTTTATGATGACGTGCAAATGTTGAGCGCACATTTTCTAGTTTTCAAAGACCTTTCGAGGCGTAGGATTACATTTTTTTTTAAATCAGCTCAAGCCTCCCATGAATCACTTGTATGGTGGACCCCCTCTCCGTCTCCACTCTCTCAATCTTGTTTGTGCGTTTCTTCCTCTGCACATTAACTTCTTTTGCTGACACCATGACCCAGTAATTCCCTCTCCTTCCCTGCTTGCTGCCAGGTGCCGTTTTCTCTATGCTGTCCACCGTGCACCGTGTCCCGTCTACAGGGGACTTGTTTTGGAATCTCATCCCCCCTCTTCTGGGCCATCTTGGCCTGTCTGCCCTATCCCAAAAGAACAGCGTTGGAAAGCAACTATCAACATCTCATCTCATCTTTGTCTGAAACCGCTTAGTCCTTTACAGGGTCACGGTGAAGCCGGAGCCTATTCCGGCAGACACAAGGCGCAAGGCAAGGATATACCGACGATGGGACGCCAGTCCATCGCCGGGCACTGCGGGGCAATTTAGCC
>JAZEWT010000012.1:1649499-1663638 GCA_036362905.1 Mordacia mordax
AACCCCCCCCAAATAAACGTTATTGTTACTGATATTTCCGTTCTGATGTCGTTGTTGTTGACGTGCCGTTCTCTCGGGTGAAAAGCGCTCTATAAGTGCAATTATAATTATTATTAAGAACCTGCCACCCTGACACCTCTTTGGAGAACGCCTCAAGGGATGTGCCGTGCCCTTACCCCCGAATCTACCATCTCACGCTCCGATTTCTCCTCGTCTTTGATGAGCTACCTAGAGCACACAAACACGTATCGCCATTGCCAGTCAGCCGCACTTGATTTCCACCTCATTGTTCGGTTTAATCTTCGTCAGAGTTCAAATGATAATATTTTTTTTATTTCTGGCGGCACGGTGGCCCAGTGGGTAGCGCTGTCGCCTCACAGCAAGAAAGTCCCGGGTTCGAATCTCGGCTCGGGTGCCTTTCTGTGCGGAGTTTGCATGTTCTCTCCCCGTATCCGCGTGGGTTTTCGCCGGGCACTCCGGTTTCCTCCCACAGTCCAAAAACATTCTGCTTTAATAGGTTAATTAGCTTGCAGACTAAATTGTCCCGCAATGCCCGGCGATGGACTGGCGTCCCGTCGTCGGGTGTATTCCTGCCTTACGCCCTGTGTTTCTGGGATAGGCTCCGGCTCACCGTGACCCTATATAGGATTAAGCGGTTTCAGATAATGAGATGAGATGAAACTAAATTGTCCACAGTGCCCGGTAATGGCCTGACGTCCCATCGTGGTTATATCCCTGCCTTGCGCCCTGTGTATGCCGGGATAGGCTCTGGCTCACCGCGACCCTGTGCAGGACTAAGCAGTTTCTAACAATGAGATGACATGACATGTTTATTTCTAAAGCGCCTTCCACCCGCAAATTTTTGTCACAGTACAAATATAACAATAGTACTATGCATATTTTTCACACGGTAAATTTAAGACGTTTCTCAAGAGAAATGTAACCTTTCCGGATTTGGAGGAATGTCCGCACTGTTACTACTATTTAGCTGCCCCATAGTTTTCAGTATCGCGAAGCATCGCCTAAAGCTGTTGTTGCACAGCGCGCTGAGATGCTTGCAGAGTTCATTTTGTTTCAGCCCGAAGGACCTGTTCTGCTACGTAGCTCTTTTTTTATAAGTTGTCCAGTAAAGAGGGACGAACAAGTTACAATCTCTCAGGGTACCGGAAGCAGTTTACTCCGGACAATTCGTCCCAGCAGCATGTATTTGGATTGTGGGAGGAAACTGGAGTGTCCAGTGAAAACCCACAGGGACATGGGAAATGACAGTGAGAGAGAGAGAGAGAATACGCAAACTCCATACATATAATGCGGTACCCGAGCAAGGAATCAAACCCGAACTTTCTTGCTGCGAGGTGCAGCAGCGTTACCATGCCATCGTGCCGTCCTGGGTGAGCGGTGCGTTTTCAGATCTCACGATTATCCCTATAAACACATTAAATTGTGACCGTTGCTTAACCCCTCTTACCTTCCAATTACAGCCATTATTTGACTTTCACTTGAACTGCTCCGATGTTGTTGTTGCTGACATGCCGCTCTCTCCACAGCTCCGTGCAGCGCTTTGTGACCCTCGGGTGAAACACGCTTTAGAAATGCAATTATGATGATTATTATTCCATGTACGCACCCACGCCCCGTGCGGCGTGTACCCATCTTTCCCTTTACCTACAGAAAACACAGAAGCGTGCTTTTTATATTTTTTGCATCCTCGGGTATTATATATATATATATATTTTTTTTTACTGCACTTTTCATCCCAAAGACGCGAAGTCTTTTCGCTTCCCGGCGCCGTATTTGCCGTGGTTTATTCTGCGACTCTTGTTCCGTTCGTAGACCTTCGCCGCTGGCCCGCGCAGCGTTGCTGTTGCGTTGTTTACAATTAAATGTTATTGTAGAAATAATGGCTATCGCCCAACGACAAGGGTGCGCATGTTAGGGGTCACATGACGCGCATCCAGGGTGGCACGGTGGCCCAGTGGGCAGCGCTGACGCCTCACAGCAAGAAGGTCCCGGGTTCGAGTATCTCGGCTCCGGTGCCTTTCTGTGTGGAGTTTGCATGTTCTCCCCGTGTCGGCGTGGGTTTTCGCCGGGCACTCCGGTTTCCTCCCACAGACCAAAAAAACACGCTGCTGCATAGGTTAATTGGCTTGGAGACTAAATTGCCCGCAGTGTCCGGTCATGGACTGGCGTCCCATCGTGGGTATATCCCTGCCTTGCGCCCTGTGTCTGCCGGGATAGGCTCTGGCTCACCGCGACCCTGTACAGGGCTAAGCGGTTTCTGACAATGAGATGAGGTGACGCGCATCCAAGGTATATATGGCTGGAATCACCTCCCCTCCCTCCAGCCCCACTGCCTCTCTTCCTTCCCAACATAATAATAATAGTTTCTTCCATGGTACTTTTTGAAAGATGCCGAGAATGCCTCATTGCGTTTCCTTAATGGTGGCTATAATTAATCAATTTTCTATGATAGCTTCTGAATGGATTCTTCAACAGTACTTTTGTGCAAAATATTTTCTGAACAGGGCGGCGCGGTGGCCCAGTGGTTAGCGCTGTCGCCTCACAGCAAGGTCCCGGGTTCGAATCTCTCGGCTCGGGTGCCTTTCTGTGTGGAGTTTGCATGCTCTCCCCGTGTCCGCGTGGGTTTTCGCCGGGCACTCCGGTTTCCTCCCACAGTCCTAAAAGCATGCTGCTACATAGGTTGATTGGCTCGCAGGCTAAATTGCCCCGCAGTGCCCGGCGATGGACTGGCGTCCCATCGTGGGTATATCCTTGCCTTGCGCCCTGTGTCTGCCGGGATAGGCTCCGGCTTCACCGTGACCCTGTATAGGACTAAGCGGTTTCAGACAATAAGATGAGATGAGATTTTCTGAACATTTTTGTAAACATTGCACACTGCCTACAGACAAACTTAGTCAATCCGTCGTTATCTGTGCGGCACAGATATCTGCATCATTATTATTCAAGCAGCTTGAAATTGCTCTGACGCGCAGTGTCGAGCTGTAATACTGGGTATGATAATAGAGGCTATTGATGCATGAATGCACACCACTGTTTGGATGGATTCTTCGTTCACAGAGGGAGTTCCGTTACAAGTTCAGAGAGTTACAGTGCAACGCGACGGGCTGTCCATTTTGCCAATAACGCGTTTCATTGATTCAGGCAGGCGTATGCCGAGGCTAAATAACAAGCGCGTAAACGCGTGACAAAATGTAATTAATCCTCGCGATCGGAGGGAGTCATTTCGATCGGCCGGATAAGCTGCTGGTTTACAGTGCTGACTGCCTGTCACAATGATATTCTCGCCTGAGAGTTGACAATGAGGCTCTCTCCACGCTGCGTTTCACCTTGGGAGAGAGCGGAAGACTAATTGCGCAGGTTAATGCCGACAAGCAGCACGGTGCATGTGTGCGGGGGCAGTGTGGCTGGTGGGCTGGTGGGCTGGGCAGGGTGGTGGGCTGGGCAGGGTGGTGGGCTGGGCAGGGTGGTGGGCTGGGCAGGGTGGTGGGCTGGGCAGGGTGGCGCGCAGAAAGAAAGTCCTGCGCAAGGCGGTTCGATTCCAGCCTCGGGTGCCTTTCTCTGCCGAGTTATGTGTGTTCTGCTCGTGTTCTGCTCGTGTTCTACTCGTGTTCTGCCAGTGTTCTGCCCGTGTTCTGTATGGCGTTTTCTCAGAGTTATCCGGTTTTCTTCCACAAAGAGAAAAAAACCTGATAAATGTATTGGCCAATAACATAAAATATAAGACTACCTTCACCCGACCACTGCGATTTCCTCAGCCCTGCGCATCTATTCCGTGTCTGGGTGTGGAATTTACGCGCGTTATGACTTGTATAACTGTTCATTATTGTTATTACTTTTTATCCAGCCACTCTGGAGGTGTACAAAAAATAGCAATGCCTTCCTGCACCAGAATAAAAACTCTCCTGAGGATTTTTTTTCTGAGAGAATTAAGTTACTGCCGCAACATCACTATGCTTTGTGATTACGTAAATGAACATCTTGTGTCTTGTCACTTCAAACGTGACTACCAGAGATGCCGAGAGTGAAATAAAGATGTAAATCGTTTGAAAATTGCTCTTAAGAGTTGCTCATGTGGGATAGCAGTCACAGAGGACGTCTCTCCTTCGTTTGCGAGAGGCAGCTCCAGGCTCTGTGAAAGAGGATTCCACAAGTGGAGGAGTCCGTGTCTTTATCTAAGCTAGAAGGGACCATTCAGCTGTGGAGATTGTTTTAACAGTTGTCCAGCAGAGAAAGGATGGAGAACGATCGCCACGGTTATCGCGAAACAGCAACTGTCAAGAGTAATTCTCATACATCGAGCTGTAATACCCTGCATCGGTATGTAACAGTTTACCCGAAATGTTGTACTCTGGTTTAACGTGCAATGGCCCAATAGGTAAATGTTGTGAATCACAATGCTCCCCTTTCGAGAAAGCTAAGCGACGCAGCACCATCGTATTTCCTTCTGCAATCCATCCCACACCAAAGCCATCCACTCCAAATTCCCATTCTGGCTGACATCCGCCTAGATTAATTGTCCTGAATAAATCGCTCCCAGTTTCCTGAGATGCTGCAACTTTGCTTAACTCCTCCCCGCTAAGACAACTGTTTAAAAGGGCGTCATAGCTCAACGTTTCCTTCCAGCTTAAATTTAAACAAAAAACGGACTCGACGGACTAATCTCTGTGACCGCAATGCAGCCAATGAGTGGCACCTCGAGCCCAATGCTCGCTCATACGTTGAAGCCGTCTCTCAGCGGCTTCAGGGGGGGGGGGCGGATGGGGGGGGCGGATGGGGAGGGCGGATGGGGGGGGGGCGGATAGGGCGGGAGCCCGCATGTGTGCGAGACGAGAGGATCTCTGCTATGTCAGCGACATAGTCAACAATGGGGAGGTAGAAACGCGAAGACCATGGACCATGGAAGCTTTAGGGTAATTAATTTGGCGAGTGGCCGAGGTGGGGGGGGGGAGTGGGGGGGGCTCTGTGGTCCCTCCCCGAGTTTCGCTATAAATGCTGCCGCGCGCATGAACTCGCTGGCCACTCGGTTCGTTCGTAAACACAGGTCCCACGGGGGTGGGGGGGGCAAGGCGCAAAATGTCACTCCACGAATATCGGTCTCGAGCGATTTTGTTTGTAAATACGTCGAGCAACCGAGTCGAAAAATGCCAGGGAGAAATATAGATTTGTGTGGTGGGGGGGGAGGACTTTTTTTTCCAGAGTCCATAGCCGCCGCCCCGCCGCCGCCGCCGTCGTGTCCGCTTGACTAGTCGTTCAGCAGCGCGCTCGTCAGCAGAACAGTGAACGTTCTCGGAAGAGAAATGTAGTCCAGCAAGTTCACCTCCTCGGCCCCCTACTCCTCCTCCTCCTCGAGGGCATTAACGCAGCGCACGCGGCAGGTAGCGGACGGCTGCCGGCGCTCTCCAGATGAGGTTGAAATCAAATTGGCTTCTGTAGAGGAAAATAAATATTTTTTTTTGTAAAATACCAGCCGTACATGAGAGCGAGGAGCCCTTGAGCGGAAGGAGGACCGTGGCGTGGAGGCAGTGAAGATTGCTGCATCTTCCACTCAAGGTAAACTCACATCTCCTCCGTCTCTATGAACTGTGCGGTGCATGCCAAGCGTGCGATACGGAGAGATCAGTATCATTCATTCGCTTTCGGTACACACTTAATCCTGTACACGGTGGCGCGGAGCCGGAGCCTATCCCGGCAGACAGAGGACACAAGGCGGGGCGATACGAAACCTCAGTACGTTATATTTTCCGTCGTTGGCCGCTATTAAAATAAAACCCACTAATCATACCCCGACAAATATAATAAAACTAACACCAATGATTAAAAAAAAATGTTCCATCATAATACAAAATAGATCAACATTCTTATACAGTTACACACACGAAACCTAAAGCAGAAACATAAGGACGTATAACAACTACAGCTACACCTCATCAAACCATAACAGAATTTTTTTAAATTATACTTAACGTGTTTTCTGAATAAAGGCTCGCTTTAGCTCAGATATAGTATCTGGCATATTCTTATATAATAACAGAATACGGGCAGCACGGTGGCCCAGTGGGTGGCGCTGTTGCCTCACAGCAAGAAGGTCCCGGGTTCGAATCTCGGCTCGGGTGCTTTTCTGTGTGGAGTTTGCATGTTCTCCCCGTGTCTGCGTGGGATTTCGCCGGACACTCCGGTTTCCTCCCACAGTCCAAAAAACATGATGCTGCATAGGTTAATTGGCTTGCAGACTAAATTGGCCGTAATGCCCAGTGATGAACTGGCGTCCTATCATGGGTGTATCCCTGCCTTGCGCCCTGTGTCTGCCGAGATAGTCTCCGGCTCACCGCGACCCTGTACAGGACTAAGCGTTTTCTGACAATGAGATGAGATGAGGAATAACATAAAACAATATATAACGCTGACATACCCCTGTTTAATAACATAACGCTGGCATATCGTTATGTAATAACATAAGAACGGGGGCATGCGGTGGCGCAGTGGGTAGCGCTATCGCCTCACAGCAAGAAGGTCCCGGGTTCGGTTTCCGGCTCGGGTGCCTCTCTATGCGGGGTTTGTATGTTCCTTCTCCCCGCGTCCGCGTGGCTTTTCGCCAGGTACTCCGATTTCCCCCCACCATTCAAAGACACGCTGCTGTCGAGGTAAATTGGCCCGGTGAATAAATTGCCCCAAAAAGGTGTGCCCTGCGATGCACTGGCGTTACATCCTGGGTACAACCCCCGACCAATATATAAATGCGCTTATATCGGTAGAGAAATGTATTA
The DNA here is from genome assembly GCA_036362905.1 of Mordacia mordax. NCBI lineage: Eukaryota > Metazoa > Chordata > Hyperoartia > Petromyzontiformes > Petromyzontidae > Mordacia > Mordacia mordax. The sequence continues at coordinate 1,656,285 of JAZEWT010000012.1, forward strand.
AAGTTCTTATTTATTCAGAGATGCTTAAAACTGGCGTTGTTATATTTGTACTAACTGCTGCAATAGCCTTTATAAGGTTATGTTTTGCCATGAGGACAAATATTATTGAGGCGCTACAGTTATTACAAAAAACTTCATTTCAGTCGTTCATTATATATTGCATTTAATATTGTATTATGACTGTATGGAGGCTTTTCCGTATTAAACGCAACCCTAGCCCGATTCTTAACATTTCATTTTATTTTGCCTTTTATCTTTGCAGCCGCTACTATAATTCACTCAATATTTTTACACCAAGCAGTATCAAATAATCCATTAGGAATCAATTATAGTTCAGAGAAAGTACAGTTGCAATGTACTCATGTAGGTTTTTCACGGCTCGATGCATGATAGTTGCTTCCAAGACCTGCTCTTTCGAGATAGCCGCGTCGAGCGCTCCTCTGTCATTGGGGGCGAAACGTCGCAAAGGAGAGCGCAGAAGCGTTCGACACGGCTATCCCAAAAGAGCAGCTTTTGGAAGCAATCATCAAAGTCCAATGCACATCTATTTTGCATTAATATATGTTTTAGGATGTTATTATGTTATGCATTTTATTTAAATTGCTCTACCAACATCAACAACGTACTCAAGTTGAACCGGATAACGTTATTAATGCTAACCCTTTAAGTACCCGCTGCTCATATTAAACCTAAATGATGTTTAATTTGCCTGTGCTATTTTCAAACCATTCCAAACAAACTTGGAGGATTCATAGTGCCAGCAACAGCCATTCTCATTTTACTAATGAATATATTCACACACACACACACCTTACAATGAGGCATTTGAATCTGACTGTAGACTTCTGAATTTTAAATGCAGGCTTAGCCCTTCCAACTTTACCCATCACCCGTTGAAACTACACCTGCAATCCAATTATTGCACCGATTTAAAAATCGGGGTGGATTTTTGCTTAACGAGCAAAATATTTGACGATTTCCACTTTTACGATGACCAGCAGAGCGCTTAAATGTTTGCAAGATCGATCCGCTCACGCTCCGCTGCTCGCTGTCGCGTTCGCTAATTAATAGCCTCGCGTGTGCACAGTCCTGGCCAAGGCAAAAGGCGATGTCAGAAGTTTGTTTTCTTTCTCTCGGTTCTATGTTAATGCGGGGCGGCTATGCGGTGCGCCTCGCGGGGAGAAGGTCCTATCCAAGGCTGCTCTGATGATGTTGTTGTTGACTTGTCGTTCTCTCCACAGCTCAGATTTGTAACAAAAACTAAAACAAAACATGTTGTTCTTGGTTTGTCGTTCATATGTCGTCGTTGTTGCTGACATGCTTGTCGTTCTCTCCACAGCTCTGTGCTCGAGCAATGCGACCTCGGCTGAAAAGCGCTCTAAAAGTGCGACTATTATTATTATCAAAGGCAGTTTGATTCCCGCCTCGAGCACTTGTGTGGAATGTGTGTATTCTCCCCCTCTTCTGCGTGGATTTCTTACGTGTTCTCCAGTCTTTGATTGAGTACACTTGCATTTATATGACTATCCTTTCCCATTTACAATAACCTTATCAGATGCAGCTCCCCGCAGTGCAAATTAACAGCGAGACTTGCACGACCGTAATCTTGGCAGGTAAACCCGGCCAATCCTCGGTAAGGCAGGAGGGTGTATAGTCACCAGTTTTGTGGCCGAATTATTTCCGCCCGACCACTTTGCCTGAGCGGGCATCACGCCCACTGAATTTTTAAAACATTTCCATGTCATTGGGCGGCACTGTGATGCAGTGGTGACATCGCAGAAGGTCCTTCGCAAGGCGGTTTGATTCCCATCTCGGATGCCTTTCTGTGTGTGTGTTCCCCTGTTCCACGTGGATTTCCTCCAGGTTCTCCGGTTTCTTCCCGCAAAAATAAAAAAACAAAGTGCTCATTAATTATTTGGCCGATTAAGTCGTAATATATATATAATGTAATGTCTGGCAAATGTTTACTCATTTCACTTGGTTCTCAAGGCAGTTTTCTTGGTTCACGCATGAGAATATCTCATCTCATCTCATTATCTGAAACCGCTTAATCCTATATAGGGTCAAGGTGAGCCGGAGTCTGTCCTGGAAACACAGGGCGCAAGGCAGGAATACACCCTACGACGGGACGCCAGTCCATCGCCGGGCATTGCGGGACAATTTTAGTCTGCTAGCCAATCAACCTATCCAGGAGCATGCTTTTGGACTGTGGGAGGAAACCGGAGTACCCGGCGAAAACCCACGCGGACACGGGGAGAGCATGCAAACTCCACACAGAAAGGCACCCGAGCCGAGAGATTCGAACCCGGGATCTTCTTGCTGTGAGGCGTCAGCGCTAACCACTGGGCCACCGCGTCGCCCGCATGAGAATATGCTAAACATTACACTCTACGTACAGGGGGCACGGTGGTTCAGTGATTAGAGCTGCCCCCAGGTGACTGCTGCTGTTGTCGGGGATAAAACATAATCTGTAAACCTTCCAGGGCATAGTGAAATATTGAATGCGTCAGTGTTTATCAGTTACATAACAGTGCGCCTTTCATATTATTTCAAATAAATCCTGTGAATTTAAACAGTTTCGATTTTTTATTGTTTTTTTATGCTGAATATGCAGCACAGCAGCGCTGTGAGCGGCGCTGCCACCTCACAGTAAAGGTGCCGCCTGTCTCTGTTGAGAACTCCGCTTTCCTCCCACAGTTTAAATACATGCTGCTTACGTTAATTGTCCAGACTAATTCGCCCCCGGTGCCCTGAGATGCTGTTACTTGCTTACCCCTCCCCACTGGACAACTGTTAAACACCTTCCAGCTTTAAAAACTTACAGATTCCATTTGTACTCCGTTAGGTTTTCACGTTGCAAGGGAATTTAGTTAACAAACTGCACGCGCAGTCTCCTTGTCGAGATTAATGTAATTAAGAATAGCGCTGTTGACAAATACGGCCCCGTGTCATTTGCCCGTGGGCTTAAAGGAAGGCTAGCAATTAGCAGATGGGCTCGTGATTTATTCTGGAACAAAACGCTTCGACTCGCTCAGTACTGCAATCGATGCAGAACGTATACACCCAGACCACCACACACGATGCGTTAAAGACTTGGAGGAGTGTGTTAAGTTTTCCTAGGTAAACCTTGGGAATGTAAGTCCAAAAGTATTATTCATTTCAGTAATTTTATTTACGTATGAGGCATTGTTGGAGAAAATTTGAACTATTTCTGGTTACTCCCAAAAGGCACGGGGGTATGTTCTCAGAGGGCAGAGGGGGGTACCCAGAGGACATCTCGGACTGTCTTCTGATGAGCTCTGGGTTAATTTTGATCTCTTTTGGTTGGTAAGATAACATGCGACGAGCCCAGGATGGCATGTCTAAGGTGTAGATATCTCAAGGCACGTGTGCTGGGGATGCCAAACAACGCCTGCATTTTAGTAGATGGAAGACATTCTTCTGAGGGTTATGGCAGTTGGGCTATGGATCTCATCTCATCTCATTATCTGAAACCGCTTAATCCTATATAGGGTCACAGTGAAGCCGGAGCCTATCCCGGAAACACAGGGCGTAAGGCAGGAATACACCCGACGACGGGACGCCGGTCCATCGCCGGGCATTGCGGGACAATTTTAGTCTCCGAGCCAATCAACCTATCCAGGAGCATGCTTTTGGACTGTGGGAGGAAACCGGAGTACCCGGCGAAAACCCACGCGGACACGGGGAGAGCATGCAAACTCCACACAGAAAGGCACCGGAGCCGAGAGACTCGAACCCGGGACCTTCTTGCTGTGAGGCGTCAGCGCTAACCACTGCGCCACCGCGCCGCCCGGCTATGGATCTCGTCCCTGCGTTTTCCACTGCCATTCAGCGGCAAGGACATTTATTTGGATAGAGAGGTTGCCCCGGAGATGATCAAAGGGGATTGAGAGATTGGAGATTGGTTTCTAATCATATACTCCTCCAGATGTTAATTATAACACCAGTTGACCACGGTAGGGAGGTGTGAGTCTTCCAGTTTGGCTGTGGCAATGTCTAGTATCTGGCGGGTTTTATTTGTCTTTTCATCCATGGGCACCAAAATGAGGAGACCTGTAATATTGGTTGGGACAAATATCGCCGGCAGTCGAGCATAATTACCCCATGATACTTCTGGAAGTCTGGAAAAGCGCAGGCAACTGTGTTTGGGGGAGAGGTCAGGTTCTTCAGGTCAATTCTGACTCGGCGTTGCCTCCACGTATATATGGTGTGAAGATCGAATTAAGTTTTCTGAAAAGGCTACTGTTGCACCTGTCGGGCTTAACAGTAATGAAGACAATAAACTTCTTAACCACGACTAACAATATCATCAGGACAGGCTAAACTAAGGTCAATGCTCCCAACAACAGCATCAATTCGCAATCACCAATTTGTTCTCTCCCTGTAACTTACCGTCACCGTGCCCCGTCATTAACTCAACTTCGCCATTCAAACAATCATCGTAACCTCACCTCCTTTCCTCTGCCCATTCCTCTGGCCAGCTGTTCTTTCATATTTTTGGATGCTGTTTAGAATTGTGGATCTGGAACCTAAAAAAAACTGGCTTCATTTCCAGCTATGCTTCGCACCTTTCTGTGGACTTTTTTGCTCTTACTGAAACTTAAGATTGCACCTAATTATTCTCTTCCACCAGCTGTTACCTCTCTAGTTTTTAAATCCTATCCCACTGTGGAATAGGATGTGGTTGTTGGGCTGGTTTCTCAGTTCATATTCCTTGCTTCTTTTTCGCTTTCATCTGCACTCTCCTCAATTTCGGTAAGTGCTTTCGAGTTTCACGCTATCAAAGTATCTTTTCCCTGTCATCTTATATTACAATATATCGCCCTCCTGGACCCCTTTCGTATACCATTGAACTTGACTTCCTTCTTTCTGCAATGACCTCGTATACCATCCCTGTGACCTTGCTGGGTGACCTCAATATTCACATTCCCAACTCATCTCAATCTGCTGATCTTCTCTCTCTCCATTAGTAATTCTACTTTCTTCAGACCGGCACTCGTCACACCCACAAAACCGGTCATTCCTTGGATCTTATTTTCTCCAGAGATTGCTCTTCTTCTATTGCACGTTACACCCATTTACATGCCTGATTATCACATCATCTTCATTTTTTTTCTGTTATTTTCATCTCGTTTTGCCACCATCCACTGCCACTGCAATTTTTTGCCGCAAATTGAGAAATTTTACCAACTCCATCTTCACTACAGCCACCATAAGGCAACTTTCACTAATCACCTTATTTTCTGAATTTTAAGTGGACTCTGCCACCATTGCTTTTCTTCTACTCTGAATTCTCTTTGCTCCTTGTTTTCTCGACCAGCCCATCCATCCCGGTCCAAGCCATGGCTCTCATCTATCTTACGGTCTTCTCGCTCTAAGATCTGACATGCTGGAAATGTATGAACACGAACAGAATCACCATTGGAACTAAACCAGTGCCCCTTGTTCCTTTTTGCTTTTTCACCAACTCTTTCCTCCGCTAAATAATTAAACCTTCAATCTGTCATCAGAGCCTCTGCTTCCAATCCTCGAAATCTATTTTCTATTTTCTCTTCTTTTCTCAACTCTCCGCCACTTCCACCACGCAGTTTAATTTGTGTGAAGGAATGCTCGAATTTCTTCACCAGGAAAATCACTAACATATAAACACAGTTCAATACTTTCCTTCCATCCTCACTGGTTCATCAGTCGAGTACCCCAGCATCTTCGGGTTCCAGATGCTACTTGCTCCAGCAGTACATATAGTAAAATTGGAACGATACACAGAACATTAGCACGGCCCCTGCGCAAGGATGACGCGCAAATTCTTACATCATTTGACACATTTCTTAGCACTTACAAAGAGTTACAAACCCACCTCAAACATACAGATCCGGCTGCGACAAACTTATTCATCACTATCATCCAGTATATTTACCTAGTTTTTTCAACAACAACAAAAAACCGTGGAGCATGCTGTCCACAAGTAATTATGGGTTTTTCTGTCTCAAAACTCTTTGCTCGAACCCCTCCATTTATGTTGCCATCGAGGACACTCAACTGAAACCGCTCTTCTTTCTCTCACCAACGCTCCAAAATTATCTCGCTCCACGTCTCTCTTCTCTCTTTCCTTTCCGCTTGATCTGTCTTTTCCCCTTGACAACGTAAATCACTGTGCCCGAGGATGCCTCGAACGTGCGAGGAGGCGAAACGTCGCGATGGAGAGAGAGATAGAGGGAGCGATCGACGCGGCTGTCCAGCTTTTCGAAGCAATCATCGTGCATCGAGCCGTGAAAACCTACATCATTACAAATTACTAAAGCCTTACTATTCTGTAGGTATCGGTGAAACTAGACTGGCTTGGTTCTCTTCCTATCTCACTAATCCCAGTTCTCAGGTGTCCTGGCACGGCCCAACATCTACTTCCCACTCTTTCCTCACCGTTGTCTCACGGGCTCTCTTGGCCCATTGATCAATTCCTCTGGTTTTATTATCACCTATACGCCAATGATGTCCAGCTCTTCCTATCCGTTCGTCTGTCTCCGACATTGCTTCCCGATCTACTTTCGGTCTCTCGGCTATTACATCATGACTGTGTAAGCAACATCTCAGATTAAACATTTCAAAACAGATGTCTCTTTTCATCCATCTTATTCACACTACACGTTTTTCGTTGGGCGGCGCGGTGGCCCAGTGGTTAGCGCTGACGCCTCACAGCAAGAAGGTCCCGGGTTCGAATCTCTCGGCTCGGGTGCCTTTCTGTGTGGAGTTTGCATGCTCTCCCCGTGTCCGCGTGGGTTTTCGCCGGGTATTCCGGTTTCCTCCCACAGTCCAAAAGCATGCTCCTGGATAGGTTGATTGGCTCACAGACTAAAATTGTACCGCAATGCCCGGCGATGGACTGGCGTCCCGTCGTCGAGTGTATTCCTGCCTTACGCCCTGTGTTTCCGAGATAGGCTCCGGCTCACCGTGACCCTATATAGGATTAAGCGGTTTCAGATAATGAGATGAGTTTGATCATATTTTACATGTTGTTCTGCAAGGAAGTGTACATTTTAAAAAAATCCCAATTTTTTTTTATTGCTGCTGATTTTCCATTCCAATGCCTTTTGTTGTCTGCGTGCCGTTCTCTCCGCAGCTCTGTGCAGCTCTTTGTGACCCTCGGGTGAAAAGCGCTCTATGAATGCTATTATTACCATAGTGTTTGGTGGCGATTTGTCCTCCCCCGTTCCTCCCCCCAGGGCAGCGCACTCAGCAATTTCCACCGAGACAAGTGGAGGGGGCCGTTGTGGGCCGGGGGGGGGGTCGGAGCGGAAGGGGTGGGAGCGAGGGGGTGCGGCGGAGGGGGTCGCGC
>JAZEWT010000012.1:1677396-1687512 GCA_036362905.1 Mordacia mordax
GGGGGGGGGCGGGGGCTCTGCACATAACACAAGAGGGGGGTTTCTACACAGAACACAATAGGGGTGGTGCTGCACGTGGCTGAACAAATCGCCGCGATGCTCACGCACGGCCAGTACACCCTTCGTTAACGAGGAAACGTCGCTTGATGTATTGACGTTGGTCTTCACACGGCTCGACGTGTGTGAGAATCACTCTCAAGGGAGGAGCTCTCGAAAGCAATTTTAATATTTCGCGGAGGTTGAAAGTAAGTCGGCGCAGGCCTGACAATTGAAACGTCCAGTAGCACTAACGGTAATATCATTGTCACGCGAAAGTGACTCAACACGGGTGTTCCGCAAAAGCAGTTTTTGAGAGCGGTTCTAAACTGCCACGTAAGGCAAGGCCGGAGGCTAAAGTAAGCCGGTACGGTGCGGTACGACACACAGGTAAGAAAGTTGCCGAAGCATTAAGGTACGATACACGTGGGAAAGGAGATTGCGATACGACTGTATAAGTAAGGGGCGGCACGTTAGCCCAGTGGGTAGCGCTGTCGCCTCCTCACAGCAAGAAGGGCCCGGGTTCGAATCTCGGCTCGGGTGCCTTTCTGTGTGGAGTTTGCATGTTCTCCCCGTGTCCGCGTGGGTTTTCGCGGGGCACTGCGATTTCCTCCCACAGTCCAAAAAACATGCTGCTGCATAGGTTAATTGGCTCGCAGACTAAATTATCCTCAGTGCCCAATGATGGACTGGCGGCCCATGCTGGACATATCCCTGCTTTGCGCCCTGTGTCTGCCGGGATAGGCGCCGGATCACCACGACCCTGTACAGGATTAAGCGGTTCTGACAATGAGATGAGATGATGTACCAGTAAGTAATCGACGTTACTTTCACCCCTGGATGAAACGTAATCGGTTTGTAATTGTCCTCGTGCCCGTGCAGGCGCGTTCATGTTGTTCCGTCAACTCAGTCAACGGCCTGCCCCGTTGCGTCCGCGCGTCTCCCGTGTGCCGACTCAGTCAACTCTGCAGGGTCACGACGGAGGGGGTCACTCGCATGCCCAGTGGCTGCCCTCTCCCGTCCGGTTGGTCTTTTCGAGAATTCCGAACGTGCGCCGGCACACATACGCCGCCTCCCAATTGCTGTTGCCGAGTCTATGCATGTCGAAAAAAAAGTGACATCCTGCCTGCTGTCAATGTTGCAGCTGTCTTTTGAAAACACCGAACTGTTTTGAATGATTGCGATGCATGTGAATGCGGATAAATCGAGTGTTTCATTAATTCTGGAAACAGGATCGTGGTGTACTGTAACTTTGAATGCATTCCATTATTTCTAAAACCGTTGTGTTCGGGCGTTCAAAATCAGATTAGTTGAAGCTATTACATGGGATAATGAAGTACACACGTCTATCTGACATTCCACAACTGTTTACGATTTACTTTTGCCTGAAGTGTTTTCGTGGTATTTTTTAAAAAACACACATGATTAGGCGTACGGCATTTTTCCACATATACAATCCATGCGTGAAATGAGTATCATGCCTTGAAACGAAACACTTTCTACTGGGAGTTCCCGAAGGGAAAAAAAACACACCCCGGTGTAACGATGTCACTGGCCTGACGAAGTTGGCATGACAGGAACAACTAAAACACTGTCCGGTGGTACTGATTTGAAATAATGTCACGCTGGATATTTTCTCGGGCGGCACGGTGGCCCAGTGGGTAGCGCTGTCGCCTCACAGCAAGAAGGTCCCGGGTTCGAATCTCGGCTTGGGCACCTTTCTGTGTGGAGTTTGCATGTTCTTCCCGTGTCCGCGTGGGTTTTCTCCGGGCACTCCGGTTTCCTCCTACAGTCCAAAAAACATGCTGCTTCATAGGTTAATTGACTTGCAGACTAAATTGCCCTTAGTGCCCGGTGATGGACTGGCGTCCCATCATGGGTATATCCCTGCATTGCGCTCAGTGTCTGCCGGGATAGGCTCCGGCACGCGGCGAGCTTGTACAGGATTAAGCGGTTTCTCATAATGAATTGAGATATATTTCTCATGCCGGCTCTGGCTAGGATGTTGGGGTTTTTTTGTGCCTGGCATTGGCACTGAGACGTGAACAGGCATCACAACCGCTGAAATACGCCGACTGAGATTAAAAACCAAACGGAATGAGAACGGGTGTTGTTGTTTGTGTTCCGCGTCACCGGTGACCAATTTGAGACCGCGTAGCCTGCGCGCGTGAGAACGAAGTTTACTAATAATAGTTATAATAATAATAATTGCGGGCGGCACGGTGGTCCAGCGGGTAGCGCTGTCGCCTCACAGCAAGAAGGTCCCAGGTTCGAATCTCGGATCGGGTGCCTTTCTGTGTGGAGTTTGCATGTTCTCCCCGTGTCCGCGTGGGTTTTCACCGGGCACTCCGGTTTCCTCCCACAGTCCAAACAACATGCCGCTGCATAGGTAAATTGGCTTGCAGACTAAATTGCCTACATTGCCCGGCGATGGACTAGCGTCTCATCGTGGGTGTATCCCTGCCTTGCGCCCTGTGTCTGCCGGAATAGGCTCCGGCTCACCGCGACCCTGTACAGGACTAGCGATTTCTGACAATGAGATGAGATAAAAAATTGCATTTCTAGAGCGTTTTTCACCCGAGGGACACACAGCGCTGCACAGAGCTGTGGAGAGAACGGCACGTCAGCAACAACAACGACATAAGAACAGCAAGTCAGCAACAATACCTTTTTTTTGTTACAAAATTTGAGCTGTGGCAAGAACGGCATGTCAACAAAAACAACATCAAAACAGTTTATACTGTGGGTACTTTTTTGTCAAGCCGTCTCTGATGCAGTCCAATAATTTTCAAGGACAATGCATACATTATCAAAGCATATTGTTTGCAGTGTTTACCACTAACGTGTGTGGTTTTGCAAACCTGACAGTTTATGAAAAGTGTCTTTTTTTTGTTTTTAAGAACTTAACACTATGATTGCCAGCAAAATGAGCAAAGCCTCTTTTTTTTTTACAACATCAAAACAGCTGAAAGTCAAACAATGGCTACAAATTTGAAAAGGACGTAAAATTATCAATAAAAAATATATTTTTCAGCAAACAAGGAAGGAATAAATGTTCCCGAGCAGGCGCAGATCGGCAGTGAGCCATCATCCCGGCACGACAACAGTCTGGATAGGAATTTAAACTTGCAATTGGCACAGCATTCGTTCACTCTCGTTGAGAGAGAACAACTCGGGTGGCGCAATGAGGAACCACAGATAAACAGGAAGACAGCCACGCGTGATAAGCTTGCGCCGACAATTACCCGAGTTCTGTACATCCCTATATATTAAGGTGTTACCGGCAAATTAGGAAGTATCGGGTAGAAAACCGACACGTGCAGGGACAAAAAACTCCAACCCATAAATAAAACTTGCGGAATCCACATATTTTATATCCCGAGTTGTCGTGGCAAAGCCAGGGAATGACAGCTCAAAGCCCGTGTGTGTGATCCACCAACCCTCACTCCTCCACAGTGCCGGATTGCAGGCCACGTGCACAGACACCACCGCCTGGCCAATCACTGGCGCGGATTTTGAACTCAGGACGCTCAATATTGCTGCTTCAGTCCTCCGACCGATGAGCCACCAAGCCGTCTCATTCGTCAGTCTTAAAGAAGTCTCTCCCACTCTGAAGAATTGTTCGAGTTGGATCGGTGCGTCTCTTTGGGCGCCAGGATGATGCAGCGGTAACATCAGCGCCTCGCAGAGAGAAGGTGCTGCCCGAGACGGTTCGAGCCCCATCTCGGGCGTCTTTATGCGTGGACTTCATGTGTTTTCGCTTCGAAAACCTGCTCTCTCGGGACAGCTGCGTCGATCGCTCCCTCTCCCCCTATCGCGACGTTTCGCCTCACACGCTAGAGACATCCCCAGGTGCCTGTGGATGCCTCTAGCGTGTGAGGTAAAGTGAGCGAGCGATCGACGCGGCTGTCCCGAGAGAGCAGCTTTGCGAAGCAATCATCGTGCATCGAGCCGTGAAAACCTACATCATTACTTTTTGTGTTTTCCTCCTGTTTTGCATGGGTTTTGTCCAGGTTCCTCCCACAACAATAATTAATTAATTGGCTGATAACAGCATAATATTTAGAAAAAACAGTGTCTGGCGCCAGCTGATTCGTGGCTCGTTTAAATTGCATTATTCATTCATTCTTTTCTAAATGTGCGTGTTTCCTGGATTTGAACTCAGATTATCAAGGTTGCTGGCTCAGTGTTATAACACGGCATTTGAACTAGGGTTAGAGCCCGGTTGGCATAAGCCACGGATGCAAGGAATTAAATTGAGACCTCTTTTCCAGTTGCCACCCCGTCCTCTTCATAACTGAGTGCTTGCCCCCTCTAGCATGTGGATCCTGGTGCAGTTGCACCATCTGCAGACTAATCTCCTGGCCACCTCCTAGAACGTGCTTGTTACCCTTCGGAGCGATGTTTTTGTTAACGCTGTTGGACATGGCAATTAAGCAGCAATACGCGCTCAGCGCATCTATGCTTTGAACGTAAAATAATGGCCACATTTGAATTGCTCTAAAGCGAAAACTTTTTCCACACAAGACTTAAGTCAACCAAGCGAAATGATCAATTGCAATAGGGTTTAGGTGTGTGACTAGGATTAACTTGAAGATTACAGAAGTTCAGTTTTGCAATACTTTTTTCTTCGGGAGAATGTCCGTATATTGTCATTCCTCGATATAAGGAAGGGTTACACTCCCACAAATATTCCCGTGAATTTAATTTCAATCTACCAAGGAGAATAATCCAACCGCGTGGCAGCATTTTAAAGGTATAGTATAGCATATTTTAGTGATTAATTATTTCAGTAATCGCGAATTTTACTTTCCTATATCGAAATGCTAGCCCTAATTACTTGTTTACTTTAAAGCGGATTTACACGTAACGAATTTCCGTATATCGGGGGACGGTTGTACTGTAAGACGTATATTTGTTCCAGGGTGCGTCTCTGCGGTGCAGCAGTGACACGGTCGTTTGCACATCACTCTGCATCCCAAAGACCTGAGTTAGATTCCCTAAGTAATGTCTGGAACATGTTTGGCTCTCTCCCCCACCAACCCGCCCGGCCTTCACCATCATGCGTGACATATTGCGGAGAGGCCTTAATTAACCAGTGGTACGACGTAAGTTTGAAAATAAAAAAATAATTAATACTTTACGACAAAATGCTGGCACAGCTCTCACCGCTAAAATAAAACCCGAATTAGAAAATATAATAAGACCAATAGGGGGCGGCGCGGTGGCCCAGTGGTTGGCGCTGACGCCTCACAGCAAGAAGGTCCCGGTTCGAATCTCTTGGCTCGGGTGCCTTTCTGTGTGGAGTTTGCATGCTCTCCCCGTGTCCGCGTGGGTTTTTGCCGGGTACTCCGGTTTCCTCCCACAGTCCAAAAGCATGCTCCTGGATAGGTTGATTGGCTCGCAGACTAAAATTGTCCCGCAATGCCCGGCGATGGACTGGCGTCCTGTCGTCGGGTGTATTCCTGCCTTACGCCCTGTGTTTCCGGGATAGGCTCCGGCTCACCGTGACCCTATATAGGATTAAGCGGTTTCAGATAATGAGATGAGAATAAGACCAATAGCGTGTAAATGAGATCGCTGCAGTTAGTCCTTTGTCAGGGCGAGTGTGGTGGGGTTAAACGTGGTACTTGCGCCTCTTACAGGACAACTAAGCATCGTGGAAGAGTAGACCAAGCCACCCGCAGTCAGGCTCTCCAACGCTCCCTCCAGGACAGTGGTTATCAATGCACCAGTCGCCGAACTCGAAGCACTACGTCTCCTCGCTTGTTCAAGTTAAAGTGCGATACGATTCAGTGTAATGCAAGGTCTGGTCAAGAGACCTTGTTGGGTGGGGGCATGAACATGTGTCTTCAACTGGCTCTCAACAGCAACAAAAGAGTTTGAACATCACCGATCTAATGGAGGCCTTTCCAGCAGCAGTGGCGTGAGAAAGACATTGCAAGGGCTGCACTTACACCATTTACAAGCGTTTGCTGTAACCGAGCTTCACAAGAGTCTGGCTTAGCCCAGTTTTAAACAAGAACGTCTGTAACCGGGCGGCACGGTGGCCCAGTGGGTAGCGCTGTCGCCTCACAGCAAGAAGGGCCCGGGTTCGAATTTCGGCTCGGGTGCCTTTCTCTGTGGAGTTTGCATGTTCACCGGGCGCTTCGGTTTCCTCCCACAGTCCAAAAAACATGCCGCTGCATAGGTTAATTGGCTTGCAGACTAAATTGCCCTCAGTGCCCGGTGATGGAGTGGCATCCCGTCGTCGGTATATCCCTGCCTTGCGCCCTATGTTTGTCGGGATATGCTCCGGCTCACCCTGGACAGGACTAAGCGGTTTCTGACAATGTGATGAGACGTCAGTGACCACATGAGCACATCGCAGAGGGAGTAGAATTGGCTGTGCTCGCAGGGCCTTGTGACTGGTGAAGTGTGGAGCCACGCTGAGGCCGTGCTACTGATCCCCGAATGCAAATGATTAATCCCCAGGCCTCCAGGCCTTCCTACAGTGGATAAGGAAACATGGTTTTTATGTTGTGCTGTTACTAGGCGTTAGGGCATCTCGCTTCAATTCCTGACTCAGGCGCCGTTCTACGTGGCGCTTGTATGTTGTCCAACTGTTCTGGTGTAGTTCTTTTCGCTTCTTCAGTTTCATCCTAAATATAATACCAACATAGGCCGTACTTAGTACTGGTCCACCATCTCGATATAAATGATTTACGTACAAAATTCACAAGTGGGATTAAGCAGAGCGAAATCGCCTGCATTCTGTGGATATTGGCAGAACCCTCATGCAAATCGTATTTTACTCAGTCAGCCTTTCCTGACTACTCAAGTGAAGCAATGATCATACGGTTTTGCAAGACTATGGTGGACTGCAGCTGTCTGTAAAGCATATATATTTTTTAAAATTATGCAACGCCACGAATTAAAAACAGCTACTTAAAAGTACAGATGGCCTATAGTTAAATCCATCACTCCGTAGCAATGCATTGCAATTAAAAGAAACGAAAAGACATGCAAAAAAAAGTTATTGTTGCTGATATGATGTTCTTATCTCGTTGTTGACGAGCTCTTTTCTCTGCAGCTCTGTGCAGTGCTTTGTCACCCTCGGGTGAAAAGCGCTATAGAAATGCAATTATTATTATAAGTTTCAAGTCCGTGGTTCAAGGTTACATTCTTGAACTAGTTTACACCTCGAGCGGCTGGGATAACGGCCTGGGCTGTCACCAAAATGACATAACAAAGCAAGTCACAACCACAACAAAAATCGCATCATCGCAGCAAAAACAACAAATACAAAAACGTTAACACTATCGATTTAAACCTTGCCGTAAGAAAGCTGTGACTAATTGTCGCGTATCGCTGCTATTCATACCGCTTGCTGCTATCGTGTCTGAGTCCAGTTGTTTTGTCGGTTGAAATAGCAGCTGTCCAGGTTTACCCGGTAGGGCTAGCTCTCCTCAGTGGTGGGGCTATTAGAGCAAACTTTACACCCGCATACCTGACGCTAACTTACTTTAGCTGGAGGATCTTCGGATCACTATTTGTCTGGAACTTCCCCCTGGACCTGTTCACCAAGGGATAACCTAGCAGGAATTCAGGACTCCAGGTAACGATCCATTAGAGAGGTGGGAGCTCTTCTTAAAGAAGCAAATATTTCCTTTATAAATGTTCCAAAGGGTCTCCGTGATGTCGAATACATCGTGGACCTCAGACACGTGCCTGCAAATTGATGCTCAACCCTTCTAATTCTGCGTCTGTTCATGCCCAGAAATAAATCTAATTCGATAACATGTCCACATTGATTTCCGTATCCTGTGTCCATTTCGCTCTGTTGTGGTAGTTTGGTAAAAGGAACAGAGCTATATTAGCAAATGGGGGATATGATATTACAGCTAGCTTAGCCTGGGCTGTCACACCAAAAAATGTAAATCATGAGTCACATTAACAGAAGATGCTAACGCTATGTGGACACTCACGATTTACACTGTGTTGACACGATTTACACTATGTGGGCACTCTCAGCTTTGTGACCCTCGGGTGAAAAGCGCTCTATTAATGCAATTATTATTATTAATTTACACTACGTGGACACTTGCAATATACATTATGTGGACACTCACAATTTACACTGTGGACACTTACAACTTACATTATGTGGACACTTGCAATTTACACTGTGTGGACACTCATAATTTACACAACCACGTGGGCACGTGGCGAATACGCAAACTCCACACACAGAGGCCACACCCGAGCCAGGAATCGACTCAATTTTCCAAGAGCTCTCCACCCTGCTTTCACTCACTTCGACATCCTTCCACAGCTAGAACGTTTGTTATAGTGCAGGAATCTCGCATTCATATCTGTCAAGCTCCATCATCAGTATCAGTACGCACGTAATCCTGTCACATGGTCGCAGGGGCCCCGAGTCTATCCCGGCAGACACAGGGCGTAAGGCACGGCTATACCCAGAATGTGACGCCAGTACATCGCAGGGCGCTGGGGGCAAATTACTCAGCCGAACAATTAACCTAGGCAGCAGCGTGTCTTTTGAGGGTGGAAGGAAACCAGAGTACCCGGCAAAAACCCACGCGGGCACGGGGAGAGAGAGAGAACATGCTAACGCCACACAAAAAGGTATCCGAGCCAGGAATCGAACCCGGGACTTGCTGCGAGGCGACAGCACTACCCTCCGCGCCACCGTGCCACTCAAAATAATACAGTGGAACTTTTAAGAATGCGGTTGGCACTGGCAGCAGCCAAGTTGCTGCGGTGATGGAAATGGTCTTCGTACTGGACGTGCAGTGCAGACGTCACGGATTAAATTCGGGCACCCTTCTCAACACGACACCTTCGATCCTCCAGTACGGTCTTGCTGCATGTGCCTAGATCACACCTCCATTCGATGGGTGACAGAGCCTTCTCGGCCGCTGCTCCCAGATCCTGGAATGCCTTTCCATTGGAGATTCGTTCAGCTGAGTTCCTGGGTATATTCAAATCTCGTCTCAAGACTCACTTGTTTTGTAAGGCTTTCAAGTCCTCTGGCTAGGACTGTTCATGCGGCTCACCGTAGTCGTGCCGGGATGATGGCTCACTGCCGATCTGCGCCTGCTCGGGAACATTTTTTCCTTCCTTGTTTGTTGAACAATTATTTTTTAACGCTGATTTTATGACTTTCAGTTGAACTATCATGATGATGTTGTTGACATGTTGTTCTCCCCACAGCTCAGATTTGTAACAAAAAAACCGATGTTGCTGCTGATTTGCTGTTCTCATGTAGTTATTGTTGCTGATATGCCGTTCTCTCCGCAACTCTGTGCAGCGCTTTGTGATCCTCGGGTGAAAAGCGCTCTAGACGTGCAATTATTATTATTAAATCTATTGTCGCGGCGGTTGAAACAACGGTAAGAATTAAATATATTTCCCTGCCTATGTCTATTCATCAGTACAAATGGGCAACACCACAGTTAGTTGATCGGCAGGTAGCACGTGGTGGCGTAAAATGTGGGTACGCCCACCACTTCCAAGACGTCTAATCAGCATAGAAGAGTCGGC
Source organism: Mordacia mordax (assembly GCA_036362905.1). Classification (NCBI taxonomy): domain Eukaryota; kingdom Metazoa; phylum Chordata; class Hyperoartia; order Petromyzontiformes; family Petromyzontidae; genus Mordacia; species Mordacia mordax. The sequence goes on from JAZEWT010000012.1 coordinate 1,686,979, forward strand.
CAAAATATGTTGTTGAGGGGCTTTGTAATTCCGTTTAGTGGAGGCTCTTCTGCCAGCAGTGACATGAGCAAGTAATTACAGAGCTACACCTCTACCTTTAGGTGGCTCTTCATCACTGTAATAGGTGGCTATTTTTCACTGGTCGTCGAGTCATCGAACCGCTAAATCAGCATTCTGGCAAGTGATTGCTGCAGACAGAGTGGCAGTGTCAAGTGCAAGTGCCCTTTTTGGTGGCGTGTGGCCAGAATGACAAGCTTCACATTTAACGGGCGCCCCTTTAGACACGCATGACTGCACGCGGTCAAAGTCAGCAGACGCGGGGCCGGCTAAAATTAAACTGCATTGGCTGCTTTGCCCGCGCAGGACACCCAGCCACGTGGCTATTCAGACTCCTCCAAGCATCACGGAAAGCGACGCCAGGGACACTGCCCAGGGTTGCCACGTGTCTTGTTTTTTTTCCGTCTTCCAAGGATCGTTCTCTCATCTCATCTCATTATCTGAAACCGCTTAATCCTATATAGGGTCGCGGTGAGC
>JAZEWT010000012.1:1690524-1703791 GCA_036362905.1 Mordacia mordax
ATGAGATGAGATGAGACTCCAACACGATTGTACGCTATGCCTAACACCCTCAATGTGACACCCGTGTGTTTGTTGTACTCAGTGCCGTCTTAACGCATGGACACGTTGGGCAGTTGTCCGGGGGCCCCACGAGCATAGGGGGCTCCATGCTAACCTACGTATGTTGTGACTTGCTGTAAATAAATACTATAGGTAGGGACCCCGGTGCACCGCTTTGCCTGGTGGCTAATAATGCTGTTAAGACGGCCCTGCTTGTACTCCGAGTGCGTGTCCAACAGCTTGCACTTTCGATTTATGTCCGCCAATTTTAAACACAACCACGGTACAGAATGTCGACTTCTCCCACTCTGTCTCTGTAATGTTGGGATCGAATGTTCAAACCTCTAGGATCAATCTGTCGATCGCGATCGACTGGAGACCAATGCACGGGGCCGAAGCCTATCCCTGCTGATACAGGGCGCAAGGCAGGGACATAACCAAGATAAAATAATTAATTGTAAACTATCTGCAGTTCTTAAAGATGTAGTAGGAACGCCGACCTATAGTGCTTGGTATGCCAAATTCACTCTTGACACCCACGGCGATATACCACGGTCGCGGAACGCTTTAGCTGGCAGGGTGTCCAGTGGGTGCCGGGTCCCGTGGCCTCTGTGGGATTTGGCAAGTTTGCGCGCACGTGGCTCGGAAACCGCATAACTAACGCGCAGTAAACTGAACACAGACGTTCCGTGCCAGTGTGTGCAATCAGATTTACGGGCTTACGTCCGAATAGGGCGACCTTGAAGGGGCAATGAGACATCCATGGTGACAATGCGGTGGGTGACATGGAAATATAGGTAACTAAGACACATAGCTAGGTCGTTTCCCATGACGTCTCACCAATGCACGTTGATACCACCAGTCTGACAATGTCAGTCATAATGCATGCCAAGTAATCTATGAAACGCGGCTTATCACAGTTTGTTTTCCTTCTAGGGTAATTATTTAAGGACTTACGTAACTTATGTTCCTTAACACACCGCTGTCCATGCAGTTTTGAAAGTGTGATCTGGCTTAAATGTTATTCGAAGAAAGAAAATATATTTTTTTATTTTCATAACAGTTATTGTTGTAACAATTCGCTACTTGCGATTCAATTGACCAACAGCCTCGATTAATACATTGCAAAAATCAATCCACATTCTCATACGTCTCGTTAGTCAAGGTGGTCATGAGTCCATATTTCACCACGCTGGTCAGTACGAGTTAAAGGAGATGAGTTGGTGGGTGGCTGGGGAGGGGGAGGACCCGACAATACCCATGGCCTGCAATCAGATCATAAGGTTCTTTGCCTACCCACTGCGCCACTCATCAACAAGGCTGAAAGTCCCGCCCACGTGTCTTTCAAACACGTGGCGAAGATTTCCCGCGAGTTTTCACCAATCGCATCGCTACGTTCGGGCGACGCCCCCAAGGCAACCAATCACCGCTCAGCCCACGCCCACATTAGCCACGCCCGGTATAATAATACTGTATAGTACTGTATAATAACAGTACTGTATAATAAGAGCTTGCCACATGGCTGTTGACATACTTTGCGGTTGAAAGGGAGAAATAAAAGCGTTATACCTTTTCAAAAAAAATCTACAATATAACTTGTGTCAGTCAGTTTGTATTTAAGCTGGAAAGAACCGTTGAACTATGTAGCTCTTTTAACAGTTGTCCAGCGAGGAGGAGTGAGCAGGTTACAAGATCTCTTGGCACCGGGGTCCATTCAGTCAGGCCGATAAACCGAGGCGCTTAACAGTTTAACGACTCCCAGTTTAAATCACAAATACGAATGTTTCCTACAACTTGACAAAACCGCGTTTAACAGCGGACAACCAACTTTCCCACTCTCCGAGTCGAGAGAAGAAGAGTCTCCTCCATTTGAGTGTCCAATCACACTCGGGTGACGTCTGCAGCCAGCATTCTCTCCCCTCTGCAGCCAGCATTCTCTCCCCTCTGCCGTCACCGCTCCACTTCCTCCACTCCCCCCCTCTCCTCCACGTGTCCGCCAGCGGTATAAAACCTCGCCGCGCCGCAGCCTCTCCCGCAGTGATCGTCGCGTGTAGCCAAGCTGTCGTTTCCACTGCTCCGCGGAGACGAGGATCCGTTCGCGATGGCAGCGACCGACAGACTGCACCTGGGCCCGCTGGTGGGGGCCGTGGATCAGGGGACGAGTTCAACGCGATTTCTGGTAACTGGCAGTCTATAGTTAGTACTGCGCCGGTTCGTGCCGCCGATTAAGAAGAGAGCGTCGAGTCCGCCCGTGGTCAATTCGAGAGGCTCTGTAAGAAACATTGACTCGGAGAAGGCCCACAGCCCGTGTGTTGGTGATTGACGGTAGCGCCGTGCGTGTCTGTGCACGGTTTTGGGGGACGGGGAGGGGGGATGTAGGCCGTAATCCAACAGTGGATTGAGCCTGGGCGTGCACTGCGCCGCGTTGTGGCCACGTTGCAAGTCTTCAAAGCATTCAGTCACTTATCACCACCGTGTCGGTCTCCGCATGGACGGTGGGACTGCCCAGTCCTCGGTTGATAACCCCGGCGAGGCTGCTGCGGGTGACCTCAACACTGTACACGCGTGCACATGCCATGTGGCACGTGTCACGTCAAACGCTCGGTGCGGTAGCCCTGATAACGCGTGCTTCGTTCGTTGGCAGAGAAACCGGTTCTCTATTAATTTCGTGACATTCTCTGTGTGTATGTGGGGGGTGTGTGTGTGTTGGGAGCGGTGGCGCGGCGGTTAGCGCAGTGCGTGACGCTGACGTTGCGAGTTCCAGTGCGTTAATAATTGCATCTATGGAGCGCTTTTTACCCGAGGGTCACAAAGCGCTGCACAGAGCTGCGGAGAGAACGGCACGTCAGCAGCAACAACAACGACATAAGAACAGCAAATCGGCAACAGCAACGTTCTTTTGTTACAACGAGATTAAAACATGAATGTAATGATGTAGGTTTGCACGGCCCCATGCATGAAGATTGCTTCGAAAAGCTCTCTTCTCTTGGGACAGCCGCGTCGATCGCTCCCCCTCTCTCCATCGCGACGTTTCCCTTCACACGTTCGAGGCATTCTCAGGCGCTCAGGATGCCGCCAACGCGATGGAGAGAGGGGGAGCGATCGACGCGGCTGTCCCGAGAGAGCAGCTTTTCGAAGCAGTGCTCAAGAACGCGAATGTTTAATTTGGACGATGTAACGCTTAACTCTGTGAATCCAACGTGAAAGTGTAAAAAAAATGCTGAACAACTTTACCATTACCCGGGCGAGTGCCGGTGACGGATATGTAAACGTGTACAGGTCCTCCTCTAGGTCGACTCGGCTTGAAATGAGTGCTGTGCCGTTTGCGGTGTGTAGGACAGGCACAGGGGAGACAAAGGCGGTCGTGTGGGGTGTCTGGGACATCCCCCACGCACGACAGGTGGCTCGTTAACAGCACTGATGTGTGTTTTTTAAAGACCCAAAAGAAGAGTTATTGTTGCTGATTTTCCTTTCTAATGTCGTTGTTGTTGGCGTGCCGTGTTCACCGCAACTCTGTGCAGCGCTGTGTGACCCTTGGATGACAAGCGTTCTATAAATGCGATTATGATGATTAACTCCGGACAGGCTTTACCAGACAGTTGGGGGCTATCATTGTCTTTTTGTGCGTGGCATTCCTTCTTGTTTAATTGCTACGGCAGTGCACATTATGAAACCACAAAATATACAATCATAACGATACAATACGTACAATTATTTACACCTCGAGACCCTCATCCCCTTAACTACAGTTTGTAATTTCGAACGCATCACTCATTCATTTAATTCCTAATGTATTCATACCCGCTCTTTTTTCAATATATTTTGTATACATGCCCTCACTCAATGAGATAATATATCTCATCTCTCATCTCATTATCTGAAACCGCTTAATCCTATATAGGGTCACGGTGAGCCGGAGCCTATCCCGGAAACACAGGGCGTAAGGCAGGAATACACCCGACGACGGGACGCCAGTCCATCGCCGGACATTGCGGGACAATTTTAGTCTGCGAGCCAATCAACCTATCCAGGAGCATGCTTTTGGACTGTGGGAGGAAACCGGAGTACCCGGCGAAAACCCACGCGGACACGGGGAGAGCATGCAAACTCCACAGAGAAAGGCACCCAAGCCGAGAGATTCGAACCCGGGACCTTCTTGCTGTGAGGCGTCAGCACTAACCACTGGGCCACCGCGCCGCCCCAGATAATATATCATTTGCCTAAATGGAAAGCCACCCTATATACAATCAAGACAATTTACAGTGTGTGCAATTATTTTCACCCGGTGAAAAGTTACTATTTAAGATTCATAACGCGCACATGTTAATTAAATTCTTCGAGGGAGGGTGAGTAGAGAGAGTCAGAGAGAGAGTGTGCGATGCTCACTAAGCCACTGGCGCCGCATTTTCAAATCGCTGCTCTCCGCCAGAATCTGGCTGGAGTTCTGACACTGAGTGCAGCTGGCAGGAGGATTGGGATCTTTCTCCACTCACTGGGCTAGGGAGGAGGCATTGTGCCGCGTGTCTGATGAGAGGGAGAACCTGAACACGAGTGAGGTTCTTCTCAATGCTACCGAAGTGCAGAGACAAGGGGGGTTACCACTGGGTGCTCGCACTACGAGACTTCCTAGTAGTAATATTATTAACCTTCGGTTTTTATGCTACTTTCCCCAAGTTTTAAACATGACTGTATTATAAGGGGGTGGGGGTGAGCGAGTGAAAGAAAGGGTGAGCGAGTAAGTGAGGGTCTTTTGTTTGTATTAGACAAAAACAATAACATTATTCCAAAACAAAACTCTAGAAAGATGATTAAAACGAAGTTCGTAAATATATAGAACTGATGTTTTACCGATCGGTGAAAAAAAATGAGAGTGGTAGAGTCAGCGAGAGAGGGGGAGAGGGAGAGAGAGCGTAGATGGTGCTAGAGCGGTGGCGCAGCGGTTAGCGCGCTGGGCTATAAACCCAAGTGACTCCAATCGCCATCGATTTCCTCTCCTGTAACTTCCCGACACCGATGACTTGAGCGGATGATCTGACCCGGCTCTTAACCAACACCACCCTCCTTCCACCGCCGCCACCAGCCCGCACTTGTACCCAGCGTGGTGAAGTATGGTTTAACAACCTCTCCACCCCAAGTTTGCCACCTGCCTTGTTTTATTTTTATACCCAGGATCGCCCTCCGTTTTGAGACCGCTGTTCTATGAAATCTAAGTTATTTTTTTTACCGCCCCAGGCGTTATTCCAAGTCGAGTGTTTGCCAGTTACGAGTACAGTCCTCTTATTCTCTTTACACCCATGATTTGGACCAGGTTTGTGCTTTCGAGGTGGTACCATCACTCCACACTACCAGCACGAAGTGGAGAGGCCTTCATCCAGCAGTAGATTAACAAAGGTCTTCAAACAAAAGAGGTCCAAAGAGCAGCATCACGCAGGCTGTAGTTGCTGTCCTGCATATGTAGGAATGAGGCTATCTAATTCACATAGATGTTTTAATATGCAGCGAGCTTGCAAGCTCTCGATGCGGGATTCCTGCGACACAACACTGGCTCCTATCTCTAACACGGACTCATATCTCTTGACGCTGGCTAGATGTTGTTTGTAATTACAGTAGAAACTACGCAGCGAGCTTGTAAGCTCTAGATGCAGGATTCCTGCCGCACAACAATCGTCCAAAATTGAAGCCTATATCGTGTACTGGATGTGATTTTAATAAATCCATAAATCTTATAATCGAACATATTTTGCCCAACAGCTTATACAAGTTAATGTAACATGCGGATAGATGACTGTTGTGTGTAACTCATTTAGTGTCGGAGTAACGTTACATGGCTGGCTAGTTTCCACGCTTCACCAAATTTCATACCATCTTTTTCTCGTCAAATATCCACGCGTCTGCGCTGCAGCGCAAACAGTGCATCTTGGGTGAATGTGTGGTTAGCATTAACTTATTTAGAGTTTGCTGAATAACAACACGTTGCAGTTGTTGTTGTTTAAAGTGTAGCCACCTACAGCTGGTCACTGACCAGCAAGTATTGTGCAGGGTCCTGCAGATGTCTTGTGACCCCGCATTTCGTAGTTTGTAATCTTTAATGAGCCCATAAGCTCATCACAAGCCGTTCTGCAATGGTATGTGACCTCGTATGGGCCGTATTAAAAAATAGTAAGGCTTTATACGTGCTCTCCACAGCTGCTCTTTCAGGTTACCCGTATCGAGTGTTCCTTCTGTATCCGCGACGTTTCGCCTCCCACGTTGGGGGGCATCATCGGAAGCCTTCTGCGACGTGAGAAACCATCAACCTTACCATACAGCTTGAGTGAAGAAGTTTGCCAAACACAGGGTGTACAGTTTTAATTTCAGGATTGTGGGTTTTCTCCCTTCTGTGCAACACACAACGAATCTGTTCACCGCCTCTGGCATTGCAATTAGAAGCGGCTGTGACTAAGCCTTGGGACTGGCATACTTGTATGATGGGCATTAACTCACTAGTCCTTCCCCCTATGCGTACACACCGCTTGATTTTATTTACAATAATTCCACCAAATTCTGATGAACCACATCTCGTGCAATAGGTGATCGCTGATTGGTTACAAGTCGTATTTGTTTGTTGAACTTGTCGATGTGAGTTAGACCTTCATCCAGCTGTGGATCAACCATGGTTGGTAGAAGACGACTGTCTCTAAATAGATATAACCAAAACTGCGACTATTTGGTATTGTGATGTTTTTAAAAAGGTTTTCTTTTTTAAAGCCACGGTGCAAAACTATGCATAAAAACACACACTCATTATATTGGGCAATATAATATAGACTTTGCCCGACAATGAGAGCAGGGTTTGTTTACCCATTTTACGTTAAGGATGTGTAATAATTGACTCAAACATTTTTTTACGTTCGAACTTTCCCCTTAATCTTCTCGGTTAACCCGTCTCCCCCCAAAGCCACGTGCGCTTGTGTAATAACGAGCGAGTCGCCCCTTAGGGCGGCGCGGTGGCGCAGTGGTTAGCGCTGACGCCTCACAGCAAGAAGGTCCCGGGTTCGAGTCTCTCGGCTCCGGTGCCTTTCTGTGTGGAGTTTGCATGCTCTCCCCGTGTCCGCGTGGGTTTTCGCCGGGTACTCCGGTTTCCTCCCACAGTCCAAAAGCATGCTCCTGGATAGGTTGATTGGCTCGCAGACTAAAATTGTCCCGCAATGCCCGGCGATGGACCGGCGTCCCGTCGTCGGGTGTATTCCTGCCTTACGCCCTGTGTTTCCGGGATAGGCTCCGGCTTCACCGTGACCCTATATAGGATTAAGCGGTTTCAGATAATGAGATGAGATGAGTCGCTCCTTACAGCTCACAAAAACACTGAGCACATTTCACAATACATTCGGTCATTTGCTCTCAACCAAGGAGGACAACAGTATAGAATACGTGATTTTACAGGCAATAGCCCCTCTTCAGATCAAAGGTAAATAGAAGCCAAAGTGAATGATTTGATAATTGGATACTGTAGTTGTGGACTGTCGGGATCCCGATGAAAATCTCATCTCATTGTCAGAAAACGCTTAGTCCTGTACAGGGTCGCGGTGAGCCGGAGCCTATCCCGGCAGACACAGGGCGCAAGTCAGGGATATACCTACGATAGGACGCCAGTCCATCACTGGGCACTGCGGGTAATTTAGTTTGCAAGTCAATTAACCTATGCAGGAACATGTTGTTTGGACTGTGGGAGGAAACCGGAGTGCCTGGCAAAAACCCACGTGGACACAGGGAGAATATAAAAACTCTACACAGAAAGCAGCACCTGAGCCGAGATTCGAACCCGGGACCGTCTTGCTGTGAGGCGACAGCGCGACTCACTGGGCCAGCGTGCCGCCCTATGAAAATATAATTTGAAACAAACAAAAATTATCTGAAAAAAAAGTCCATTATTGCCCCATAGTGTACAGCAACGCCATCTCCAACTGATTTCGATCTCCCTGCGTGGCAGTGGAGACGATCGTAAAGCTTTCTTTTTTTAAAATGACACCATCCAAAGACACGATGCTGCCTAGGTTAATTGGCCTGCAGACTAAATTGCCCGCAGTGCCTGGTGATGGACTGGCTTGCCATCGTGGGTATATCCCTGCCTTGCGCCCTGTGTCTGCCGGGATAGGCTCTGGCTCACCGTGACCCTGTACAGGACTGAGCGGTTTCTGACAATGAGATGAGACTGTTCCAACACACGATGCTGCCCAGGTTAATTGGCCTGCAGGCTAAATTGCCCCAAAAAAGTGTGCCCTGCCGTCATATCCATGGTATGGCCCCGCCTTGTGCTCTGTGTCTGCCGGGAGAGACTCCATCCACCCCCGAGGTATTAAGCGGGTATTGATATCGATGATGATCCACAGCAACCCTGCGAAAGTGGCCGGACCGCTAGCAGTGACGCAAGCAATTCAGTTTCAGTGCTGCAAGCCAGGGAGCGGACCTCCGCGTGTCTCCGTGCAGCGCTCTGTGACCGCCCGGTGAAAAGCGCTCTTGAAAAGCGATTATTAGTAATATATTATTCAATAGCGGCATTGCCACGGCTTAAAAATCAGCTAAAGGACCCCGTCGACGGTCTCCCCCCACGTGGGTACGCTTCGCCCTCGGGGTGCTCGCAAATACGTGCGTGCATTCGCACGTCTGCCTGTTTCGAGACCGCGTTTAGAGCTGGAACTTCTACGCTGTATGCAATGGGCTGACTCGGTGGAAAGTAAAACATTGGTATTTGAATCAAGGTCATTAGTCTGGTTTTTTTTACTGGAATGGATCGTTGAGCCTATGTAGCTCTTTTTTTAAACAGTTGTCCAGCGGGGAGGTGAAAGCAAGTTACAGCATCTCAGGGCATCGGAGGGGGCAATTTAGTCTGGACAGTTAACCGATTGACCCAAGGCAGCAGCGTGTTTTTGGACTGTGGGAGGAAGCCGGAGTGCTCGGTGAAAACCCACGCGGCCACTGGGTGAACACACAAACGCCACACAGGAGACTATTCGAGGCAGATCTCGAACCCAGGCCCCTTGTCCTCTTGCGCAGCAGCGCAACACCACACCATCATGCTCCCTCCCTTATGGTTGTCGGGAATATTGCGTACATAGAAATCATCATGCTTCGACCAGCTTGTTTACTATATGGTTTATTTTCTTTAACCGACATTGCACCGATATTGTTTGACCCCGGGTGAGAGTATAAAGTCCCTTTTCAGGCTTTTCCCCGGGCTGTTTTGTGGTTCGTGCCAGATGTGTCAAACACTGTGAGTGTAAACGCGGTGATGTTATAAGTCCGGTTTTGTAACGCGGCCCCCCCCCCCGGTCTACCGGGCCGGCTGTGGTTGTGTAACGTGCACACGCGTGTCACCGCACGCCTACACGTACAGGTGAAGTCTGATTCATTTTGCTTACTCCTCAAAGGCAGCAAGATCTATTTCTCATCTCATTGTCAGGAACCACTTAGTCCTGTGCAAGGTCGCGGTGAGCCGGAGCCTATCCTGGCAGACACAGGGCGCAAGGCAGGGATATACCCACGATGGGATGCCAGTCCATCACCGGTCACTGCGGGCAATTTAATCTGCAAGCCAATTAACCTGTGCAGCAGTATGTTTTTTGGACTGTGGGAGGAAACCGGAGTGCCCGGCAAAAACCCACGCGGGCACGGGGAGAGAACATGCAAACTCCGCACAGAAAGGCACCCGAGCCGAGATTCGAACCCGGGACCTTCTTTCTGTGAGGCGACAGCGCTACCCACTGGGTAGATCTATTTCATTAAGGGGCAATTGCTGCTTACGCATGCCTATGTTGAAACGATGCACAAGCGATTTCTCAGATTAAAAGCACAGAGCGCTGCCCACCTGTGCAGCGCTTTGTGACCCTCGAGTGAATATCGCTCAAGAATTGCAAGTATCATTATTATCAATGTTTGCATCCGCCGCCGAATAAATGTTTATTATTACAGCGGAAAGTACCGAGGGAGCTATCAAGCTCGAGATGCGGGATTCCTGCGACACAACACTGGCACCTATATCTAACACTGATGGATAGATGTGTGTTATTATAGCAGAAAGTACCCACTGAGGAAATGTCACTGACCAGTGCGGGCAGCGATGGTGTAGTAGTTAGTGTGCTGGGCTACGAACTCACGGCCAACACCGGTGACGGTTTTTAAACCAGTCCCCTGCCTCCCCGAGGTCAATTTGGCCTCAAATGAGTAACCTGGTGTAATGTGTAAACATTGCCACTTGGAAGACAAATGCGGCCGGGTGTGGTGCTGGTCACCCACCCACCCCCTCTCCTGTGTAGTGCTAGCGTTTATAGGTGCTTGCTAACAGAAATTGACCCTACAGTCTGTTTTGTCCTATATAATAGATATTTGTCTTGGACGTTTATCGGTCATGGGCGGCATGGTGGCCCAGTGGGTAGCGCTGTCGCCTCACAGCAAGAAGGGCCCAGGTTCGAATTTCGGCTCGAGTGCCTTTCTGTGTGGAGTTTGCATGTTCTCCCCGTGTCCGCGTGGGTTTTCCCCAGGCACTTCGGTTTCCTCCCGCAGGCCAAAAAACACGCCGCTGCATCGGTTAATTGGCTTGCAGACTAAATTGCCCTCAGTGCCCGGTGATGGATTGGCGTCCTATCATGAGTATATCCCTGCCTTGCGCCCTGTGTCTGCCGGGATAGGCTCCGGCTCACCACGACCCTGTACAGGACTAAGCGGTTTCTGACAATGAGATGAGTTTCTCGGTCATGTGGAAACATCGATGTTTTGTCTGAATTGTTAGGTTTTAGGTTTCAATGCCATTACAGATTCTGGTTCTCTTGATAACAGATACTTGCAACATCCTCTGCCAAAGGCACTTTGTCTACTCATGCCAGCTTGTTTGTTAGAAGCAGTAATGAATGGGTTCACATTTGGAATTCGAGCCCAAGACTGTTGGTTCGATTCCTGGCTTGGGTGCCTTTTCCATGTGCAGCTTGCATGTTCGCCTAGTGTCCGGGTGTATTTTCGCTGGGTATTCCGGTTTTCTCCCACAGTCCAAGTGATATGCCTAGGTTAATTGGCCTGCGGACTAAATTTCCCTGCATTCGACTAGCGTCCAAGGAGGGTTATAACCCCGCCGTGCACCCAATGTCGGGATAGACTGAAGCACCCCACGGCCCTCTAGAGTAGTAAGCGGTAATTATGGTTACAGTGAATCCAGAGGTTGTAATCTCCAGACCATGCAACTCGCAGTCAGGAGTTTTCACATTTCAACCCATGGGGGGGGGGTGTCGACCAATCATCCCCATCGTGGTTGATAAATGAGTAATTTTGATAATAGTCCATAGCCGAGGTAATGCTTTGAACTGGTGCATCTGTTCTGAATTGGCAGACTGAGGGGTGGTGGGGGGGAAGTAGGTATGTGAATGTTGGGTTGGAATGTCTTATCAAGTGAGAGATAGAATGTGATGGATTAATAGTTAGAAATGAACCAGGAGCTGCAGTAGCTAGACCACAAAACTTGAAAATGTTTAAAATTTAAAAATTGAGTAGGGCGGGGTGCGGCGGCGCGGTGGCGCAGTGAGTCGCGCTGTGATTCTTGGTTGATAACCGACCTGGTCGGAAGACCTGGTCAGAAGAATCGACTGGGGGGGGGGACGGGTGGTTTTCCAGGTCGGTTCTTCCGTCGTTGCTTCGGCGGGGTTTCTATTTGTGACTTGTTATTGCGTGCGTCTCGTACCGACGATGACGACGACGATGATGACGCCGCACGTGTGCGCTCCTCCTCTGCAGGTTTTCAACGCAAAGACCGCCGAGCTCTTGAGCCACCACCAAGTGGAGATCAAGCAGATCTTCCCGAAAGAGGGGTGAGTTGAGCAACGCGCAGGCTGTGGACATTGCACGTTGGTGAGAGCTCGTCTCCTCTGCGTAAGCGTTGGCGTTACGTCTCCGCTTGCCAAGGATGATATTTGCGCAAGCCCTGAAGAGTATTGTGCGAGGTTTGTTTTGCTTGAATCCTTTGTGAATATCCATCTTTGCTGCGGTTGTATGAAATCAGAGCACCTGACCCAAAGAAGATATATTCGTTATCAGTACCCACTTAAGCCTTTACAGGGTCACGGCCAGCTAAAGCCGATCCTGGCAGCTACAGGACACACAGTAGGTCTATACCAATGATGGGACGCCAGTCCATCGCAGGGCTTCTGGTGTAATTTCTTCAGGCCATTTAACCTACGAAGAATATTTTGGTACTGTGGGAGGAAACCGGAGTACTGAGTGCAAGCCCACGCAGACACGGAGAAGAGCGCGAGCATGCAATGGTACCCGAGTCAGGAATCTAACCCAGGCTTTCTTGCTGCGAGGCGGCGTCGCTTATCACTGCTACACCACTGTGCCGCCCCACGTAAACCAGGCGAAAGGACTTAACCACGGTACGCTGGCAGCACAGCCAGAAGCGCCGCGAGAGCGTGCACGAGCCTTCGCGATCGCCTTGCAAGAGCTGCCCTGCGTTGTCCTGAACGATGTCTGACGTTTCACTGCGCTTTTTGAAAACGTGCGCATGGCAGGGGTTTCCACGTTGGGCTAACGTTGATGTGCGGGCGGAGTCTTTGGACAAACGTTGGCCAGATGTCAGGCTCGCGTTTCTCGATAAACGTGAGTTTATCGATTTTTTTTAAACTAATTTTCATACGCTCGCGACACATGCTGTGCGGTGTCCGCAGAAGCCTTCGACATGTGCAGTGAAACGTTGGGACTCGCGACCAAATGCCAGTGACTACTATCTGAGCCAGTCCTGCGCTAACTTTAGGTCGATTCAACCCCAAGCAAGTACCTGATGCGGTCTCAACATTGCCACCTGGGAGATATTCTGCCGGGCTTGGTGCTGAGTTCGTAGCCCAACTCACTAACGACTACACCACCGCTACCCACAATGGTCAGTGACATTTGCTCAGTGGGTACTTTCTGCTATAATAACGCACATCTATCGATCAGTGTTAGACACAGGAGCCAGTGTTGTGTCGCGTCGCAGGAATCCTGCATCTAGAGCTTGCTAGCTCTCGACGGCACTTGGCGCAAAGGTATCTCAAGGCTATGTGGAGGGGGAGGGCGGACTTTGCCTTTTTTTTCTGCTCGTCAGGTGGGTGGAGCAGGACCCTCACCAGCTGCTGTCGACGGTCTACGAGTGCATCGAGCAGACGTGCCGAAAGCTCGGGCAACTCGACATCGACATCTCCCTCATTAAAGGTTCGGCTCGACCGCACGG
>JAZEWT010000012.1:1722763-1770101 GCA_036362905.1 Mordacia mordax
GATTTAATTCTGTACCATCACTGGCACAAGGACTGCTCAGTTTCCTGACACAAAAAAATCATGCCACTGTTCTGTAGGTTCCAAATCGAGGCATGCGATCCGCACATTTTTTTGTTACAAATCGAATGCATTCTATGCACGGTTAAAAATGACTGCACTGAATTCTGCATGCTTGCTTTCTGCCACGACTACAACATTTCCTTGCTGTGAGCACTAACTTTTTGTTGTAGACCATTGCAAATTACACGCGGGTGTGAGTAAATGAATGGACGCGTGTTGTGAAAGGGAGCCGATATTATCATTATCTGTTCTCATCGATGTAAATATAAACCGCCCGACTCTTTACGCAAAGTGTTGCAGCAGGCGTTGTACCCCTTGTGCCATCCAGATAACCAAGTTTGTAGCACTAATAGTTTCTAATGATTTACATATCTAACGGCGAGAATGGATTCGCAGTGAAGATACATTGCGTTCTGGATGACAGACTTTAGAAGCGTTATTTAACAGAGGAAGATCTCTGAATTTATGGATATAACGTATTCCAAAATCGGGATTTGTTGTGCCACAATGATCCGTATCAATTGTACAGCTGGTCCTTAGTGTACAGAAGCATACAGGTTTCCCTGCCATGAATAGTATTATTCGTGGCGATGATATCTTTCAGCTGCCCTCTGCACATTTTCCTGCCTGTACCCATGTGAAGCTCTTGCTTGAGGGGGATTTTGCATACCTTGGAAGCTGTGTTCTTCAGTGACTAAAATTGCATGAACTGTAGAGATCAGGGCTTAAGTTCCCATGAGATTTTCCAGGCTCCCCCCACCCCATGATTGATTTTGGAATAACCGGATGTGAAAACATTTGTACCGTCAAGACCACCACCTCCAGTCCACGCGTTGTTCCAGGCCATTGGGGGTTGTTTGAGCGATTCCGTGTTCTGCAGGTTGTGAAATTATATATAAATACCGATTCGTTTCCTACCTGCGGCTGTTGGGTTCTGATACCGTTGTTGACATGCCGTTCTCTCCGCAGCTGTGCAGCGCTTTGTGACCCTCGGGTGACAATCACTAGAAATGCGATGATTATTATGTGTGGGGAGAGGGAGCACGAGGAAGTATTTCTGTAACAGCCCGGACCGAAATTAATCCCTCGTTGTGTCCACTTATCGTACGCTTACGCTTAAGCTGGGTTTTCTCATGAGCCTTTGTCCAATGTGGCTGAATCAACCCAGTGCAACTAACGCTCAAGCGCTATTACGCTTGTTATTTGAATTAAAGTATAAATTTATATCACACCCGGTACCGGCACGCTACGAAACCCGGAAGTGGCAAGTGCTCTAAAGTCGTATGGTTAAAGGTACAGCCCTGCAATTTCTTGTTCACACCACTGCTTGTACAATAGCCAACACTTGAATGGACTGTAGGTCTTGGAAGAGTTGTGGGAGTGCCCACACTTTACCCTACCATGTGCGACTTGCCCATCGTCTGTGGTCTAGCTATACTGTTGGGTGGAGAGAATTTGTTAAACCTTACCGTTGTATCCACTGCTGTACCAGAATATAAAACCGGTGAATATTCTGTATTTACAAATCCATTGTGCGAATAACCATTGCAACAATGGCAGTATACCTTATGGGTGATGGCTTCCACTGTATGTGGCTTAAACGGATTCCAGTGGAATGTATTTCTCTAAAATAACTTAAAGGTAAATATCCACAGTACCGCTGGCTGGAAGGAATTAAAAACGAAAGTATCGGTCGGAAATCCATTGACATGTGAGGAGATTCTGTTGTGGCATCTCGTGAGCAATTGAGACATTTTGAAAATTGCATGACCTCCCCTATCGCCATATCACTGTCAATATCGCACACCAGTAAGTTGAATTTGGACCCCGTTGGGGGTCCATGTGTTGCGCATATGTATCAAGTAAGCAAATAATATGATTATCAGAATTAAATTGATTCTTGCGCTCGTGATACGTGCAACGCGTATACCATTCGTGATAATAATATAATCTTTAAAAATGCACAAGAGGAGGAAATGTCATAGGTTTATATCAGATGTGTCGGCTAAGCAGCATGCATCACATGGCATTGATCGAAAGATGTCGGACCACCCTGCCGGGATGAAAGTCCCACGCTATTGTAACGAGTCTGTTCATGCAGCCAAATGTACGTAAGTGCCCATGTGTTATAGTTTCACACACGTGTTTCCTATGAACGCGCACGTCTCGCATTGACATTCATATTGATAAAAATTAACCAGATTCATTTGTCCCTAATGGTACAATTTTCAAATTTTAGGAGCGCTTTATTGCCTTCGATATTGATGCGTGTGCCACAATGTGTACATATTTGTAATGATTTGGCACGGAACAAAAACTAGCATTTCATCCGCGTGCTGTGTAAATCATGCGTAAGAATTAATGCTGTATTTGTAGGTTATTTTGCAGTAATGTGATGCTAATGTAAGTCTTAATAAACCATGCAAATGAATGAAAACCTTACGTCTTTGTTGCGCAATTATGTATTTTATTGTCTTGATTCGCAACACAGACCAGCGACGTTTTGCCTCCCACTGGAGGCATCTTCAGTGTGGGAGGCGACGCATCGCGAAGGAGGAACATTCGACACGGTTAACCCGAAACGGTTATAGAAAAAGATTCTCATAAATCGAGCTGTGAAAAACTTATATCAGAATTGACTATTTTTGTGCAGTCATTACCAACCAGACTGCAGGGTGGCCCAGTGGGGAGCGCTGTCGCCTCACAGCAAGAAGCACCCAGGTTCGAATCTCAGCTCGGGTGCCTTTGTGTGGAGTTTACGTGTTCTCCCCGTGTCTGCGTGGGTTTCCGCCGGGCACTCCGGTTTCCTCACAGTCCAAAAATATGCTGCTGAATTGGTTAATTGGCTTGCAGACTAAATTGTCCGCAGTGCTTGGTGATGGACTGGCGTCCCATCGTAGGTATATCCCTGCCTTGCGCCCTGTGTCTGCCGGGATGGGCTCCGGCTCATCGCGACCCTGTACAGGTCTAAGCGGTTTCTGACAATGAGATGAGAGATTACTGACCAGAAGGATCCCCAACTGGCTCGCCAGTTAATCTGGGCCGCCGCCGTGTATGCCAAACACCCAAGTTATCCTCAGGAGCTCAATGCCATTTGCAAGAGGATCCTGCTTTGAAACGTGTGGCCGTTGAGTACAACGCGGATAATTGTGTACGTGACACTGACGTGGCCTCGGGCGCACCGTGGGGCTTGAGGCGCTATTTAATGAAGGGCCATAGCTTGAAAGATCTGACTTTAAAACCGGGCGGTGGTGGCGCACGCCCGTAATCCAGCGGTGAATCGCACGAGTGTCCGGTTCGGTATCCGTACCCGTTTAATCGTGTACAGGGTCGCGGGGTGCCGGAACCTATCCTGGCAGACATAGGGCGCAAGGCGGGGCTGTACTCTGTGACGGCAGCACATCTCAAGGCACAGCTTTTGGGGCAATTTACTCCGCAGGACAAATAACCTAGCCAGCAACGTGTCTTTGGGCGGTGGGAAGAATTCCGAGTACCTGTCTAAGAGCCACGCCGACACGAGAGAACACGCAAACTCCACATAACAAGGCACCAGAGCCGGGAACCAAACCTGGATTTTTTTTTCTTGCTGTGTTGGGAACCCCTTCCCGTGAACGTTCAGGTGTCATACCCGGGATTGCCAGGAGAGGGCAGTACAATAAATGTGGACTGGCCCATAACCCGTCTGTATAAGCGAAGAGCAGGGGGGGCATCACTAGCTGGTCGATGGTCATTTCTGGACTGGTAATACTTTTTTTTATCCGACCCATAAAAAAATTATCTCTCTGACTATATTCAAATACACTCGTGTTCATGGCATAGACCCATAGCGACGAGAAGGTTCCTGAGTGAAAGTTTGTTTTGCCGCATCTGAAGCTTGTAACTTCACGGGGTCGTTTCTGCTGGAATAATAAACATAACATGTTTTTAAGATAACAACAGGTTTTACCGTATCTGGCGATGTGTTAAGATCTTACACCTGCATAATCGCCAGATACGGTAAAACCTGTTGTAATCTTATATATGTATACTGGCAAAAGAGTACCCATAGCGATAACATGTTTTTGATGATTGCATCCAAAAGCTGCTCTTTCGGGATAGTCGCGCCGAGCGCTCCTCCCTCTCTCCTTCGCGACGTTTCGCCTCCCATGTTGGAGGCATCTTCAGGCACTGTGTGTGTCACGAAACGTTGCGAAGGAGAGGAGGAGCGATCGACGCGGTTATCCTGAAAGCGCAGCTCTTGGAAGCCCTGTGCAGCGCTTTGTGACCCCCGTGTGAAAAGCGCTCAACAAGGGCAATTATTATTATACCGCTATAACCGACTTTAAATGGTGTGTGTGCTTGCACTGCAGAGGGTGGATGTGGAGCAGGAGTTGGGGTCATGATCAGTTTTAGCTCTTTGGTTAAAAAAAACCTCCCCAAAAAGCCCGTATCTGTTGCTGATTGTCCATTCTCATAGAATGGAATAGAATGCCTTTGTCATTGCACAACTGTACAACGAAATTTTGTGCAACTCTACAGTGGCATCAAAGAAATAGACACGATATAGACACACATTTGCAGCAAATCAACATATAGTTACGTGTGCATTCGTATAAAAATAAAAAAGTATAATATCGTTGTTGACGTACCGTTCTCTCCAGCTCTGTGCATTTTGTGACTCTATAAATGCAATTATTGTTATTATCTGAAACTGGCCCTCATGAAAAATTATTTGTTCACCCCTAAGACCACGTGTGCGCCTCGCACGTGCTCCGGGATTCTCCCAAGTGTAAACACTCGTTAAGTGGCTGGTAACATCTTAATGTATAGAGGACCGCAGAGTTTGGGTAACTGTTGGTATATCTGCTGCCTGTGGTTCCTGTTGCGTAACCTAGTGTCTCATATTAATCACGGTCTGCTTGTTAAATCCATGAACATTTAATCAACATGCAGAATTGTTCATAACACGTGCGGGCGGCACGATTGCGCAGCGGGTAGCGCTGTCGCCTCACAGTGAGAAATATCCGAGTTCGATTTCCTGCTCGGGTGCTTTTCTGTGTGGAGTTTGCGAGTTCTCTCCCCCTTGTCTCGGGTGCTCCGGTTTCCCCTCCAACGTCCAAAGACACGCAGCTGCCTAGGTTAATTGGCCTGCTGAGTAAATTTCCCCCCAGTGGCCTGCGATGTACTGGCGTCATTTCCTGGATATAATAATAATAATTGCATTTTTATAGCGCCTTTCATCAGAGGGTCACAAAGCGCTGCACAGAGCTGCGGAGAGAACGGCACGCCAACGACATAAGAACTGAAAATCAGCAACAATAATATTTTTTGGAAATAATAATAATAATGATGATTGCTTCGAAAAGATGCTCTCTCGGGACAGCCGCATCGTTCGCAGTACTGCGCCTGAGGATGTCTCTAACGTGCGAGGCAAAACGTCGCGAGGAGAGGAGAGGAAGCGAACGACGCGGCTGTCCCGAGAGAGCAGCTTTTCGAAGCAATCATCATGCATCGAGCCGTGCTCTCCCCGTGTCCGCGTGGGTTTTCGCCGGGTACTCCGGTTTCCTCCCACAGTCCAAAAGCATGCTCCTGGATAGGTTGATTGGCTCGCAGACTAAAATTGCCCCGCAATGCCCGGCGATGGACCGGCGTCCCGTCGTCGGGTGTATTCCTGCCTTACGCCCTATGTTTCCGGGATAGGCTCCGGCTTCACCGTGACCCTATATAGGATTAAGCGGTTTCAGATAATGAGATGAGATGAGAAATACAACATCCTGCAATAACACCGCCGCTATCACCACATCCAATACAGCGAAGATAGCTGCCTCGGAGGACCGCGTGTTTCCCGCCCAAACCCCTTAATGAGCAACATCGCCATCAACTCACTACCAGACCATCACACGTTCAACACTTGAACATCCTAAACTAGAACTACAAGGTTATCGCTTCTATAAAAGCGCAATCTTTATGAGCGAGAACCGTAGCGAACATCATCCACGTACCTGCAGCCACAGCCGTTGTAACACTCGCGCGTTACAACCGCATTAACCTCTCTCGCTCGCCTGCAGGCAGCGCAACACATCTTACTATTAAACAGACTCTATAAATGTTGCTTGACATGTACACTGTCTCATTTTAACATGTTTATGAGAAATGTTAGGAGCGACAGAACAACGCGGCTCACCTCACAACTCTGCACGACGAGCGCATTGTCCGATGGGGGGGGGGCTTAGCTGCCCGTACATGGGGACGTGCGTAACGCTAATACAACCGCATCATTCCCCAATTAACATTAATAAGTGCGGCACATGTACATGCAATTCATCTCGTCCGTTAACACTGGTTACACAAGTCACGAGAGAAGTGCGACCATTTGATTAATCGACGACGATTACATGTGAAATGTTACACTTGTTTGTGCGCTGGATGAGATCACCCCCACTCGGCGCGTAGCGTTGGACTCGCCTCATTCAAGGACGTCTTTCTGCCGCGCGGCTGTGTTTGTTTTCGCGTTAAACTTTAAAAAACATCGCAGGTTTAGCGTCGTCAAGTTTGAGGACATGTTCGTGAGGGTTCTCTCCGTGTGCAGGTCGGTGCTTTTCCCGTCCAAATCGCTCGGTTTTCGTCTCGTGATTTGGGAAAGAATAAAAGACGCCGTTTTGCTGTGCGTAATGGTGGTGATAGCCGTAGGCCTCCATTGAGATAAATAGTAAAAACAAATGTAAAGAGTTTAACGCAATTACGAATCATCTCGCGGCAGTAAATATCGTGTCTGTTTACTCGTGTTTCGAAGTCGATGGTACGACGCTTAGAGTGTTATTATTCAGATTTGTATTTTAACATTGTTGTCGCTGACGGGCCGTTCTCGCCACAGCGATGCGCAGCGCATTGTGACCCTCGGGTGAAAGGCGCTCGAGTAGTGCAATTATCATCATAACATCGGAAATATCTGATCGAATCGCATGGATCTAGGAAGCCAATTTCATGTCGCTCCTGAAAATAGTTCTCAGAAAAGCGATCCACGGTGCGTTAGAGGGGTGGTATTATTATTATAGGGGTTGTATTATTGTAGGCGTTGTAGGCGACGGGGTAATATAATAGAAAGCAGAGGCAAGTGCACAATTACAATAATGTGAAGGATAAAAAAGTCAAAAATATAGATAACGGTGGTAAAAATGAGAATGCACGTGTAGTTTTGAGGGCGGCGCGGTGGCGCAGTGAGCGGCGCTGTCGCCTCACAGCAATAGGATCGACGTTGGATTCCCGGCTCGGGTGCCTTTCTGTGTGGAGTTCGCGGGTTCCCTTTCTCTCCCTGCGTCCGTGTGCGTTTTCGCCGAGTACTCCGGTTTCCTCCCACCGTCCATATACACGCTACTACCCTAGGTTAATTGCCCTGCTGAGTAAAATTCCCCCCGGTGCCCTGCGATGTACTAGCGCGATATCTGGGGTATAGCCTCGCCTTGCGCCCTCTGTCTGTCGGGATAGACTCTGCTCTGCGCCTCCCTCGCCCCGCGATCATGTACAGGATTAAGCGGTTGTTGATAATAATGGTGATATATTTTAGAGTCAGATTGTAACCAAAAATGCTTCGTGGGTGGCAGAGGTCGAAGGAAGGTGGTTCGAGATTGAGCGTGGTGACCTGTCCTGTTTTCAGTGGGTATGCGAGTCTATAAGCTCGTGTTTATGTATTTACGTACATGCAAGTGTATTATGTTTGTTTACATCATACACTTATCGCGCGGCTTTGTATAATGCTGCCATGCGGAACTGGTGGGTCGCGGCCCACCGGTTCCACCACCTTAAGGGTCCGTGGAGACCAGGCCCAAGTTGGCCTTGAGGTGCAAAAGTTTGACAACCTCAGTTGTAAATGGTGGACAGTGTGGTACGAACATGCTTGTGTGTCTGTGCAGTGTTCACAGTCTTCGGTGCATGGCTGCAGTTTTGTGTTCACCCAAGGGTGCTGTGTGTACATGCATGTGTGTGTAGAGAGTATGCGATTGGTGCAGTGCTTATCATTACCCTGTACTGTCTTGCATAGGCTGTGTTAACACGAAGGCTCGCTCTGCGATAGTTTTTTTTTATGCGATACCACGCTGTGTCTTCAGCACTTAATATAGTCTTGAAAGTGCCCCTAGCCCAGCGCAGATGCCATGGTGATGTCACCTGCATTGTGAACTTAGTGGCGGCTATTTGTGTGTGGTCCGGAAGGAGTGGACAGTCAGTGGTGGGATTAGTTTTGCAAGATGAAGTTGAATAACAGACGGTTATGCAGGAATGGAGGGGTCTCTGACTACTGTTGCCAAACACCTATTTCGTGCAGATGAGGTGTAGCTCAGTGGAGATCTGTATTCATGCTTGAAAACAAGCATGCTTGAAAACAAGCATGAATACAGATCTCCAGATCCCCTGTTCACTCTGATTTCCAGCAAACTGCCCTTACGATGGGGGTATGTGTTGCGGGACCCTTTTTTAATTAATAATATTTCCTTCTATTCATCATCATTAATTTATTTTCAAGTAGTATGAACTAAATCAGTGATAACAGCTCAAAACTACTTTGAGCCGTAATTTTGCACAACCGCTCGTGCAACCATTGAAATTGCATTCAATTGCGAATGCAGGTCAGAGGGCGTGAGGGTTGCACTGAGGTCAGCGCTCCTGGCACCAGCGGTCACCCAGCGGTGCCGAGCTGCCAAGCACACGCTGCCCGATCTTCCCTATGACTACGGGGCGCTGGAGCCCCACATCAACGCTTCCATAATGCAGCTGCATCACAGCAAGCATCACGCAGCGTACATCAACAACTTGAACGTGGCCGAACAGAAGCTGGCGGAGGCCGTGGATAAAGGTTCGCGCTGCGCGTTGCACGCTCAGTGGTAGCAGTACCTCATAGCCGCTAAGTAATAAATACAATTAATGACGCACAGCACGGATTAAATTTCGAAGGTATTCGTTTGAAGAGAGAACATTTGAGAGGCGCAAGGAATCCACAGATAGGTGGGGAAGCAACCATACAGTTATTGTTATCCGGCGCAAACAGTTTGCCAGACACTGCGTCCTCTATTTTGGTGGATTTTAGTTGTCGAGGTGCATCCCTGCAATTGCTTGCTCGTGCGTCTGCTGGTGGATGGGCCTTGACTCGAGAGAACTCTAGCGGCCATTTTCATCCGGCGGATCTCGACCTATCAGTGGTCTGCGAGCGCCACCGAGTGGTCCGTGGAGACCCGGCCCAAGTGGACCTTGAAGTGCAAAAGGTTGAGAATGCTTCCACTGACCAGATGTCTTAGAAGTGTTGAGAGTATACACACTCTAAACCACCCAACGTGACCTGCTGATTGACTGTCTGTGGTGAAAGCAACTTATGCTGCTGTCTGCACAGACGTAGGAGATGTAAGAAACCTGCGCTTCGTTATTATCTGCGGCACTGGTAGGTTGACCCAACCTCGGCGTGATAATCATTGCGCCATGGCAGCATCTGGGCATAGGTGGATTTTTTAATAGTTGGACACTGGTTGCTGTAAACATTATTAAGGGAATTCTGTGGGTGTCTGGTTCCAGGTGATCTCACTGCAGAGGTCGCGCTGCAGCCTGCCATCAAGTTCAACGGTGGTGGCCACATCAACCACTCAATCTTCTGGACCAACCTCTCACCCAATGGTGGTGGAGCACCTACTGGTATGGTGCTTGTTTCAGTTAAGTCATGTCTCCTTTGTCATGATAATGATCTTGTCAGTGTTATTCTACTTGTTGGTGGTTTAGTATATTTATCTGCAAGTAGCCTTGTCAACTATATTTGCAGCAATGTTGATGCCCAGGAAACATTCTGAACATACTGTGATTTTTCGATGGTTTGTGTTGTTTATGGATCAGTCATTTAAAAGTGTTCAGTTCAGTACACGCTTAATCCTGGCAGACGCAGGCACGTCTTTTATTGCAATTTACTCGGCACGCCAATTAACCTAGGCAGCAACATGTTTGGATGGTGAGAGGAAACCGGAGTACCCGGCAAAAACCCGCGTGGACACAGGAAGAAAGAACACGCAAATTCCGCAGTGCTTCTCACTGTGCCACCGCACCGCCCATATTAAAAGTGTTGTTTGGAAAATATCTCATCTTATCTCATTGTCAGAAACTGCTTAGTCCTGTACAAGGTCGCGGTGAGCCAGAGCCTATCCCGGCAGACACAGGGCGCAAGGCAGGATATACCCACGATGGGACTCCAGTCCATCACCGGGCACTGAGAGAAATTTAGTCTGCATGCTAATTAATCTATGCAGCAGCATGCTTTTTGGATTGTGAGAGAAAACCGGAGTGCCCGGCAAAAACCCATGCGGACACGGAGAGAACATGCAAACTCCACATAGAAGGCACCCGAGCCGAGATTCGAACCCGGGACCTTCTTGCTGTGAGGCGACAGCGCTACCGACTGGGCCACCGTGCCGCCCGTTTCGAAAATACGTCCCAAGACAATTATACGTGCAGGCTTGCTCTTGTAACACTCTGCTTTACTTCTTTTCAGGTGAGCTGTTGAAGGCGATCGAAGCTGATTTTTGTTCATTCACAAAATTTCAGGAGAAGATGAATGCTGTATCCGTAGGAGTGCAGGTAAGGCTGGAATTGTTGCGAACACATCTATGCAATAAACTATACTTACCTCTGTCATTTTTGCACCTTAACATTAAGCGAGCATTGGAAGTGGGTGGCTCTGAATGTTGGTTTATGGGGGAGCTGTTTGACTTCCTGCGTCTTGTTTAGGGCTCTGGATGGGGCTGGTTGGGTTACGATAAAGAGTCAGGGCGGCTTCGGATCACTGCGTGCGCCAACCAAGACCCTCTGCAGGGCACAACAGGTACAACACTGCCGCTGGCGTTCAGCTGAAGTGGCAGTAAACGCATCATCAATCGTTAAACAATAGTGCCTTGTCATTTCGTCTGCATCTCCTAGTAGTATGAAGCAACAAGCCATTTAATAATAATAATAATTGCGCTTCTGGAGCACTTTTCACCCAAGGGTGATGAAGCTTTTCACCCAAGGCTGTCAAAGCGCTGCACAGAGCTGTGGTGATAACGGCATGTCAAAACGACAACATATGAACAGCATATCGACAACAATAAAAAAAATTGTTACAAATCTGAGCTGTGGAGAGAACGGCATGTCGACAACATCAGAATAGATCAATTCAAAGTAAAATGGCTATAAATCACAGGCCATAAAACAAGAGATAAAAATAATTGTTAAACAAATGAAGGAAGGAATACATTTTGATAACAATTATCTTATCACTCCATCTCGATTTTGAGCCTTTAATCATATGTTGCAATTAGGCTAATAGGGTGTTCAATCAAATTCGTTACTATGGGATATTGAAGCAAATTAATGAGAGTTTTCAAGCAATTTAATGCCCTCGTATCCATTTAGATTTTTCATTGGATTTGGGCAATTGTAGCTCCTTGGATAACAAATTTGCTCGATCATATTTGACGACCGCTTTGCATGTGGATATATTAAAGACGTTCAAGTTTGGATTAATATACCTACTTGAATGACCAATAAATTAACCATCTTGTTATTATATTCCAAGACTGTAATGCAGTGCACTACTCGGTAAAAGAGTTCGTAAATGTCAATTTATTTGCTTCATGACATGATACTATTGGCACGAGAGGAATATAAATGGGACAAAAATAGTAAAAAAATATATCATAATGATTGTATCATATCTGTCGTGCAGGCATCATCCCACTGTTGGGCTTTGATGTCTGGGAGCATGCCTACTATCTGCAGTATAAGAACGTGCGTCCTGACTACCTCAAGGCCATCTGGAACGTGGTCAACTGGACAAATGTGGCCGAGAGGCTGGCCGCAGCTAAAAAATAATGTCGGAACTGTACGGTGGCACCCTTTGTAGCCTAAAGGTAAGGACCTTTAGACTACAAAGCAGAAACGGTAGCAAGGGCATAATCCATCTCCCAAGCAGTTGCAACCTTGATTGTTCCCACACTGAGCCACGTCGCCCACACATTGAGCTATGAATTTTGCAGTGCCTCTTTGCATTTTATAATTTATTGATGTATTTGTTGGCTTACAAGTCACAATCGATGATTCATGTTTTGGATATCCAAAATCGTTTCCCTGAAAGGTCTTTGTTAAGTACAAAGAATCTGGCTTTTGACTGATAATTGAATTGAACCACTTCACATTGTGTTCAAATTCTTACGTTGCTATTGCAAATGTTTAGTGCTCATTGTGATGTGGAATGTGGATGTGTAATGAGTGGTATTTTGGCTTTGCTATCATTTCTGATTGTGTTCATTGAGTGGAACCATGTGAGCACATGCCTTAGCCAAATACAGAAGCAGCATATATATTCGTTATTCAACAGCTGCATTATAAGGATAGTCTGAAATAGCTATCCTCAATCTCCCAAAAGAGGAAAATGTTATTTCATTTATGGCTCATCAGTGAAACTTCGGGGATATTTATGGTACAGGCATAACCTTGCTGGGTATTTGTGATGCAGATATGCTTGATTTGTAATTGATTTGGGCGTTATGGCACGTTGTGATCTGGCTACGTGTCAATACCTTATACCAGCCACACAGCTAAGGAAAGCCAGCGCCTAACGGCACTTGTCTGGCTCGCTCATTGTGGCCGAATCTAAAAGTATCTATTCTAATGAAAAATATGATAGTGCGAGCACTCTAAAAATGGTTGGAGGTTGAAATGCATAAATGATCTGGACATTAGCCTCACGAAAACAAATGTAGCTCTTTGCAAAACTGAAAAAGGAACTTAATGTGTTGGAAAATATATCATTAGCCTCATCTGCGCCTTTAGCAACCAAGCATTTAAAACTTAGTTTATAAAGTGCAGTGTCAATTCTTGACTTGTGGAATAAAAATTGTGCCAGCATTGGATGTTGGCAGGGAACCGAAGCGTTTCCTCTGCGGTCCTGCATTGTGTGTTTTAGGGCCAGTCTGTGTTTTGCTTGGTAAATGAGATGTATTTTACGCGCACAATTAGGTTTGTTCAGTTGATTTACAATAAAATTGAAATCCGTTGACAATTACTTCGCTATCACAATGTGTGCTTTTCGAAAAAAAAAAGCTTGCATAAAACCATAAACAAATGTTCCCTTTTAAATGCATGTTCATTCTGAGAACAGCAGCTCCGAGATGGGAAACAGAGAGAATTTTTGGCAGAGATGTTCAATCAATGCAAGGCGACTGGAAATGTCAAGAACTTTTAAAAAATGCAGAATCAGGGAAATCCCGTTGTTAAATGCTTACGGTAAGTGCATTGAGTGGAATCACTGATTTCATCTTTAGGCAAAAAAACGTAAAGGTCTTAACACCCCTCGTATGTCTAGTACTCGTATTTTTATACAGTACTCTTATGTATATGCTAGTTAAAGCACCTTTTTTGTATTGCCACACACAATTATTCAGTCCACTAATGTCGGTTTTCATGGCTCGATATATTGCAAATCATAATTGCTTTCCAAAGCTACTTTTTGCAGATAGTCGTGTCGAGTGCTCTTCACGACGTTTCGCCTCCCAAGTTTTGCGACAGTCCTTCAAAACATGATTCATTTAAAATGCAGACAATGGGCTAGTTTTGCCGTTTGGGGTGCATCAGCAGTCCAGCATGTTCAGCAAATACCAGACGTTCACCCTCCACATTGGCCATTTTCAACCGTGGGTGGGCCACAAACGCCGCCGAGCGGTACCCGTGGAGACCAGACCCAACTGGGCCGAGAAAGCCTTGAGATGCAAGAGGTTAGCGCTGACGCCTCACAGCAAGAAGGTCCCGGGTTCGAATCTCTCGGCTCGGGTGCCTTTCTGTGTGGAGTTTGCATGCTCTCCCCGTGTCCGCGTGGGTTTTTGCCGGGTACTCCGGTTTCCTCCCACAGTCCAAAAGCATGCTCCTGGATAGGTTGATTGGCTTGCAGACTAAAATTGTCCCGCAATGCCCGGCGATGGACTGGCGTCCCGTCGTCGGGTGTATTCCTGCCTTACGCCCTATGTTTCCGGGATAGGCTCCAGCTCAACGTGACCCTATATAGGATTAAGCGGTTTCAGATAATGAGATGAGATGAGGCTGGTTGACAAATCTTTGACGTCCAGTCGGTCAATGGCCCAGAGGAGTGTTTTTGTTTTATGTGCAGACAGATAAAGTGCAGAATAAGACTTTCAAGCTGCCCCACTGCAGCGCGTGGAGTTTTGTTGAAATGATCGCAGTATCATGTTACAATTTTAAATGTGGATGTAACTTTATAGTTCCTTAAGTTGCTCAGCCTTCCCCAACCCTCTTCCCCCGACGAGTTTGTTTACTGCGTCGGTGGTGCAGTTTTCACAACGTCCTGGCTGCCCATCACCATCAGTGTGTCACAGTTCACCGCAAAAGCTTTGCACAACACGTGCTCCAGATAAGCCTCAAATGCACTGCTTGTTCATTACCAACAACACCAACCTTGATGCCAAGACGAAACATGTCCTGTTGACAGGGTTAACACCTTAATGATGTGCGTTATCATGAAGATCACGATTGTGAAAGTGCCGTTGGCAAATAAAGTGCGAAACCCGTGATGTGAAGGGGAAATTAAATCTTTGTTCTACATTCACGTCACGATAAACACGCATTTACATCTATAACGGGGCACGTGGATTGTTTTAAGTATGTTTATAGGTATGCCTGCACTAAAGGTACCAGATTTGTGGTCTTCACAACACAACATTTTATCTTATGATCGCTTCGAAGAGCTGCTCTCTCTGGACAGCCGCGTCGATCGCTCCCTCTCCTCTCCTCACGACGTTTCGCCTCACGTTAGAGGCATCATCAGGCGCCTGCGGATGCCTACATCATTAAAACTTTTTATCTGCCGAATACCAAATCGTTTTATTTCAGCTTTACTTCCCGATTGTTGACTGTTCTTCTGAAACATTAACATTACTGTATTTCATCTTTAAATTCCCACTTTTATTGCCCTCTTAAGCAGTCTTCCGCCTTTAGCATCACGTGTACCCTAAATGAAATCAGACGCTTCAGGCAACGACCCCGATTCGTGTGCTCAACCATTTTTTTCTTAGGACAGTTAAATATGGCGCTGAATTGTATTTCTTGTTCCTGTGCACCACCGCCACCGCACGGAGTCAACAAAAGTACTGTGTCCAAGTTGGGATGGCGCAGTGAGTAGCGCTGCTGCCTCACAGGAAGAAGGTCCCGGGTTCGATTTCTGGCTCGGGTGCCGATCAGTGTGGAGTTTGCGTGTTCTCGCTCTCTCTCCCCGTGTCCCCGTGGGTATTTGCTGGGTACACCGGTTTCCTCCCGCAGTGCAAAAACACGCTGTTGCCTAGGTTAACTGGTCTGCTGAGTAACTTTCCCCCAATGGCCTGCGATGTACTGGCGTCATATCCTGGGTATAGCCTCCGTCTTCTGGGATAAGCTTAAGTCCCCTGCGACCCTGTACAGGATTAAGCGGATAATGATGTCCAAGTGGGCGGCACGGTGGCCCAGTGGTTAGCGCTGTCGCCTCACAGCAAGAAGGTCCCGGGTTCGAATCTCTCGGCTCGGGTGCCTTTCTGTGTGGAGTTTGCATGCTCTCCCCGTGTCCGCGTGGGTTTTCGCCGGGTACTCCGGTTTTCTCCCACGGTACAAAAGCATGCTCCTGGATAGGTTGATTGGCTCCCAGACTAAAATTGTCCCGCAATGCCCGGCGATGGACTGGCGTCCCGTCGTCGGGTGTATCCCTGCCTTGCGCCCTGTGTTTCCGGGATAGGCTCCGGCTCACCGTGACCCTATATAGGATTAAGCTGTTTCAGATAATGAGGTGAGATGAGATGATGTCCAAGTTAGGCCACTGGCGCTTGCCACATTGAGCTGTAGATGGCAGCATTGCTCAGCATTGTGAAACTGGTTAAGTCATCGCTTATTTTGGTTCCACCAAATATTTAGGCTGCACAACAAGCTACGAAGTGAATCGTAGGCGCCCCGCATCCAGAGCTCGCAAGCTCACCTGGGGCATTAAATACGAAGGTAAGAGGCAAAAGTCTCGCGTCTCAGTCGTTCGCTCTTCGAAAGAAAACCTTCGATTTTGGATGAATATGTGGAAAGCGTTATACATTTCAATTCATTATCAGTACCCGCTTAATCCTGTACAGGATCACGGGGGGCGGGGGGGCGGAGCAAGGTGGGGCTATGCCTAGAATGTGACGCCAATACATCGCAGGGCAGTGGGGGCAATGTACTCAAATCACCCTAGGCAGCAGCGTATCTTTGGACGGTGGGGGGAAAACGGGGTACGCCAGCGAAAACTCAGCGCCACCCCTCCGCTGGGTCGCGCTGGGTTTCCCCCAGGCCATTGTGGTGGGAAGAAGTCCCAGCTATGGTATTCTCGGTATTACAGTGACTAAAGAACGTGACACTTCCATCATGCCCCCCCAACCGCCTCTCCAGGGGCCAGATGCACGGCCGTCAGGCCTCACCCCGGCTCTCTCAACCGCCTCGGCGGGACAAGGGGCAGACACAGAGACAGAGACGAATGCACTTCAACGCAGACGGACATCCGGAGACACACAAGGATCCCCCGTAATAGTCTTAACAGATTGTAGGGTCAAGTGCCGTTTGCGAGCACCTATAAAGGTCGACCCGGCACACGTGGCAGGTGACTAGTACCACGTCAGACCGCCTTTGTCTCCCTCGTGCCAATGCTTCCACACTGCACTAGATACTCATTTGAGTCTGATTCGTGTTGATGGCTGACTGACCCTCGGCTGAAAAGCGCTCTATAAATTCAATTAGTATTATTGCTGAGCCACGGCGACACGGAGACACGTAGACACGGATTTTGGCAGCGCCACTGTGATTTCCTGGCTGTCGATTGAGATGAACCTCAGCGAACTTGGGGTCGCGACTTCTCTCTCGGCTACAGAGCCACCTTTTTCAGCCACAGCGAGGACTCGGTGTGGCCGCGATGGGCGAGCGAGTCCGACAGCGATCCAGGGGATTGAAAGGTTGAGAAGCACCACTTCGCCAAGGCATCCATCCCTTGGCAGCGTTATCCCACTCTTTGTGGTGGAATGTCACCAAACTATCCTTAAAATGGAGGCCAGATGTTGATAGATTGTAAAATGGAAAGCAACCCTGACTGCAAGTGAGCAATTATTGCGCATTGATGCTTGCTTTTGGAAGCTTTAGAGAGCAATCATCATGCATCGAGGCGTGAAAACCTACATAATTAGAACAATTGCGTATATTTATACCCAGACATGTGGGGAGCGGTAGTATAGTGAGTCCGTTTTTATTTAACCTGGAACAGTTGAGCTGTGCAGCTCTTTTTAACAGTTGTCCAACGGAGAGGGGTAACCAAGTTAAAACATATCTTTGTGCACCGGGGGTAATTTATAATCAGGACAGTTAATAAAAGTCCGTCGAATTGCTGCTACCTAGATCAATCGGCCCACTGACTAAAGTGCCCCCTCTTCCCTGCGATAGACTGGCGTCCGATTAGGGGCATAGCCCTGCCTTTCGCCCTGTGTCTGCCGGGATAGGCACCGTCTCACTGCGACACTCTACAGGACTAAGCGGGTACCGACGACTGAATGAGAGAAAGAAACCCCTTGGAATGGGATAACGTAACAGCAGACAGCTGGTGGCACTAGCAGTTAGCAAGCAGGCGGGGTGGTGGAGGGTTGGGGGGGGGAGTTGTTTCTCTCCGGCTATTGAGGATTGGCTTTTAGTGCCTGTGGTTGGGACTTTATGGGCGTGAGTTCTGGGTGAGGTAGACGGCAGACCCAGTGAGTTATCTTGCAGGCAGCAAGACATCACCGCACAATGTGCGGGCAGAGATAACGGTGTTGGCCTCGCTGGGCAAGTGGCGCGCTGCGGAGCAGCAGCCGGCTGGCTGCTCTGAGTGGAGGCGCGAAATTTCCCGGAATTGTGTTGGAGCTGCTGAGTTCGTCGCAGTGCCCATGGTGGTGTGAGTGCTGTTGGTGTAGTTAGTCATCATTGTGTCGAAGTGATTGCTACAGTGCGGTTACAACGCTGTACTGTAATCTGTGCGTCTCAACCGCGTTATTTCGCGATGATTTTGGATGTTCAGGAAGCTTAGTACAGTAATAACACTTTATACAGATATTACCCAATAATGTATAAATAATTTTAATTTTTTACACATGTCCATATGGAGTTGTTGGTACCTCTGGATATGCACACCTTGAGCAGATCAACACATGGACACAAGTTTACGAGGAAGGTGAGCGCTTTCACGATTCTTCTTGTCACACGTCGCGTGTACAATACATTAGTCATAAGTTTGAATCGTAAACGCGTATGCAAAATGCCACGGTGATGTTTAACAAACGCAGCATTTACTGTATAACATTTGGTCGTTCAGTGGCTAGAAACGGAGGCTTTAATCCAGCAATGTAGATTGACTGGCTGCTGGTGATGATGCAATGCTGCAAAATTGCATTTTTGGTAATGATTACTTTTATCGGGGTCAGTTTTCTTTTCTGTTATTCTAAAAATTCGCCGCTGAATTTTTACTGGAAACATTGCGTATAAGTTAATGCGCCATATGTTCATAATAATAATAACGTCCATAATAAGTATATTTCCATAGCAGCGGACTCAACTATGATGCCATCAGCTTAAACACGTCGCCAAAACGTCTCTCGCGTTGTGTATATTACTCGCTATGTTGAATAGCGCGGAACAAACTGTTTGGAGTGGGAGACTCGCCAAAGGGCCAAACAATTTTGCGACTGCCAGCATCTTCACGGGGACAAAGTGTGTGCTGTTGGTGGGTAGTAACCTTTCGTGCAAACAAGACACGCTAAGCATATACATATTCATCATTTGAATGTTTTGTCACGCCAAAATGCGGATTACGTTTTTATCCTCTTTTGCCAAAGTTATCGCATTTAAAGTCCGACTAGATACGTGGAATAAATCCCAGCGAGTATTGCATGCTGCAGGATTGTTATTATTCCCGGCTCGGATGTCTCCTTTGCGTGTGTAGCTTGCATGTTCTCCCCGTATCCTCGTGGGTTTTCGCCGGGTACAGTGGCCTTCTTTTACAGTCCTTGGCCTGCTGACTAAATAATTCCCAGTGTTGAACTGGCGTCTAATTCTGGGTTTATCCCTGCCTTTACATCCTCCGTCTGCTGGGATAGGCCCTGACCACCCCCACCCCCCTGCCCCCGGCGCGCCGTACATCGTGGATTGAGAAAAATGATGACTGTGAACTTTCTCTGAATTGGAATCTTGGCTGAACCTTGCCAGTGCTCGGATGCTTCACCGGATAACAGCTCGTAGGGAAAAGCCACGAACAAACCGCTTTCCGCTTGTGGGAAATAAGAAAAAATGGTGAATGATTTAGAGACCAGAGATTTTTTTTAAACACCTATGAACAAAAGTATCGTAGCTTCATCTTCATCCTCAGATTGGAAGAGATCCAGCCTGGTATGCGAGTGGTTTGCAATCGAGGGGCCGATCGTTAATGGAACTTGACTCAACAACCTCTGCAGGATACACATGCGTGGCGAGGCATGTAGTCTTTGTTAGTGTGTAATAATAATTGCATTTATACAGCGCTTTTCACCCGATGCTCACACAGCACTGCACAGAGCTTCGGCAGTTTGTGTAATACGCGTGTGTATAACTGTACAGTTTGAAAGTGGTGCAATGATATAGCGCACTGAGCTACAAACCTGGTGTCCCGAGTTCGAGTCCAACTTATGACCAATGACAGTGAATTTTTCAACCTCGGTCTTATATGAACACCTGCTGTGGGAAGACAAAGGCGGCCGGGCGAGGTGTTGGCCGTTCCGGCCATAATAATGTTTTCCCGAATAGTACTTGCTCCAATATTCCGTAGACGTACA
Source organism: Mordacia mordax (assembly GCA_036362905.1). Lineage (NCBI taxonomy): Eukaryota > Metazoa > Chordata > Hyperoartia > Petromyzontiformes > Petromyzontidae > Mordacia > Mordacia mordax. The sequence goes on from JAZEWT010000012.1 coordinate 1,742,689, forward strand.
AAGAAAAATGTGTGGAGACAGGAGTTCTGCATTCGCCAATGAGATAATGGTTCTGCACATCACATAAGACGAGGGGGTATATATCGAATACGACCGTGGGATTTGATTTAGTGAGAAAACGGTTTTTTTATTTAATGAGACGTCTGAGTCTATTTTATTTAAGCTGGAAGGAACCATGTTATCCAGCAGTGAGTGGAAATAAATTTATATCCCTGGGCATCGCGGGCAACATAGTCAGGACAAATATCATTGCAGCATGTCTTTAGAATGTAGGGGGAAACCAGAGTACCCGGCAAAATCTCATACGGACTCGGGGGAGAATGTGTGAACTCCACACAGAGAAAGGTCCTGAGCCGTGAGTCGAACGCAAGACCTTCTTACTATGAGACAACAGCGCTACTCACTGCGCCACCGTGTCGCCAATGAATAATCTGCCGGCGTGTGTCCACTTCGTGTCGACTGTGCAACAGCTGCGATACTTGGCAGAGGGTATAAATCATTAACAATGGGGTGTGGTGCCACCGACTACTTCGCCCATCTGATCTCGATCAGTCATCTCGATTTGCACGCTGACGCCAGAGATAGAAATCCCTTGTTCGGGTGACGGGGGCTGTTCGATCCGTGGGGCAGTAGCCGTTGTTTCCCACAGCTTGCTGCTCAAGTCAATAACGGATCGTGTCGACTCGACGTGTGATGGGTTGACCTTGACGTGAACTCACGATCTCATAATGACTTTGAGTCAAGCAGCCTACCACAGAGTTGTCCTTACGTGTGAACCTTCATTGTAAACCAACGTTGTGTTGTATCAGCGACCACGTGTGAAGCCCTTTATCAAGCCACTGTCGGTTGGATGAAGTTCCTCCCCATGTCATGTAGGCGTGTGGGGTTATTTAACCATACTTCACCATGCTGGTCAATGCGGCTTGGTGGAGGCGGGAAGCATAAGGCGTGGGCACATATAAGTGCATTGCACCGTTATTTATTTGCTGTGCCTATAATAACCTGGTATGCACGGTGATCAGTTATCCAAGCAATGACCAGGTCTAAATACAGCTTATCTTTTCCAAGATCTGTTGTGACGAGCCGTTTATATCGGCAAGTATACTTTAAAACATCACATTGTCAACCAGCTCAGTTGGTAGAATAATGAGCTGCTGTTATCCACTGGACAGATTTGCCTTGGCTCCGTCATTATCATCATTTCAAGGTCGATAAACTAAGTACTGCCCTGTGAGACAATGAAAAGGTGCCTGCAGTTAAAGATGCGGAACAAATTGTGTCGCGACATTACGTCACCGGCACAAGTTAAAGGTTAGAACATTTGTCACAATTATCAATACCTGCCAAATCCTGCAAAGGGTTGCGGCGGGCCGGAGCCTATCCCGGCAGTAAGAGGGTGCAAGGCGCGGTTACACCCAGGATGTGACGCCAGTATATCACAGGGCACTGCGGGAAATGTACTCTACAGGCCATATAACTTAGGCAGTAGCGTGTCTTCGGACGGTAGGAGGAAGATTGAGTACCCGACAAAAACCCACGCGGGCACGGGGAGAGAACACGCGAACTCCGCACAGAAAGGCACTCGAACCAGGAATCGAACCCGGGTCATCTACTTGCTGTGAGACGACAGCGCTTACTCACTGCTCAGCCGCTGCTGAGCCGCGGCGCCGGCTCGGCACGAGTGGACTGAACCGCGAATGTCTCGACCGCGCGTGTGTTGAGCACGTGGGGGTCACCGGGTCTTCAACGTCTTGCGTGTCTTCGCTACCGCTTTACGCGCCGAGCCGCACGACCTTTCGCGGAGACGGAGCGATACAACGAGCTCTGGCAGCGTTGCCTCGAGACCGTGAGCGACGGAGACAACGCGCGGTGTGCGTATTCTCCACGAGGGTGTCCGCCGCCAGACGAGTACACGGAGCGATGAAATCAGGATAATGCGTACCTGCCCGTTGGGCGGATCGTTCCACCGCAGACGTGTAAAGGCCCGTTTGATTGTTTGCATTAGTGAAAACGTTTGTTGCGTCGCAGTGATCCCATATCCAGACGTTGCAAACTCACTGGGTATTTTTAGCTTTAGCAATAAACAATTATCTATCGAGCATTAGAGATAAATAGGAGGCAGTGCTGTGTCGCAGGAATCCCGCATCCAGAACTTGCAAGCTCACTCGGGTTTTTTCAACTGGAGTAAATACGCCTCTATCTCATCGGCTATACGGGGGAGGCCTTCATCCAGCAGTGGATTGGTGATGGCCTCTGCTGCCCATGATAGTTATGGACGGTGCAGCTGCACGTAACACAGGCACCTCTCCATTATAAAACGCTTTGCATTATGTTACGTTCAAATTCCGATCGCATCGGATTCCTTAATTTATTTACGAATTGCCGCACAAAGCATTTCTCTGCATTGACGTCAGTGAGCACAGCATTGAGCAAAGGACCTCTGTGGAAAACCATCTGCGTGGATGTAGTTGCCGAGCTGCAACTTTTTATTTTCCATTTAAATTATGCTGATTGATTATCGCTGAGTCCACTCTTGACGAGATTGGTGAGCATCCCTCTGACCTTGTCACAGCTCAGAAAGCTAAGCAATGTCCAGCCTGGATAGCACGTGGGTGATGGGAGGACCGCGTACAAATAGGTGTCGTGGTTTTGCAGACGGGGCGGCGCGGTGGCCCAATGGTTAGCGCTGACGCCTCACAGCAAGAAGGTCCCGGGTTCGAATCTCTCGGCTCGGGTGCCTTTCTGTGTGGAGTTTGCATGCTCTCCCCGTGTCCGCCTGGGTTTTCGCCGGGTACTCCGGTTTCCTCCCACAGTCCAAAAGCATGCTCCTGGATAGGTTGATTGGCTCGCAGACTAAAATTGTCCCGCAATGCCCGGCGATGGACTGGCGTCCCGTCGTTGGGTGTATTCCTGCCTTACGCCCTGTGTTTCCGGGATAGGCTCCGGCTCACCGTGACCCTATATAGAATTAAGCGGTTTCAGACAATGAGATGAGATGAGGTTTTGCAGACGACACTGTTGTTGCTGCTGGTTTAAATAGTCAGTGTTTATATAAGTTGAAAGGAACTGTTGGGCTGTGTGGCTCTTTTTAACAGTTGTTCAGCGGGGATGGGTAAGCAAATCACACAGGGCACCAGGAGAAATTTAGCCGGTCCAATAAACCTAGGAAGTCGTGTGTCTTTAAACTGTGGGAGGAAACCGGAGTACACGGCAAAAACCCACGCGGACACGGGGCAGAGCATGCTAATGTCACACAGAAAGGTATCCGAGCCAGGAATCGAACCCAGGCCCTTCTTGCTGTGAGGCGGCATCGCTACTCACTGCACCACCACGCCGCGGGTTTCTAAGTTGACCCAGGTTGACCGCCAGGTTGACCGGTTGCTCCCAATGGTGGGCGTATTCGAGCACGGTCATACAGCCCCATGTCTCTCCTGATACCAACCTCCCTTAGTCGGAGGGTCTTCGGATTGCTTTTCGTCGGGCACCTTCCCTCGCACTTCTTTACCGACGGAGACCCTAGCGGAAGTGCTGGAGTCTGCGTGACAGCTCTGGTGTTCCATGGAAAACGAAAACCACCATCACGATCCAGGGCACTGGACCGTGACTAATCGTAGACGGTCCGGTACTGCTATTACGGGACCCTCTTCCCAGGCCTTCTCTTTCACGTGCCACTCGTGGGAATGCCGCCGTTTCAGCGCGAACGACGGTCGGCTTTATTGTCTCCGAGACGCGCCGGTGTTTCACCGTCTGCGTTTGCTTCGCCAGACGAAGAAGATCCTGCTGCAGCGCCGGAAGTCGGCGCCGGCCCTCACCGACAAACGCTGCCCCGGCTTCAGGCAAGTTTCGCCGGCTCCATTGCGCTGAATCGTCGCCAAATTGCATCGGCGCAGTAGATTTTCGCGGCGCGGCGCTCGAGAATTGCCGCGACGTCTTTGCCTCCCGCGGTGGAGGCACCAGGTCAGGATCGAACGCGGCGGGGTGGCTATCACTGAAGAGAAACGTCGCTGTTGAGAACGGTTCCCTTTGCGAAGTTTTCATCCCGATTGAGACGATTGGTCTATCAAGCCGGTTAATCGGTCTACAAGTTTGTAATGCGCCACTTTGTACTTTTGTGGCTTTTAGTCTGCTGATGCCTCTCCAACCTGAGGAAAAACATTGCCAAAGTGCGAAGAGAAACGCGTGACATGGTTATATCTCAAAGGAGAAGCTCTTGAAAGCAATTCTAATCAAGCACGCTACTTTCTTATTGTTTAAAGAAGAAATTTCGTGACTACCACTGTGGCAGTTGTCTACAAATACGGATAACAAACGCTGCCCTTAAAGAGGAACATATATTTATTTACGTAATCGTGATGCTGTGTCTCAATAAATGACGTGTTTTGTGGTCGATTACTCAAAGTTGTGGCTTGCCCTCGAAGCCTTGCTTAGCATGGCGTGTCTGATACCGGTGACTTGGTGAAAGCCTCGCTTGTCACCTCTCGTCCAGCGGCACACGTGTGAACAGAATCGAGACCTTTGGTTCATTATCGTTTCTGTGCTGTCCGATTAGTCGAGCAATGGATCCAACAAACAATAGAGTAATCGGTTACTTAATTATGGCGGCACGGTGGTCCAGTGAGTAGCGCTGTCACCTCACAGCAAGAAGGTTCCGGGTTCGAATCTCGGCTCAGGTGCCTTTCTGTGTAGAGTTTGCATGTTTTCCCCGTGTCCACGTGGGTTTTCGCCGGGCACTCCGGTTTCCTCCCACAGTCCAAAAAAAAAACGTGCTTCTGAATAGGTTAATTGGCTTGCAAACTAAATTGTCCTCAGTGCCCGGTGATGGACTGGCACACCATCGTGGGCACATCCCTGCCTTGAACCCTGTGTCTGGCGGGATAGGCTCTTGCTCACCGTGACCCTGTAAGGACTAAGCGGTTTCTGACAATGAAATGAGATTACTTAAATAATGGGAGATACCCACTTCTGTTTGACAAGCGGCTTGGGTCCAGTAAGTGCACCTGGGGTGGTTTGACAAGAGTGGCCTCACAGAGGTTTTAAGGAAGTGTCATTTCCATCATTTGAGTTCACACGTGGCTTTGCGGGTCGTTCTCAGAAATTCTTCCACATACGACCCTTCCGGAAATGCTCGTAAATGAAAGGTCAAGCCCACTTTGCTGCTGTAATGTTTTTTTTAAATAAAATGGTTACGTTAAATGTAAAGTTTAAAGTTCTTGCCACATACGGTATTTTGAGATTGAGACACTTTTGAATTAATTATTTAACAGACGCCAGAGGAAGGCAGCCATGCATTCAAACGGGGTCGTCACTTCCCAGACACTGTTATATTTACGATGTTATTGGCCAATTAATTAATGAGTTTTTTTTATATGTGGAAGAAAAGCGGAGAAAACCCACACAGAACAGGGGGAGAACACACAAACTCCACGCAGAAAGGTGCCCCAGGCGGCAATCAAACCGCAAAGTACAGGCTTTCTTTCTGTGAGGCGCAGATATTAACACTGCACCACCACCCTGCCACAGACTTGGTGTTATGTATTTGTTGAAACCCAAATATTGATGTGAGGAATTCAGGCCATCGCGTGCAGCAACATTTGCCCATTGGCCTTCAGTATGAAATGACAGTTGACTAAAACACTCTTGGTTTAGGGTGGTGAAGGAATATTAGTAGATACTCCAGTTTTTAGGCTCATCGAAATATGAATCTGCAAAAACTTCCACAATGACACATTGAATCATAACCACCTTCCGTTTGCTGTCGCCACACAACAGTTCAATAATTGAAAGTATGTTGGCCTCTTTGCCTTTCGCTCGTTCATTAATCAGAAGAATTTCTTCAAGTAAGGATACTCTGGAACAGTTTCCTCCTACAAGGTCTCCGATAAAAAATAATATGAGTACACAGCGTCATTTGTTGCAGAGTGCCTGAGAATCAGAAGTTTATGAGTTTCAGTCCCAGTCAGGGGCAACGCCACTCATTGTCACTTTCTATGAAGAATCTGTGACCAAACACTGCCATAGGAACGTGGAATTTACACAATCACGGCCACAAGTCAAATGCGTCGACATCCGCTCCATTCACGCAAACATGAACTTAGCATGAATATAATTTGAAATAATAATAATAATAATAGAAAAATGGACAAAGCCAGCCAATCGCATGACCAAGCCAAATCTTGGGAATTGTTTCGCTCCCTTGACCAGGTCCATTCGATTAATCAGAGTGTGGAAAATACTAAAATAATGGATATTGCATAGCATTAATCATAGCCAGTGCAGACTATACAACTTCGTGGAAAAAGCTGCAGTCTTCCAAGCTCCCACAACCAAGGCTTCAATATAAAAGTATTTGGCAATGATAAAACAATAACAGTTTATTTTAAGCAAATTAGATACCAGAAGGGAAGTCAGGCGTGGGATATACTCCTGCCAAAGATATTCACGGCAACAGTAGTACGATGTGTTCTGGAAAATTAATTGGTGGAGTAGGTTGGTAATGAACTCATTTACTGACAAGTCATTATAACAACCTTGGGAAATTAATTCCAGAGAGTAATTGAGGAACTCATTAACGAAGGCCACAAACGTAGGCTCACGATAAGTCATGTACGACTGCCTCGCTAAACAAGTGATGGTGACTTGGAGAACTTTACGAGAGTTTATATCTCGGGTGGGTATGGAAGGCAATTCCGCTTCACACTGATTAAATAAAGAGGGAGGAGTGTGGGTGGGAAGAGGTTTTATCGTGACAATTGCTCTTAAAGAGCTGCTGTTTGGGATAGTCTCGTCGAGCTTTCCTCCTCGGTTCTTCGCTCGACGCAGCTATCCTTCCAGAGAGGAGGAGCGCTCAACACGGCTGTCCAGAAAGAGCAGCAGTTCTCATACATCTCAGCCGTGGAGCCCTACGTGGATAGTGCCTTTGGATTAAAACAACTTTTGCCATGACTACGTAAGGCTGATGTTGGCCAACTATTAAACTGGCTGTTGATGCAAACATGCGCATTGCATCTGTGGTGATGAGACACCTTTGCTGTCTCGCTGCACTCTGTGCTCCGCTAGTCCCGGATGCCTCGACCTGCCCAGCGTGCGCGAGGATGGGATCCATTCGGAACCCTGACGTTCACTCGCGCCCTCACGCGCACTCAGCGCTCTCTCCCCGAGCGCAGTCGCAGCACTCGGCCACTTCCCGACGACACGCACGGCACCCCCGTCAAACAACAGGGCCGCCTCGCGCCCTCGCGCCCAACCCGGCGATGACGTCCCCTGAAGCGCTCCCTCGAGAACTCGCTCGTACGGGAACCACGGCCTCCGCACGCACCGCGCTCTCTGCCCGGCCCCGCGGCCATCTATCTACTCGTTGAATCTCCGACGGCGCTCACTGTTCACACGCGCCCGCACGATACCGGACGCCACGCCGCATTCTCTGGGGCTCGATCCTCTTTAATCACTCACTGACCCGGGCGGGTTTACTTCACCACTTGGCGCACCATCCATTCTCCCCCTGCCCTTCAATCACCGTCCCGTACCGCACTCGACCTCGGCCTTGCTACTCCCTTTTGTCCTCCTTAGCGCACCAAGGGCCTGGTCTCTCCCACCGCCATCTACTCCCCTCCATGACTAACTGCTCCTCTCTCCTCCTTCATGCGCGCAGAGCCTTATTTTCTTTACAGCATTCCCTTAAGTAGCCCAGCCTTATTCAAATGCTAATTGCGTCCTCGTCAATGCGCCAACACTTCCTTTGAAATGTGTGTCCCTCGCCTGATTATTTCCCCCCTGGCTAATTCCTCTCCACCCTCTAACCACATATTAACGGATGCACTAATTCCATCTCCGAGTGCAGGCATAACTAAATGGGGCTTAACTGCCCAGTGCAACCGTGTGGCCTCCAGGCCTGTCTCAACCACGGTCCCCCTTTGTTACCCGATTCAGCCCCCTGTTCTGTGGAGAACGCCTCTCAGTTCTCTGGATTAAAAACAAAAACGCTGCACGCAGTGAGGTTGTGACGGGAGTTAAACGAAACGGTGCTTTCGCGACGAGCAGTGGAGTGAGCTTGGTGGCGCCGCGGCGATGCAGTGGGGATCCACGCTCTGGGGGTTCGGTTGCCCGCGCCACCAAACAGCCTTCTTCCAATAACAGCCTCATCCAGGTCGAAGGTTAGAGGCCGGGATGAGTTTGCAATTAATCATTATTACTAACTTACTAATGTCATTGTGGTTAGTTTGAAACACCGAGAGAAATAATTAGAATTGTTTTTCTTCATTGTCGGACGGGATGAACAAAAAACAATCTTATTGCAGCCTAATTAAATGCTTTCCTAGAATTAACAAAGTAGCGCAGACAGAGCCATTACTCAACTTGATATATTTAAACCACAGCGAGTAAATCACTAATATCAAGACTGTATTTGCACGCAAGGTGATGCTAATAGGCAATTTGAAGACAGACGGCGTGTGGCTTGTGATTCTTCAAGTGTCCACTCTGTTGCACGTTTGCACGCCGGCGTGTGGTGGTTGTGGTTTATTAGTCTGTGGCTCTTGGGGGCGAGTGCTGTGGGGTGTGGGGGGGAGTGATTCGAAGGCGGTTTTTGGAGAGGGCCCCGTTGTTCGCTGTCGATAACCGGCACAAGGAAGTCCTCGCGTTGCTGCAGCCCGAACAGAAAAGCAATCGTGAACTTCTCTCGTCGTTCCCACGGCTGCACAAATCTTCCGCGGCGGAAAACGCTGATGGGGCTGCGTCGCAGTGTCGCGGTCGCTTTGAGCGATTGTTGACCGGGTTTTATTTTCGATCAGACGACGATTGCCTTCGTTACGATGAGGTACGTTTTACGATTCTTATCCCTCACCTTGTTTTCAGGGTTTTTTCCTCCAGAGTTTTCATATTTTAAGGCACATGGCTGTTTGCTAAACAGGATTAATGAAATTATGAAAGGCAAAAGCGAAGCCCTGCAATTTCTTACGCCACTGCTGGCAGAAGAGCCTCCGCTAGAGGGACCGCGAGAGAGCCCTTCCAGGAAGGTATTTAGCGCCTTTCTTCCACTCATACCCAGATGTGTTGGAATAGGTAGCCGTTTCCCACACTTCACCCCACCCCCACTCTACCTCCCAACGCGCTAACGAAGAGCTTCAGTTGCCACGACTCGAGTGGTGTCGCGTTATTTATGTTGAAGCCCTTGCCGTCTGGCACTGAAGTTAGCCAATAGAAACGGTGCGTGTTGGAAACACAGGTGCGTCTTACCGTGAATTTCCTGTGCTACCGCTCACGTGCGAGGCTTGTGGTTTAGAAAGTAGTCCCGCGTGAAGAGAGTTGCTTTCGTTTTTGCCAACCTGGTCACTTTCCCAACCAAATCGGGTCATTTTGCCCCATCGGAGAAAAATAAATAATGATGCAACATTTAATATAAATGTTGCGACATTTGTTTCATCAAATGGGTTTCTTTAAATGTCAGATTAAATTAAGTTTGACACGAAACAGATGTGTATATTTTTTGTTATGGTTTATAAAAGAAATGTTCAACTATGCGCGGTTACTCAGTCATAAAAAAAATATTGATATTGTCCATGAATAGCATATACTCTGTTTAAATATCTGTATGTGAATATGTTTGACGTTTTGTTAGTGAATTTGCACGATAAATAACATGGGAAATGAAAATGTGCTTTTTTTTCTTTCGCCAAGGAAAAATAGATGTTGATATTATGCTGACAGACATTCCGTGCTTTGAGTAATAAAAAAAGATACTTCCTTTCTCTCGGTGACACAATCCTGTTTTGGTTGTGTTGAACCTCTTACTAATGCCATACACTATGCACGTATAGATTTATATATTAACACTATTCTTATTTCTCTACTATCACACGCATGGGCTTAAATTCTCATCGAATATTATCCTGGTAGACTGGAATAGGCAGCTTGCCAGCAGCTTCAGCCTTCAATCAGTGATATGGGTATATGCTGGATGTCTTAACGTATTTATTATTTCAACCTGTGCCTTGTTGCCTTTATTATCTCCACCTGTGTTGTGTTGATTCCCACCTGTGCCTCGTTAAGTCGACTATTTAAGTTGCCCTAAGCGCCCTGCTTAGTTGCTCCGGCTCCGAGCCTCATTCCTTGGATTTACTCGCCTCTTGTATTTCTCTGTACCGACACACGACTTTATTCAGTCGAGAGCTCTCCAGCTCGTATCCCAGTCTCCTGAGCTCGTGTATCTTTTGCACGTGAGTCCACACCGCACGTAACAGCGCCACGTTGAGCGGCAGGGTGGCGTAGCCACCCGAGGCGGTTGGCTTCCCGTCTCGAACGCCTTTAGATGTGGAGCCTGTGTGTTCTCTCCCTGTTTTGTGTGCGTTCCCCCGACATTCTCCGATTTCCTCCCATGGCTATAAAACAGAGCGATTAAGGCGTTTTATTCTTCCAATTTTCATAGTCATTACCTCTGCATTCTCTCTCTCTCAATCTCTCTCATTAAGCTGGTTGTCTTTCACGGTTTGTGACCACATTTTCATCGGCTTACCTCCAGCACATTTTCCTCCTCCCATTTCATATTTCATGCAAGCTTTGACCACATTCTCATTATTTTCCTTCAACTTGACCTACCCATCTCATTAACTCTTTCTTAACACATCCGCTATTTTATGTCTTTTTGTACACGCTCTCTTTATTCCACACTGGTACTGGTTTACTTGTCTCTCAGCGGAACTTCGTGCATCCATCTGTCCATTCTTTCAAACAAATTTGCAATGTCCATTTTTATTACACATGCTGAATACATCCTTCCTCGTTGTTTCAGTAGAATTTCTTTTCTCATACGAATACGTGGGCGGCACGGTGGCCCAGTGCGTAGCGCTGTAACCTCCTAGCAAGGTTCGATCTCGGCTCGGGTGCCTTTCTGTGTGGAGTTTGCATGTTCTCCCCGTGTCCGCGTGGGTTTTCTCCGGGCACTCCGGTTTCCTCCCACAGTCCAAAAAACATGCTGCATAGGTTAATTGGCTTGCAGACTAAAGTGCTCGCAGTACCAGGTGATGGACTGGCGTCCCGTCGTGGGTATATCCCTGCCTTGCACCCTGCGTCTGACGGGATAAGCTCCAGCTCACTGGAACCCTGTACAGGACTAAGCGGTTTCTGATAATGAGATGAGATGACAATGAGATGAGATACGAATAGGTGGTCAATCATGAAATTTATTACAAAATTGTCTTGCTCTCGCTATTACTGTCTCGTCTACCCCTTTCCACACGTAAAAAAATCCGCCAGATAGCAAAACTCCTCCTAATAACTTTTCCTCATCATCATATTTTTTTCCATTTTCAAAACGTTTCCCGACGTTTTCTCTGTGCTTACAATTTGAGCAAACAAACTCATTGCCAACAAGTAGAAAAGGTTTTTTTTACCATTTCTGGCAATTATACTGGTGTCAAGATCATAAGACACCAACATGGACACCTTTCACAAAGTGTCTGTTTTGCAAAAGCCACACATACTTGTGACGAAATATGCAAACAGGAAGCTTTGATACAGTATGCATTGTCCTTCAAGCTGATTGGCCTACACCAGACATGGCTTTCTTTTGAGCCTGATTGTCAGTGTTAGCCAGATGATGCCAAAAGGCTCAGTGCAATGCGATATCAATGCTTAGTAGCTCAGTTCAAGCTGGCAGAAGTACCTATAGCTTAAACTCATCGCTGTGCTTGAACTCCGGTTTGATTGAATGCCACTGCATCTTTTATGAATCAATTTCTGGCACGTTTTGCGTTCCGTGGCATTGATTTTAACATTCTTTGCGCACTCTCCGCATGACCACGTGCAGAGTCTTGTTCCCTTCTCTCTGTATCTTTCAATGCTCATCACTTTTGTTTTTTACCATATTCGCTTTCATCTCTTTTTTCTCTCTCTCTCTGAACGATCCTTGCAGCCAATTAATTTATTCCTCAGCTATTTGCCAGCACAACTAAGCACGTCTGTGTGCAGCATTTCCCATGGCAAACCTTCCATCATGTTCTTTGACAGCCTGCATAACTGTAATGGAAAGTAACGGGCTCAGAATTGAGCCTTGATGTACTCCTACTTTAACTCCTAAATTCGCACCCAAACCATTTCCGACTCTCACCATAGTTATTGCAGTCTCATACATCGCCATCGCGGCTCTAACCAAACATTCGTTTACTCAATCCTTCAATAAGTGCCAATCTAATTCTCCCTCGAAACCTGATCAAAAGCCTTCCCCAAGTCGACAAAACCCATATACATTGGATTGTTATTTTTTTGCACGTCTCACAGTAAAAATAGCAAGACCGTCCCTCTTCCAGGCATGAAATCAAATGACATTTCATCTACATTTACCATTTGCCTGACGGCTTCTCTCAAACGCTCTCCAGAACGTTCCCGCTGTGCTCCACACGTTGTCCTCTTCTCTAAGATCCACAACTGAGTGGGTCTCCTTTGCCTTTGACGATAGGAACGAGTACACGGTCTCTGAAGGTCATCTGCCTATTTGGCCTCCTTTCACAAATTCTTCTACACGGTCCAGTCATCCGTTTACACCCCCTCGCTTTCCAGACGCGCCAGCATGTCTCCAACATTTCAAGTGGCCAATCACAACTGGAGTTCATCCTCTTTCTTTCGACGTTCGTGTGGTGTTTCAGGCTCTTTGTCATCATGTCCCTGGTATCCCATGGCCACACCACAATCGACTCCACCGTCTTGATTTTTAACGAGTGGGGACTGTGACCCCCACGGAATATTTACAGTTGTACCCCCACCCATCATCACTACGATTAGTCCCCATGGTTATTTTCATTGGAGCAGAAATGTTGCTGCTGGATGCCCTTCCATGTCACAAACCTCCATTATTCGGAGGGTCCTTGGATCGTTATTAATCTGCAACCTCCTCTCCCAGACTTTGTTCACTGAGAGAGACCCTACCAGGAGTACGAGACTCCAGATGACATAGCTCTGGGGTTCGTTATTGCTGATATGCCGTTCTTATCTCGTCGTTGATGTGCCGTTCTCTCCACAGCTCTGTGCAGCACTTTGTGACCCTCGGGTGAAAGGCGCTATAAAAATGCAATTATTATTGTTATTTTGGCAGACGCAAACCCCTTCACCACGAAAAGGTTACAATCCACGAGGAAGGGGTCAACAATGAAAAGCACTCCTTAATTAAATGTCCAATACAATTATTATTTAGACAGATGTTTATTATTACAGCAGAAAGTACCCAGTCAGCTTGCAAGCTCTAGATGCGGCATTTGCGCGATGCAACACACGTTCGGACTGACTAATGTCACAACGTATAAAGTGTACATTATTGCGCGTACAAATATACGTTGTTTATGGATCACAGTGTCTGTCGGGTTGGTGCTTGATAACAACATAGGCTGCCTCCCTCCCGCTACTCTGCGGTTCCCTACAGAACCTTGGAACCTCTGCCTAAAAAGTGCTACTGTGTTAATGTAGCAAATCGTCATTACTATAATAATAACAATGATTTAACATTTATAACGCGCACATATTCATTCACTGTCGAAGGTATTCATTCGACAGAGAGCGACTCAGAGGCGTGAGGAAAGCACAGAGGCGGAGGAGACAGCCAGGCGGTTTGCCGCCGCCACATTGCCACACACTGCTTCCTATATATTAGGATGTCATCGGTCAATTAATAAATGGGTATTTTTTTTTAAGTTGTGGGAGGAAACCAGAGAGTCCGGAGAAACCCACGCAGAACAGGGAGAGAATAAGCAAACTCCACACAGAAAGGTGCCCAAGGCAGGGATCGAACCTGCTCGAACAAGTCGAGCAAGAACCATTCTTTCTGTGAGGCACAGATGTTACCACTGCGCTGCTCTGCCACCCGGAGAAGTGAGTAGCGAAGGGTGCGGCCACTGTCAGCATTTGCTCACCTTCACGTCTTCTCCCCGCACCTTCCGATCGCTTCACCCGCAGCCACGCAGTTCTGTCGCCAAATTCGCCGCTTCAGTCGACCCCATGGAGTTTCGCGGAGGCGGAGACAACGGCCTCGCCCAGCAGCCCCCTGGCCCGCAGCGTGAAGCCACGCTGGGCCGATCTGCTGGCGCCGGTGCAGCCCGGGGTGGATGGGGTGCAGCTCGTCAGCCACGTGAACCTTCACGCCGGCCTGCAGACGCAGGAGCGGTGCCTCATTCTCTTCCCCAGCACCTTGATCGTCGCTAAATACAAGTAAGCCCGTTCGCCATTCCAAGATTGTGGCGAACGTTTTTCGGAGTGGCGCAGCTGGCGCGCCGAATGGCGCCACCGTCTCAGAGCCGAGAAGGGGCCCGGGTTGCTTTACCAGCTCGGGCGCCACCTTTATGTTTTGGAGTTTGCGTGCACAGCCTGTGTCCATGTTGCTTTCGCCGGGTACTCTGCTTTCCATCAAAAGTCCGAATGCACGTTGCTACTGCCTGTGTTAATTGGACTACTAACTAAATTGGGTCCAGTGCCCTGTGATGGACCGGCGTTTCCATCCTGCTTTGCGCCCTGTGTCTGTCGGATAGGCTCCAACTCGTACATTTAGCTGCGGAAACCTCCATCAATACAGTGGAATATCATTGCTCTGTGTACGCGCATCTTCTGTCTGCAGTCATTCTAAGCGTGCGATCTCTCCGTACAGTTGTCTTCTGAGTAGCAGCAATCTTAAGTAGGCAGTAAAGCCGCGAGGTTAGGTAGTACGCAAATATAAAATTATTGTGACTAATTAATCCTCACGGCGATGGACTGGCGTCCCATCGTCGGTATATCCTTGCCTTGCGCCCTGTGTCTGCCGGGATAGGCTCCGGCTTCACCGTGACCCTGTATAGGACTAAGCGGTTTCAGACAATGAGATGAGATGAGAATTAATCCTCAATTGATGTCCATCAAATAGTCAGCCAGGCCCTTTTGGAAAATGCTGATCGTACGCTAGAGAAGATTAGGCTCTAAGCATATCAAGGGCTGTGTAAAGGAACGCAAGTCACTGCGATGACCTTTCATAACGTTGACGATGAGTAAATACAATTGGGTCATGAATCATCGGTTTGGGTGAAGATCGTGGGGGGTTGACTTTCTGCACAAGCCACAGGAATGACAAGAAACATGACAGCATAGCCATGACACCCTCGCTAACGTCGATGTTTTTTTTCCACGGCCAGTCTTGCAAAGTCGGAGAAATATTCTCATCTCATCTCATTGTCAGAAACTGCTTAGTCCTATACAGGGTCGCGGTGAGCTCGAGCCTATCCCGGCAGACACAGGGCGCAAGGCAAGGATATACCGACGATGGGACGCCAGTCCATCGCCGTGAGGATTAATTAGTCACAATAATTTTATATTTGCGTACTACCTGACCTCGCGGCAAGGTAGGGATACACCCACGATGGGACGCCAGTTCATTACCGGGCACTGCATGCAATTTAGTATGCAAGCCAATTCACCTTTGCAGCAGCATGTTTTTTGGACTGTGGGAGGAAATAGAAGTGCCCGGCGAACACACACGCGGACACGGGGAGAGAACATGCAAACTCCACACAGAAAGGCACCCGAGCCGAGATTCGAACCGGGGCCTTCTTGCTGTGAGGCAACAGCGCTACCCACTGGGCCAACATGCCGCCCCGGAGTAAAATGATGTTCTCATATTTGTAGTGGTATCATTTTGTTTGAAAATCGGTGGACAGTAAAATGGTTTACAAATCGATAGCATGTCACTTAAATCCTTTGGGTTTGCAAGGAAAAAGGTAAAGGTGAATCCCTGCAATTTCTCACTCGCCGCACTGCTGACAGAAGGGCCTCCGCTAGAGGGAGTGCTACAGAGCCCCTGTACAGAATAGAATACAAACAATTTGTAACGTTTGCAATTAACACGCCTGGTCATGGATGAAACATGGATGTTATGGAGGTGTGAGGAATCTGCAGATGTGGAGAGAAGGCAATCATGCAGCCAGCCGGTGCCAACATTTGCCACACGGCATCCTATACATTATCATGTTATCGTGTAATGCTTGTTTTTTTTTAATTGCGGGAGGAAACTGGAGAACCCAGCAGAAGCCCACGCAGAACAGGGGGAGAACACACACTCACCACACAAAAAGCCGCCCGACGTGGGAATCAATACCACCGTGCCAACCTGCTTCCAAGAGAAAGGTGTTCTGTGCTAGTCATCCACATTGGTCGAACCTCTAAGAAGGGGTGGAAATACCCACACTTTACCCCACCGCACGACTATCTCTGGTGTACTTGTTTATGCTGCTCGGTTGACAATGGTGGGAGAAAATCGCTCTCAGGAGCCGCTCTTTAGGGATAGCGATGTCGAGCGTTCCTCTTCAGCAACATTTCGCCTCCCGCGTTGGAGAGGAGAAAGAGAGTTCTTCCTCCTTTGCGAAGGAGAGAGGGGAGGAACGCTCGACACGGCTATCCCGAAAGAGCGGCTCTTGAGAGCGATTCGAGCCGAGCGAACCTACATCGATACCGGCGATTCAGCCGGCAGCCTCTTGAGTCGCTAATCGGGCGCACGCCGGCCGGGCGGGCGGGGGCCGACCCTGTGTGCAGGTCGGGCGGCGTGAAGCCCAAGGTGGCGGTGCGGCTGTGCGAGATGTGGACGGCCTGGTGCCTCGGCGAGGTGTGCGAGGCCACCGTTCCGCCGCATCGCTCCTTCGTGATTGGGTGGCCGACCACCAACCACGTCGTCACGTTCAGGTGCTGCGATCTTTGTCCCCCTCCCTCCTTCCCTTCGTCCCTCCGTCCCCCCTCCCTCCTTCACCCTGTCTTCTACCTCCTCCTTCACCCTCCTCCTTCCTTCCC
The DNA here is from genome assembly GCA_036362905.1 of Mordacia mordax. Taxonomy (NCBI): domain Eukaryota; kingdom Metazoa; phylum Chordata; class Hyperoartia; order Petromyzontiformes; family Petromyzontidae; genus Mordacia; species Mordacia mordax. Next base: position 1,759,471 of record JAZEWT010000012.1, read on the forward strand.
TTTCATACTTCATCTCCCCCTTCCTCTTTCAAACCCCTCCCTTCTTTCCCCCTCCCTCCTTCCCTATGCCCCCTGCCCCCTCCCCCCTTCCACCGTCCCTTCTTCCCCCCTCCCTCCTTCCCCCCTCCCTCCTTTCCCTCTCCTCCTTCCCCCTCCATCCTCCCCCTCCCTCCTTCCCTCCCCTTCACCTTCTTCTCCCTCCCCCTCCTCTCTTCCTCCCTCTCCTCCCTCCCTCGTCCTGTCAACCGGTGGTTTTCAAACTTTATTTTTCTTGCCAAACAGTTCACAACAAGTGTTCGTGCCCATGATCCAACAACGTGTTTCCAACAGAGCTGTAAATCACGACACAACTCAAATCAAAACCAGCGGGACGACCCGGGGCTTGACGTTTTGGTGACCCAGTACTGAATCGAGTTCCATACTTTAAAAACCACTGCTCCACACTCTGAGATCCGGGATTTCTGTTACCCACCTAATTGGTTGGTGGTTGTGGACAACAACAGAGTAGGTCATTATTTTATTTGAAATAATGACCTACTTTGTGGAATTAGGAACTCTGAGCATCTGTTCATCCATCCAAAGACTTGCCGCTGCCTAGGTTAATTTCCCTGATTAAATTCACCACGGTGCTCTGCAATGCTGTAACCCGCTTACCCCTGTTCAAAAGAGCGACATAGCCCAACGGTTCCTTCCAGTTTATGGTTGCCTTTTTGCCAGTACAACGATGTAAAAAAAAGAGAAGAGGTTTCACCATTTCTGGCAATAATTCCAATGTTAACATCTTTGAACACCAAACGGACACATTTCACGAAGTGTCAAGTTTGTAAAAACCACACATGTGGCAAAATATGCAAACACATTTTTTGACAATGTATGCATTTTCCTTGAAACTGATTGGGCCACACGAGAGACAGCTTTCATTGTAGCCTCGTTCTCAGTGTTATCCAGGTGTTGCCAAAAGGCAATCAGCCCAGGGCAATGCAATTTCAATGCCTTAGTAGCTCAGATCGAGCCGTTTATTCGATGGGTTCCTTCCAGTTTGAATAAACACGGACCGATCTTCTGCATGTGCCGATGTAGGGTTTTCACTGCTCAAAGCAGGATGAGTTATTTACAAAGCTGCTCTTTCAGGATAGCCCGAGGATGCTTCCAACGTGGGAGGGGGGAGAAATGTCGCGAAAAAGAGACAATGAGACACCAGTGACACGGCAATTCCGAAATAGCAGCTTCGAGAGCAATGATATTATTATAATCATGTAGGTTTTCACGGCTCAATGCATGACGATCGCTTCCAAATGCTGCTCTTCAGGGATAGCCGCGTCGAGACATGTGACCGGATTATGTACTAATTATGTTGTCACGTTTATTATTATTGTTATAGGTTATAGATTTGTAAAAAAAAAAATACTCCCAAAGAAAAAACGTTATTGCTGATATGCTGTTCTTACCTCGTTGTTGATGTGCCGCTCTCTCTGCAGCTCTGTGCAGCGCTTTGTGACCCTTGGGTGATGAGCACTCTAGAAATGCAATTATTATTACTGTACAATAAACGTTAAATTAAACGATTTCCCAATATATGTAATAAGATTTATATGCAGTATAATTGTGCACTTTAAAATTATAGTTGAAAGCCTGATCATATTTTATATGTTGCTCTGGAGCGATGTGTATATTTTAAAAAAGAAACACGCATTTTTTTTTTATATTTGCTGATTTTCCACTCTGGTGCCGTTGTTGTTGACGTTTCGTTCTCTCCGGCGCTCTGTGCAGCGCTTTGTGACCCTCGGGTGAAAAGCACTGTATAAAAGAAATTATTATTTAATCAGCTAATGTGGAGCTTTTCACGGCTTGCTCGGGGAAATAAACAGGAGACGAGCCACCCCACTGTGCGTTCCTAGATTGAGGAACCACTTCGCCTTTTAGACTCTCGGTTGCTACGTCCCAGGTTGCAGTGTTTGATCGTTGATGGTCGTAGAGAAGTCAGGTTAACCACAGCCGCTCACGCCGGATCGAGAATCACGCGAGTGACCGTGGCTGTGGTGATTAAAGTGGTTGAACAACGCGATTTCCCGTCAACTTTAGCCTCACACTAGTGTGTGTTTGTTTTGTTTTGTATTAACCAGGGTTACTAAAGACAGGCTCAGATTCCAAACGGCGAGTAACATTAAGTGGCACTCTCGAATATGCAGTACCTAAGGGGAGAGGTGGAAGTAAGCTGGTACGGTCTGGTACGGCGTACCCCTAGGAAAATGGTCGACGCATTGGGTATGAAGAAGGTGGAAAGGGTGGCTGTGATCAGGGCCGTCTGATCATCATTATCGGCCCCCGGACAAAGCAATGCACTGGGGCCCCTACCTACACAACTACTCATCAGTTGACACTGGCTACTTATAGTACTTATTTATAGACAGCAAGTCACAACACACATAGATTAGCATGGAGCCCCCTATGCTCGTGGGACCCCCGGGCTACTGCCCAGTGTGCCCATGCGTTAAGGCGGCACCGGCTGTGATACGACCGTACTAGAAAGAAGTTTAAGTAACTTTTACCCCTGTGTGAGTGTTAATAAGTCTCGTAAATTTGAAGCAAGTTAATCACGAGTGCTTACGGTGGCAGAGTGGCTGTGCATCGGTAACATCTGCACCTCACAGAAATAAAGTCCTGCCCCGAGCGGTTTGATTCCATCGTTGCACACCTTTCTGTGTGAAGATTGTGTCTTCACCCCCTGTTCTGCTTGGGTTTCCTGTGGGTTCTCCGGTTTCCTCCCACAACAACAAAAATCACACTCATTAATTGGCCGATATCATCATGAGACATAGAGACGCATTGTCTGCTGGCTGTTTCCCCTCCAACTCTGTTTCTTACAGCGATTTGGGGCCTCTGGGTGCATGGTGCCACTTTATAAATGTAATAGATTACTATTATTAAAAGAGGCGATGGGTGTGAATTTCCGAGTGGGTCAGTGCCAGAGGAAAGGCATCTGAAGAGATGTGACGCCTCTACTGTGAGTGGTGGCGGATGAGCAGTCATCCTCGTTTGGTGTTCTCATCGCAGTGATTGGATTGTGAGTTGCTAATTGGAGCGGCTTACCGGCCGCTCGCACACACCAACCTACCTGAGAGGACTTGCCAACGGCTGGCACCAGTGTTGTCAAGATCAACCTCTGCTGAGGAGTTTCGTGACGGATGCCGCTGAGACAGTTGGAGGCAATCGCCCTCCAACAACAACAATAACAGGGGGCAGAGGAGCGACACTCGCAACAGCGAACGGAATGCCAGGCAGCTAAAACTCGGTGAGATGGCAGAGTAGGGGGCACAGGTGGTGCCTCGGCCAGTCAACTCAGTCAGCCTCTGGGTCCGTCTGGTGACCTGCCATCTGACCTCTGACACTTTGCATGGCCTCAGAATGCACCTGGCTTGGTACAGGCGCTGCGGTGACATCACCGCCACTTTGTGTTGAATGGTGGTTGTTGCGGTCAGGCTGGTAGATTGTGTTCCCCTCCGTGACTGCAGTAATCAATAAGCAGTGTTCTTGGGGACAGAAGCTAATATAGTAGCCAGAGTAGAGTTATTGGGCACCGGATAACTGTTGGTGAGTGGGTGACTTGAGAGATCACCGTTCTTAATCTTGTTTGTCTCTACACAGACAGCCCTTGGGTTAAGAACGGGTTCCGTTCTTGAGTTCCGTTTGCAAGTCGGAACACAACAAAGTTTTGAATTTTAATTTGAAGGCTTTCGTGACCAATGTTATCGACGGATTCCATTTTTTGGGTTAGGTCACCTTAAAAATATTTGTCGTAAATCCTCTACTACCCGACTACAGCCAATTAGTAATGTTTGTCAATGTGAACAAACGTGCCAATTCTTCATTATCTCAGCACACTGGTGTGATAGAGAGCAAACTCACAACATTTATATAAAGTTATACTTTACTGTATATGAATTAGCATTGCACTCAATACTTTCAGGATTTGGACAAGTATTGTTGTAGATATGTACAGTTCATAAAATGTAGAATCACAACACTATGTTACATGTGACCAAATCCATTCTTTAATCTGCCGGATCTCTCCAGCCGGCGCCCCTTCAATCGAAAGAGGGCTCGCAAAACCACACACACGCTCGGGAAGCCCCTCTCGTCGCCGCGTCTAGCGGTCATCGGCGCTGGCTCCTCGCCGCATCGCCATCGTGCGCCGGAGCAGAATCGCCGTGTGGCGGCACGGAGCAACTGTCAAACTCTGCGCCGTCACTCGTAGCATTCCCTCCGTGCCACACAGTCCGGATGCGCTCTGGAAATACTTAGCGTCGGGTCAGTCGGCGGGTAATGAATTTGTTTTTTTCGCCATCTGTGACGGACCACATCCTGAGGTCGGCACGCTATGGGCATGGCGAACGTCGGTATCTTTTGTTGCGGATCACAAAGTTTATTTGGACAAACTCTCACGGTATTTTGCGCCGGAGCACTTTTTATGTTTTATTGGTCACGAACAAAACTGCCGGAGCGAAAATCCTAAACAGGCTTTAGCCTTAGACCAATATGTTATCCTGACCTTTTAAGGTATATCATTTGAGTCTGTGGTACATATTTGGACACGTCCTGACTCACGGCGAATAGCATCAGCCATCAAACACACGTTCAAAAGTTAATGCGACGTAGTACTCATAGCGTATTTACTTATTATAGTTTATTTTCATTGCGTGCGTTTCTGCCCCGAGCACTGATCCTCGGCGATTAATGTGATACGACTGAGTTACATCACTGACTTTGGTGAGCGTGGAGGAGTGGGGGGGGGGACGGTGTTGGCAAACCTCTCCCTTGTACATGTGCCCATATGTCGGAGCAGGTGGCGCGAGCACGGCTCGAGACGGCGCGTACGGCTCGCGGACACCGAGGGACTCGCGTTGAGACAGACGTAGGGGAGGAGAGCGTGGATTCGTGAACGCGCCTGCGCCGGCTCATTGCGTCGTTCGTGATTACGCGAGAAAGGGTCGTGACCGGCAGTTTGAAGAACGAAACGCGTCCCGGAGAGGATGCTGACTGCGGAGAAGGAACGAGCTTGTTAGTGAGATTGTTGTGTCGCAGGATCGCGGGAGAGACGGTGGCGTCTTGGCGGAAGCTTTCATCCAGCAGTGGCTTGACCGTCGCTGATGATGACAAATGGTCCATGACCACGCCACCAAGTGGCTGTTTATTATTTTGCTGTCAACATTTGTCCACTTGCGCGTTGAACCGCTGGCTTTTAACAGTCCGTTCAGAGGCAGCCGTATATCAACACTGTGGCGATGACAAGTTTGATGCGATTATGGAATTGCAGCCTCTTAGTTTGGTAAACTATTTATCGCATTTTTTTGGTAATAAATGGGGGTGAAGTACACAGCGTCACGTGGCCCATATTTCAATATAATGACTCTTAGTTTAGTAAATACTTTGCCTCTAGGTCATAATCAGACTGTTTGCGGAAAGTTATCGGCATAGTGGGGTTGTTTGTCCGCCTACTTTTTTTTGTCTCAAGCCCATCTTGGGGTCCGAGATGTCTGCGGCCAGTGACGTCAATCTTCGCCGAAATCTGAACCAAATAGAGCGAGGGGTCGAGAGGAGGAAGAGAAAAGCGATGCGCGTAAAGAAATATCCATCTTTCCCCCCGTAAACATTGCCGGGAATGTGAGGTTCGCCTCTGAAGAAGATGAAAGTCGCAGGGAGAGAGAGAGAGAGACGGTGGGCGCGGCGTAGTGGCAGTCGTGGCGCTCAGCGTAAGCGTACCGAGTAGAAGCGTCGGGACCTCCCAAACGGCTCGGGGTTCCGTGGATTGCTCAGCCTGTACAGGTGACCAAATGACCCCCGGTGCCTTGAGGCGTTGTAACCTGCTTACCCCTCCCCGCTGAACAACTGTTGAAAAGAGCTACATAGCTCAACGGTGTCGTCGAACTTAGACGAAAACTGACGACCGAGGGACTGGATTAAATAATCAGCTTCTCTTAGGAATCCTAATGAAGTCGACACATGCATCACTAGGGCGGCACGGTGGCCCATTGGGTAGCGCTGTCGCCTCACAGCAAGAAGGTCCCGGGTTCGAATCTCGGCTCGCGTGCCTTTCCGTGTGAAGTTTGCATGTTCTCTCCCTGTCTCCGCATGGGTTTTCGGGCACTCCAGTTTCCTCCCACAGTCCAAAAAACATGCTGCTGCATAGGATAATTGGCTTGCAGACTAAATTGTCCGCAGTGCCCGGTGATGGACTGGCGTCCCATCGTGGGTATATCCCTGCCTTGCCGGGATAGGCTCCGGCTCACCGCGACCCTGTGCAGGACTAAGCGGTAGCTGACAATGAGACATGTATCACTAATGCTGCTTTAGAAGGAAAATAATAATATATGTTCAGTATGTATATATAACACAGATGTCATTTGATGTCATTTCAGGCAATGACCCTAAAGTAGAGAGCTTCAAAAAGGGCATTTTAACAAAGCGTTTCCCAGTCTGTGTATGCCTCTGTGTTTTTCTTTTCTCGTTATCACTGCATGTGCTGATTTTATGATTATTTAGACGTGTGTGTCACTGCGGATGAAATACCACGCAGTGTTTGTCTCGTGCAAGTTACAACGCGATGAACATAATAAAAAAACACGATAAATCTTCCTCGTGTGTGACGCTGGATTCGCACTCGTGGTGTTAGCGGTTGCGATGTGGCGCTAAAGAAATAATAATCTTCTTCTCTCGCTAGGATTGTATTAATTTAAAAAGAAAAAGGGGGGGTATGCGAGAGTTGAAGTGGGGTAATGTGTCGACGAGCCCCCCGCTACCCTCCCAAATTCATTTCCCACTTTGCCCCCCCCAACGGACCGCTCACCACCACCGTGCACAATAACCGCCCTACCACAACGTTATTTTGCCGGGTCCTCAGAACTCACTTCCCTCTCCTCCTCCTGTCGCGAATTTTTGCTCATCTTCTTCTCTCAACTCGAAACAGCGAGCGCCGCTTTCGAAATGTGGATGTGAAACGAGGCTGCCTAAGTAAACAGGCGGCTCACTTTTTGTTTTGTTTTGATGAGAGCTCACGGAACACATTGGCGCCAGGCCATCTCCATAATAGGAAGAAAAAGTGAAAACGAGCGGGAGTCCAAGAGCAACATCGGCGGGCTCCGGCATTCCGCATCGTGCACCGCTCCCGTGTAGCGACTGTCGTCTGGTTTCCTGCGATAACAGCCGGAATTAAAAATATAAAATCCCCCCCCCGGGAAGTGCTTGGGAGGATGGGGGGGGGGGCAGTGCTGCAATTGTTGTAGGGGGGGGCAACAGGGAAATGAAGAAAGGGGGGCTGCTTGTGGAGAAGTGGCTGCGGGTTTTCAGCCGGACAGGTTTTGCCAGCCGGTCGAATTTCCCTTCTACAGGCGCGGTTGCGGAGAGGCCATGGCGTTGCGCTCGCGCTCCCTGCCCGTGTCTCGTGGCGACGGCGCCGTCGCTCGGAATTGCGATTCCGATCGGCGGAAGGATTCTGCGCCGCCCGTGGGGAACGGTTTGCGGAATGAATGGACCCTGGCCGGTAGCTTGACTGTAACGCGTTGCGCTGCGTAAGCGACAAAAAAAAACACACATCCTGGCCGCCCGAGAAACCGATTCGGTCATAGTTGATAAATCAAAGAATCATTGTTAATACGCAGGTGCCGGAGAATGATCGGGGAACGTTAGTCAATCGCACCGTGAAATATATTTTTTTATTGCTGTTGCTGTTAGTGGTGAAGCAACTTTCACAAATGAAATCAATTTTGGCAAATAGATCTTTGCGTAAGATTGAATTCTATTCCCGAGGGCCGATCCAAAATAAGCACCGCGGTTATTTACGTTTAGACGTTTCATTATTTATTCGTGGTATCGACGCTGCCGTGCTGTGACAGCACGCTTGCCTTGCAGCCCAGAGGTCGCGGGTTCGGAGCCTGACGGTCATCGCCAGGTCGCTTGCGGTGGGGTTAAGTGTGGGTACTCCCACCTCCTTCCGAGACATCTGCCCGGTGTGCAATAGTTGGCCAGACACCGTCGAGAGTGGATGTCTAAAAATCCATCTGAGAGGACCTTTTTTTTGCCAGTCGTGGCTTTAACTGAGAATTTCTGAGCTGCACCTCTCTGCCTCTTTGCTCGTGGAACTGGGTGGCAGAGTGGTGCAGCAGTAACATCCGGGTGCAGAAAGAGTGTCATTCCCGAGGGGGTTTGATTCCCACCCTGGGTACCTTTCTGTGTGGAGTTTGTGTATTCTCCCCTGGTTCTGTGTGGGTTTATTCCTCGGTTCTCCAGTTTCCTCCAACAACTTAAAAAAAAAACACCCATTAATTAACTGGCCGATAACATAATATACAGGGATGAAGTGCCTGGCAGGTTGGCGCCGGCTGACCGTGTGTTTGCCTCCCGCCCACCTCTCTGCGGTTTCGCTGCAGCACCTTGGGCCCTCTGGGTGATATGTGCTGCTATATAAACACAATCAACTCTTGTTATTATTATTCTTCCATACTAAATTGATTCCATAACAATGCTAGAAACGGGGAATGTGGACTTATTTTCCTTAACAAAACTGTTTCACCATTTGCCTACACAAAGGTTTCTTGTTTTATTTCACTGTGTGCATGCATGCACGTGTGCGCATTTGCTTTCCGAAACACGTTTGTCGATGACGCTTGCAAATACTCGTTTGCGCCTCTAAGTTTTCACGCGCCCGTGTGTACGTCTGCATTTGCACTGGCGCTTGTACTTGAACATTTGCCACGGGTTTACCCAAAATAATATCGCAAGGAAACGTAATTTCCAATCCGAATCGCAGACTCCTATTTTGCTCGTGGACCTGATGATGTGGCGGTTTTCATAACTCGGTCTGTCAAACAGAAACAGGACATTGATCGGCTGTTTCCGCAGGTATTGTAGCGATTCGGCACGTGTGTTGTGGCTTGCACCATTACACAGCACTTTTGCCATAAGGAAAAAAATATATGTATGCTGCCAGTGCTGATTTAGTCAACATGTTATTTGTGTTTTAGCCGCAGCCTCTCCTCGTGCATCGTGACGTTATCGTGGTGCAGGGGTTTGTGTATTCTAATGAACCTCAGAGCTGTGTCACCTGGGAATCTGGATCTCCTGATAGGGTCTCCCTTGGTGAGCAGATCTGAAGTCTCGCGCTCCTGTTAGGGTCTCCCTTGGTAAGCAGGTCTGAAGTCTAGCACTCCTGATAGGGTCTCCCTTGGTGAGCAGATCTGAAGTCCAGCGCTCCTGTTAGGTTCTCCCTTGGTGAGAAGATCTGAAGTCTCGCGCTTCTGTTAGGTTCTCCCTTGGTGAGAAGATCTGAAGTGGAGTGCTTCTGTTCGGGTCTCCCTAGGTAAGCAGGTCTGAAGTCTAGCGCTCCTGATAGGGTCTCCCTTGGCGAGCAGATCTGAAGTCTAGCGCTCCTGTTAGGGTCTCCCTTGGTGAGCGGATCTGAAGTCTAGCGCTCCTGTTAGGGTCTCCATTGGTAAACAGGTATGAAGTCTATCGCTCCTGCTCGGGTCTCCCTTGGTGAGCAGGTGTGAAGTCTAGCGCTTCTGTTAGGGTCTCCCTTGGTGAGCAGGTCTGAAGTCTAGCTCTCCTGCTAGGGTCTCCCTTCGTGAACAGGTGTGAAGTCTAGCGCTTCTGTTAGGGTCTCCCTTGGTGAGTAGGTCTGAAGTTTAGTGCTCCTGCATGGGTCTCCTTGGTGAGCAGGTTTGGGGGGAAGTTACAGAAACATATTGCTATGAAGACTTCCCCACTGAATGAAGTTGGCATCAAGAAGGGCAACTTGCTGAATCATATTGCTCTATTGACCCCCACCTCCGGAGTGGGCAACCGGTCAATCCAGGTCAACATGGATAACGGCCGTTTAACCCGGCAGAAACGGTGAATGTGCTTCCCAGTTGGTTATTCTCTGCGCTTTAGAGAATAACTAAATGACTCTGAACCAGATATCTGAGATGCACACCTGGCTATGGTTACCATCAGCGGTGAGCAATATTTGAACCAGTCCTGTGTTCTCTCGCACCTCACTGACCAAAATTAGGAAGTATGGTCAAACGACCAGGAGGGGGGGAGAGGAGTTACACGCAGCAGAAAATTGATGACGAGTTGTAAACTCTGACGATGATTAACCTCCACGTTTGGTTGTGTCTCTCCCCCTGTGTACCCGATAGGTCTGAAGAGGACAGAGACTCGTGGTTCACTGAGCTCACCAGGTGAGACACCGCTCGCAATGCACGCGCCCCGCTCCGCGCGATGTCCCGCCGGGACCCCGGGTCGGCGCGGGTTTTCACGGCTCGCCCGAGTCGTTGGCCCGCGCAGGAGGGGCGGAACATCGCGAAGGAGACGGGAGGATCGCTCGACGCGGCCATCCCGGAACGGCAGCTGTTTGAGAGCAATTGCGACGCGTCGAGCCGTGAAAACCTGCAGTTACTTGAACGGGCGAGCGCTCAACGAAATTCTTCCAAAAACAAAAACGCCAGCCCTCGGGAGAAATTCTGAACGCTTCGTTTGGCCTCCCAGAATTCCCGACGGGGTGCGTGCGCGAGCGCCGCAAGAGCGCGGACAAATTGACATCTGCCCGATCACGCTGTCAAATCGTGTCAACCCCCCCCCCCATCAACCCCCCC
>JAZEWT010000012.1:1772074-1801735 GCA_036362905.1 Mordacia mordax
GAGGAGGAGTGCTGGACTCTAGACCTGTTCACCAAGGAAGACCCAACTTGCAGCTCGAGCTAGACTCCATGTGACCAATTGGAACCCGTTAACCCCTGTACCATTGCTAGTCGAATTAAGTCAGTTCCAAAGACTAATGTTTAATAATTATCTACTGTTCATAACGTGCGTAGTTTTGTTCACTCTCCAAAAGAGAAGAGAGTGATTCGGAGGTGAGAGGAACCACACACGGGTGGGGGAGGGGTAAGGCAGCCAGACGATAAGAAGGCGCCAACATTTTCCAGACACTGCACCCTCTATACATTAAGATGTTATCCACAACATTGGGAGCGGTTTCTTTTTTAGTTACGGAAGGAAACCGATTTACACATCTAAAACTCGCGCGGGCACGGAGCGAACACACTTATACCACAGAGAAAGGCACCAGAGCCGGGAATCGAACCCAGAGACTTCTTGCTGCGAAGTTCGAGTGTTGCCACTGCACAACGGCCCCGTTACTGATGCTCAGGCCATGACCGCCTCTACCCATCATCACGATCGTATTGTCTTCATTCTCCTTAGTCTTCACGTCACCAATGTCATCTTCACGTCTGTGCGAACCTGCATCCTGGTAATCAGCGGATGAAGTTACAAAGCGATTTCCTTCCCCATGAGTATTGAGGCAGTGCTCATCTCCTGTTTACAGTCCTGAGCCCGTTCATGGAAATTCCACATTCCTATGGTGGGTGGGCGAGAAATTGCACGGGGGTAGGGGGGGGATGGTCCTAAGCGGAAACTTGGGAGCACATAAAAACTCCCCGTAAACTTTCCGATCTAAATAACCTGGCTTATTTAACGCCGAGTCTGGCTTCCAATCGAGGTTTTTCAGCTTCACCGGCTCGTAGCTCTCACGCAGCGCAATGTCCTTTCCAAACCACGTCGTGGCCGTCGCTTCTGCTGCACACGTTAAACGTAACGACCGCTTAGCCAGCGTTCCGGAGTCTGCATCGTCGTAAGATCCACACCAGCTCAATTCGAGGCACGGGGCAAGCTTGCGCCGGGGTTTAGTCGGGCGTTAACTGCAGCGGTGTCTCTTGGCAAGCGGCGTAAACATATTTCCCGTTCTCAGCTGAACAATAATAAGAGACGGGAAAGCTGAAAAAAGCGCCCGCTTTTCTTTGAGCTGGGAAATACATTTAAGAATAAACTTTCGCTGATGTGAAATTACGGTCGTCTGTGCGCCAGCGCGGTTATTTCGGTCGCGTTTCTTTCTTTTCTTCCCCTCCACCCCCCCAACGACGTTTTGCCACCGCCTCGTGTTCAGAGGCTGCCCCGTTGCCCACGGCCTGTGTAAACACCCCGAGTCGATAACATGCGTGGCACGGCGCGGGTTGGCGCGGGTTGGCGCTAGCTGGCGTGGGCTGGCGCGGGCTGCCCGGGGGAGAGGGGGCGGAGAGAGGAGGGTGGGGGTGCCCTCGTAATCCTGTTTCCCTGCCACCCCGAGTTGCGATTGTAGCCGTGGCCGTGTGACTTGAGGCCCTGCGTTAAAAAAAAACACACACACCACCCCCAGAAATCGCGCTTCCTGCCGCCACAAAGGGCAGCGGGACCCGCGGAGAATGTCTGCTGACACCGGGTAAAATGTGTCGTCGCAAAAAACAGATCTTGATGGACTGGCGTCCCTTCCTGGATATATTCCATCAGTCAGTTAATTTTTTATTCAAGCTGTAAGGCACCGTTGAGCTCTGCAGATCTTTATAACTGTTGTCCAGCGGGGAGGTAACGAAATTGGTAGATAACTTGGGCTATGCCCGTGGTAGGATGCCAGTCCATCACAGGTCACCGGGGGCGATTGAGTCTGGACAATTAACCGAATCAGCAAGTCTCTGGACTGTGGGAGGAGACCGGAGTAGCCGACGAAAACCCACGCGGACACGGGGAGAGAACACGCCAACTCCATAGAGAAAGGCACCCGAGCCGGGAATCGAACCCTGATTTTCTTGCTGGAATGCGACAGCGCTACTAACCGCTCTATGGAAATCACTTCTCAATTTTATATTTTGCATACTGATGTTGGGAAGGAGTGGAGTGGTGGCGCAGTGGTTAGCACCCTCTCCTATGAACCCGGGCAGCCTGAGTTCGCAACCCATCCTGGCCTCCCCTTTAGCAACCTGCACTGACCAGAGTGGTGAAATATGGTCAGACATACCTCTAAAGTGTGACAAACAAAATGCTATTATCGATGCGACATGCGGAGGCCTTCGTCCAGCAGTGGAGAGACAAAGGGGTTACAAATCGCTACCGTTATTGCGGGATTGATGATTGCTTCCAAAAGCTGCTCTTTCGGTATAGTCGTGTCCCCAATGGCTGCTTCTGGATGCAATCGTGGATCGAAGCTATGAAAACCTACATCAGTACAATGCCGAATTGGCCAAAAGTAAAATAGCCAGGCCTAAGCAGAGTTGAGAGCCATTGCAGTTTAATTCCCTGAGTGAAAAGTACCCCATCTACATACCGTGCACTGATAGATGCTACAGAAGATATAACCCAGTGAGCCTGCAAGCACTTGATGTGGGATTCCTGCGATACAACATTAACTCCAATCTCTAACACGGGCTGCTGTCTCTAATGTTGGCTCCTATCTGTAATTTTGGCTCTTACCTCTGACACTGGCTCCTGTCTCTACCATTGACTCTTATCTCTAACGTAAGATAAATAGATGTTTCTTATTATGGCAGAAAGTACCCGGTGAGCTCGCAAGCTCTAGACGCGGGATTCTTGCGACACGACAAAAAACAAACTGACCAATGCAACGACGATGGGGGGGGGTGCTCGACACTGCTATCCCGAAAGAGCAGCCCCGTAGAGCAATTCTCAGGGTGACGGGTGCGTAAATCCGTACAAGCGGAGAGATGTTTAACGTTCTAACATTCTCTCAAGCAGGGCTTCTCAATCTCTTGCATGATGAGGCCAACTAGGGTCTCGTCTCCACGGACCACGAGGTGGTGCTCGTGGCCCACTAATGGGTCGCGACCTGGCGGTTTAGAGTGGCGGCTCTACAGCTAGATGAGCAGTCGGGGCACACTTGCAATTGCGGACGGCCGTACGGTAGATAACAGGATATAGGTCCACAGCGTATTTATAGATGAGACGGCATTTCTCCTGAAAGTTTTCCAAGTGTGCCCTCGGGAGTATGTGGTGGAGGATAATCCATTGAGAAATCTCACAAAGCAGAGCACGCCATGTGGCAGGGAGGTTTTACTTTTTCATTGACCTTGTGTTGACAATCCTTCAATAGGCCTTTCTTCCCCTTTGCGCAAATCAGGGGCTCGCTTTCGCGCACACTCTCTTATGATGTTGTTTGTGACGTGATAGTCAAACCGAATCCTTTTAATTGTCAGCGGCGGTTGCCAACATAATTGTGGTGATATGTTTATGAGATAGGTGGCGCAGTGAGTAGCGCAGTCGCCTCACAGCAATAAGGACCCGGTTTCTATTTCCGGCTCGGGTGCTTTTTTGTGCGGAGTTTGCGTGTCCTCCCTCCCCGCGTCCGCGTGGGTTTTCGTCGGGTACTCCGGTTTTCCCCCACTGTGTAAAGACACGCTGCAGCCTAGTTTAATTGGCCCGCTGACTAAATTGCCCCCCCCCAGTTCCCTGCGATGTACTGGTGTCACTTCTTGAGTATAACCCCGCCTTGCACCCTGTGCCTGCCGGGATGGGTTCCACCACCCCTGTGACCCGGTACAGGATTAAGCGGGGACTGGTAATGATAATGTGCATGAGCTGCACGTTAATGTGTCGGTCTGCTCGCCACGAGAGGCCATCAGGACAGAGTTTATGGAACTTTACTTTTCCTCCTTCTCTGTTGAAAGAGAGTATACTCCAGTGTGTTTACTCTCTGGGCCATAGTTCAGGTTGCGCGGCCCGCAATCTTAAATGTTCGTGACTTTTGCATTCATGGGCTGGATGTGATTGGAGAATCGCTCTCCATGGCTGTTCTTTCGGGATAGCCGCGTCGAGCGTTGCTTTTCTCTCTCCCTCGCGACGTTTCGCCTCCCACGTTGGAGAAATTTTCATTGAGCCGTGGAAATCTACACGAGCGCAGAGATGGAATTTCTTATCCTGTGTATTTAACAATCACTTGTAGTAAGCACGGTTATTCAATTTTGATGCTCCGAATGGTTTAAAAAAACAATTATTGGCAGGAAATGTACGTTTGTGCGCTGCTTTTGATTTGCTCTTGTACCGCCGTTGTTTTTGTGCCTATTTATATTTGTCGGGGTTTTTTTTGCTTCTGATTTCTATTCGTTTTATTGTTGTACTTGATTTTTTTCCCGTGTTATTGCTTTGTGTCAGTTTAATGACCCAGTGTCAGCCCTTGCAAATGAGACTTCATGCTGAACCGGTAAAGCAAAAATGAACTCGAAGCTAAAGAAAAAGTTGAGACCGACATCCTCTGTCGTTCCGCAGGCTAAGACCCTGTGCGTTGGGAACACGGACACGGCACAGGAGGTGATTGCGATGGCCCTCAAGCAGTTCGCGATCACGGTGAGTGACGAGAGGAGGATCGCGCGACGCGACTATAACATAACGTTTACGATTTCTAACACATGACACGCATTCGTTCAAGCTCGAAGGTCTTCATTCGAAGGGGCAATGAGCGGTGCGAGGAAACCACAGAGAGACCGGCAGGCAGCCTTGTTGTTAGCCGGTGCCAACATTTTACAGCCACTGTGTCCTACACGCAAGAATGTTATCGGCCGAATAAATCAACGTGCGCGTTTGCTGTTGTGGAATTAAAGCGAAGAACCTGGAGGAAGCCCACACAGAACAGGGGGGAGAACACACAGACTTCACACAGAAAGGTGCCCAAATTGGGAATCGAACCGCCTCGGGCAGGACCTTGTTTCTTTGAGGAGTGAATGTTACCACTGAACGGATACCCTTCGGGAGAGCAGCCCTGAAGAGCACTTCTCAGACACCTGCGCATTCGCTGTTGGAAAGGGCAGCCGAACGCCACGGTGTGATTTGGTAAAATAACCGGGAACGTGCGCCATCTCGTGCGGTCTCAGAAGCTGAGCAGGTTGCCAGCACGTACAAACGGTGGCTACAGCCGGTCGTGAGGTGATGTTTTAGGAAGGAGAGGGCTGGTAGATCAATCCGTTGTTGTACCGCTGCACTCCTCATCAGTGCAAACTCGCCCTGACCCAGAGTAATGAAGTTTGGTCGAGTGAGCCCTACAATTTGCACATCGTGCAGGGAGCCCTTGTCGAGCAGTGGACCAACTAGAACGCGGCAGGGAGGTTAAGTGGTAATATCTCTGCGCCTCCTCACAGAAAGCAGGACCTGCCCGAGACGATTCGATTTCTGCCTCGGGTGCCTTTCTGTGTGGAGTTTGCGCGTTCTCTCCCCATACCCGCGCAGATTTTCATCTGGTTCTCTGGTTTCCTTCCACCGTCCAAAGACATGAGTTAATCACACTGTTGAGTAAATTGCCCCCCAGTTCCCAGCGGTGTACTGGTGTCATATCTTGGCTATAGCCCTGCCTTGCACCCTCAGTCTGCCGAGATAGGCTCTGGCTCCCCACGACCCTCTACAGGATTAAGTGTGTGTTGATAATGATGACGATGATTATTCTTCTACATGAATGTGGCAAACGCGGGTTGTCTCATCTCATCTCATTGTCAGAAACCGCTTAGTCCTATACAGGGTCACGTTGAAGCCGGAGCCTATCCCGGCAGACACAGGGCGCAAGGCAAGGATATACCGACGATGGGACGCCAGTCCATCGCCGGGCACTGCGGGGCAATTTAGCCTACGAGCCAATCACCCTATGTAGCAGCATGCTTTTTGGACTGTGGGAGGAAACTGGAGTGCCCAGCGAAAACCCACGCGGACACGGGGAGAGCATGCAAACTCCACACAGAAAGGCACCCGAGCCGAGAGATTCGAACCCGGGACCTTCTTGCTGTGAGGCGACAGCGCTAACCACTGGGCCACCGCGCCGCCCACGCGGGTTGTCGTTTGTATAAAACATCAAGTGATATGTTTCCCTTATGGCTATGTATTAGTATATTAAAACGTCCCATATCCTACTTTCAGATGTCCACCCTGACCAGTTAACAGTCCACGCTCAGTGAGGTGTCTGTGCACTACTGCAAAAAATATATATATATTTATTTATTGTTAGCGGTTCCTGCTTAATACAATAGGGGATGGCAGTGAGGCAGAGCCTATCCTGGCAGATACAGGGTGCATGGCGGGGCAATACCTATAATGGATGCCAATCCATGGCAGGGCACCGGGAATTATTTAGTCAACAGGCCAAGTAGCCTAGGTAGTATGTTTTTGAAGTGTGGGAGGAAAACGGAGTATCCGGTGGAAACCCGTGCAGACATGGGCACACAAGTCAGGGATCTAACTTCGGTACCTTTGTGTTGTGGGGCAGTAGCGCTACTCGCTGCACCACCGTGTCGCCCTGTCGATGCGATTGTCAATGGGTGTTCGCATATCCGGCTGTGGCGCGCTCGCCATCTAGTCGGCACACGCGGTCGCACTCTACCGTGAGCGGCACGCGGTGCGAGCGCTCTCTTCGCGGTCCTGGCTCATCTGTCGCCAGCGGCATGAAGATCGTGGCGACCTCTCGTGATTTACGTTGTGAGCTAATGGATCACGCTTGACCATTCCCAAGCAGTGGGTCTCGACCCATCAGTGGGCCGCGTGCGCCACCCACGCGGTCCGTGGAGACCACACCCGAGTGGGCGAAGTTGGCCTTGAGTTCCAAATTGGAGAACCCGTAATCACTGGTCTGTAAACCTGGCCTGGAGGCTTGGACTCAACTCCAATCACCGTCACGGCAGCTGCATGATTTTGTGCACGATGATGATAATTATGCTTGTGTCTGCTGGTTTGTGACGGAGTGCATTGCCGCGTGTGAACTTTTTTCAGGGCCAAGCCAATGACTTCAAGCTCTGGGTTTACTCTGGAAAGGAAGAGACGCCTTACCCGCTCATAGGTAAACGGTTGTTTTTCGTAATTTGCAGCGGTCAGTACGCGCGTCTTGTCGAAGTTGACCGTGTGTTGTTTATCCGTGGTGTTTGCCACCGTTGCCAATTTCTGGGCATGAAACAAACATTCTGCAATCTCGCGGTGTTTCTGGTTGTGACTTTTGCCTGCCCATCTGGACGCATACAAGGGGGTGTGCGCTCAGTAGTGCTGCCGCTCCGCAGCAAGAAACTTATTGGTTTAAATCCCGGTTCAGGCGCCTCTCTGTGTGGAGTTTGCGTACTCTCCCCGTATCCGTGTGGGTTTTCGCCAGGTACTCCTGTTTCTTCCCACAGTCCAAATGCGTGCTGCCTAGGTGTCCTGATTAAATTGTCCTCCGGTATCTGGAGATGTTGCAACTTGCGTGCACCTCCTCGCTGGACAACTGTTCAAAAGAGCTTCGTAACTCAACGGGTCCTTCCAGCTTAAATACATACTGAATGAACGACAAGTCCTGTACGGGTTGCGGTACACCAATTCCATTCGTAATAGCAACTGAACTTTAGGGTAACATGCGCCCTCTGTCTGCCAGGATAGGCTCTCGTGCCCAGCACCCTGTTCAGGATTAAGCTGGTACTGATAATGATGATGACTTCAAGTGAACACCAACATCAATACAGAGACGTGCAGATTGTTCTTCTGTTATTCGCAGCGTGTTCAATTGTGCCATCTTGTATATTACAGTTTACGTTCGTGATTACGATTAGTTTAATTTTTGCGCATTGTTCCTGTAAGGTGACTTGCCCTTTGGTTGTATGCGTTGTTACGTTTGTCACTTGTTGTGTCGCAGGAATCCCACGTGTAGAGCTTGCAAGCTCACTGGGTACTTTTTGCTGTAATAATAATACGGATGTATCCTTTTGTCTTTGGGGATGACCCTGGCCAGAGTTTTTTCTTGGAAATGCTTAACGGATAATGCCTCCAACGTTGGAGATGACACATTAGTGAAAGAGAGAGAGAGGAGGAAGACCGCTCGCCACGGCTGTCCTGCAACGAGAGGCTCTGAAGAGCAATTGTTATCAGTTTGTATTTAAGCTAGAAGGGACCGTTATGCTACGTAGCTCTTTTTAACAGTTGTCCCGCAGGGAGGGGTAAGCAAGTTACCACTGAAATTTACTCAGCAGAACAATTAAAACAGACAGCAGCGTGTCTTTGGACGGTGGGAGGAAACGGGAGTACCCGGTGAAAACCCACGCGGACAAAGGGAGAACACAAGCAAACTCAGAAAGGCGCCCGAGCCAGGAATCGAGCCCGGGTCCTTCTTGCTGTGAGGAGGCAGCGCTACTCACGAGGCCACCCCGTCAATCGCATCATACATGGAGCCATGAAAACCTACATCTATGCGTTCGGCCGTTTCTTGTCGAGAGGTTTGGGCTGCGTTCTCACGCC
Organism: Mordacia mordax; assembly: GCA_036362905.1. NCBI lineage: Eukaryota > Metazoa > Chordata > Hyperoartia > Petromyzontiformes > Petromyzontidae > Mordacia > Mordacia mordax. The sequence goes on from JAZEWT010000012.1 coordinate 1,780,487, forward strand.
ATGGCCTGATTTCTTCGCAAGCCATGGTGGGGCGCCGTAGACAAACTCGGTCAGAAACGCGCCGTCTCAATTCTTGTTCCTCTTTCCGCTCTCTTGTCTCAAAAACAGCGCGCACTCGCGTCATTTCTTAAAACCAGCGAGATGGGGGGAGGGGGTGGGAGCGATGGATGGGGTCGAGAGCAGCCGAAGAGCACGGTGACGAATAGCAACGTCATCGTTATCAATAACCGCTTAATCCTGTACAGGGTCGCGGAGTACCGAAGCCTATCCCGGCAGACAAGGGGCGCAATGCGGGACTATACCCAGGATGTGGCGCCAGTACATCGCAGGGCACCGCGGGCAATTTAATCAGCAGGCCAATTAATCTAGGCAGCAGCGTGTGTTTGCACGGTGCGAGGAAACCGGAGTGCCCGGCGAAAAACCCACGCGGACACGGGGAGAAGGAGAACTCGCAAACTCCACACAGAAAGGCACCCGAGCCGAGAATCGAACCCGGGACCTTCTTGCTGTTGGGTGACAGCGCTACTCACTGTGTGTGATCCTTCACAAACCCCGAACAACCTCCAAGCATTGCGCTAAGCACCGGAATCGATAACTTCGAATGTCTGCATTGTTAGAAGTTGTTCACTTTTGCGTTTTTGTTATTGTTTTGCTGTTTTAATTGGTCCTCATTGATTAAACATCTTCCCCGAGGTACCCTGTGGGTCTTGCAGCAGGGAGTCTGTGCAGCGCTAACGTCTCTGCCCCATCACAGAAGAAAAATCCTGCCCGAAGTGGTTCAATTCCCACCTCGGATGTCTTGCCATGCGGCGCGTGTGTGTATTCTCCTCCTCTTTCTGTGTGGGTTTTCTCCAGCTTCTCTGGTTTTCTCCCAGACCGATAACACACTCGTGAATCAATTGGCTGACGATATCATAATATGAGGAAAGCAGTGTCTGGCGGGTTGGCGCCGGCTAACCACTTGACTGCCTCCACCCACCTCTATTTGTCGTAGTGCCTTAGAACCTCTGCATGTAAAGGCGCTACTTTATATTAATCTAATGTACTATGAGTTTACATGTTGCTCTGCAACGATGTGTATATAAAAAAAAGAGTTATTGTTGCTGGTTTTCCGTTTTGGTGCCGTTGCTGTTGACGTGCAGTTCTCTCCGCAGCCCAGTGCAGCGCTTTGTGACCCTCGGGTTAAAAACGCTCTATAAATGCAATTATTATTGTTATTATGATTACCGGTCTGTACAGCGGCCTGCGGTTACCTGGGCCATATCTTATGCTGACAGCCGCATCGTGATGATGATGCGATAACCTCTGAGCCTAGAGAACAGTCAACACCCCCCCACTTTAAACACGTTTCCCTGCGGCACCCCGCGCCCGTCCCGCGCGCGCCAATCCGCAGGGCACGAGCACCCGTACAGCGTGCGCATGTGGCACGTCCGCGAGGCCGTCTCGTGCGTGGGCGCGCACGTCCGGCTCGGCCAGAGTTCCTTCCCCGTAGACGCTCGTCTCCCGGACGAGAGCCTCCCTCCCGACCTGCGCTGCACCTTCGTGCTGCGCGCCGTGCAGCCGCCGTCGCGGCGGCGGCGGGCGGCGGCGGCGGCGGCGGCGACCGCTCCGACCGCTCCGGCCGCACCGACCGCCGCTCGAGATGAGGCTGGCGGTGAGCGCGAGCGTGTTTGTGTGGCGGTGTCCCGTTGTGTGCCGTGTCGGCCTTCATAGGCGCTCGCTAACGGCACTTGACCCAACATTCTGTTAAGACTACACGGGGAATCTTTGTAATTCTTTGTAGATGTGGGGAGAGGTAGTCTAGTGGTTAGGGCGCAACATTACAGACCTGGCAACCTGAGTTCGATTCCCACTCATAGCCACCAACACCAGCGAGAATTTTCTGAGCCAGTTCCCGGGTCTCCCCTAGGTCGACTCAGCCTTACATGAGTTCTTGGTACGTGGTGTGTCCTAAACATCGCCACCGTAGAGACAAAGGCGGCCGGGCGCGGTGCTGGTCACCCACCCCGTTATATGCCGTGCAGGTCTTCACAGGTACTACTCACTAACAGCACTTGACCCTTGAGTCAGTTAAGCTATACGGGGGCTTTTGTCTTTGTGTCAACTGGGAGCGTTCAACTTTACAAAATACTATAAACCGTGTAGGTCTCTCACAGCTCAATGTACGAGACTCGCTCTCCACAGAGCTGCTCTTTCGGGATAGCCACGTCGAGCGTTCTTCCTCCTCCGCTCCCCTTGGCGATGTTCCGCCTACCGACGCCACGTGGGGGTGGGGGGCAGGGGAGGAGGGCGGAACGTTTGCGAGTAATTGCAGGGCTGCACCTTGGGCCCTTCCACCTCGACCGCGGTGATAACTTCGGACTGGGGGGGGGGGTGCGATCCGGTGCAGATCCGGGCGGCGGAGTGACGCTGAAGAGGAAACGCTCGCTCATGGCGTGGACGCTGCGGCGCAGCTCCTCGCGCACCGACTCCGACGCCACTCTCTCCCCGCTGTCCCCCGTCCCCACCGCCTGCGCCTTCGGAGTCCCGCTGTCCCTGCTGTGCCCGGATGGGACACCCCCGGAATCGGTCATGGTACAGTCCGCCGAAATTTACGATACGGTCTACGTGCTCGTTATCGTTCAATTCATCTCATGTCATTGTCAGAAACCGCTAAGTCCTGTACAGGGTCGGTAAGCTGGGGCCTATCCCGGCAGACACAGGGCGCAAGGCAAGGATATACCCATGATGGGACGCCAGCCCATCACCGGGCACTGTGAGCAATATAGCCTGCAAGCCAATTAACCTATGCAGCAGCATGTTTTTTGGACTGTGGGAGGAAACCGGAGTGCCCGGCGAAAACCCACGCGGACACGGGGAGAGAACATGCAAACTCCACACAGAAAGGCACCCGAGCCGAGATTCGAACTGGGGACTTTTTTTGCTGTGAGGCACCAGCGCTACCCACTGGGCCACCGTGCCGCCATCGTTTAATTGCGTTTTTTTAAATCTATGTAAAGTCAAACGATGAAAAGTCATCGAAGCAAGGTCGACACTTTATGTGGAATGGCTGCCATGAAAACTTGAGACATTCCATGAGCCAGCTATTAAACTATAGCAGTGCTCAAGCAATGTTCCGTCTCCAATCCACCAGTCGGTCCAGCTGGGATGCCTCACATGACCTTATCGCTTAAACTTTACCACACAGCTCGCCGATAACAACAATCATAACTATAATAATAACTGTAATAACGATGCCCGTATCCGTTACTTGTTTGGGACAAGATTTTCTCAGAGCCCCCTTCCAATAGCCTTTGCGTTGACGTAACCGCAAGTCGACTTATGACCACGGATGCGACGCTGGGACGTTTTGAACGCGCGCTCACGGCTGCACGAACTCTCTGCGTCACAGGCGGTTGCTGCCTTAGCAGACTGGCCCCGCCAGCTCGCTTTTACCTTTCGCCCTCCTGGCTTTGGTATCGGACTAAAAGACGGGATTCTAAACGGGACACGTATCTCGTGTAAGCCGATGAAACGTAGTGGGGGTTCAGGATGAATAGGAGAATAACAAAAGGCATTCGCCACAATTTCGCTAAACATATAGAAGCTCTCTGTCCGAGGGATGTGACCGCATCTAGCAAATGCACCAGAATATACATTATTTACACGTTCTGTACACGATTAGAGACCGGGCTATTTGTTGTGGCTGGTGGGCTATTTCCTAACCCTGGCCCTCGTCGTGATTAGCCACGTGTTAAAGGGACAAGTGGTTTAAATTAATTACGTGAACTGTGGCTGGAGCGGTAGCATCCGCACCTCCTCACTGGAACCAAGGTCCTGCCCGAGGCAGTTCGATTTGTGGAACGGGATGGCCTAGTGGCATCGCGGGACTGCAAGGGACAGCGACTGCATTTTGCGATACCTTCATCCAGCAGCGGATAGGTCACGGCTGACGACAGTTCGTTTTCAATTCCCGCTGGCGGCGCCTATTCCACGAGAGACCCTTTCAATGTCGTCTTCAACAACTGCCCCCTCCCCCTCTCACGACGCTCGAAACGTAGGCGATGCTCTCGGCATTATTCCGGGAGGGCCCTTTCGCCCGGGGTATTTTCCGGAAGTCCGCGAGCATGCGCCACTGCCGGGCGCTGCGGCAGAGGCTTGGCTCCGGCGAAAGTGTGGACTGGACGAAGGAGACGCCGCACGTCACCGCCGCTGTCTTTAAGGTAACGGGGAGGCCCGTGGCGCGTATGGGGAAACCGCGATTGTGCCGACTGCATGGGGGTCGTTCGGTCGGTCGGTTTTTTTTTTCGAAGCTGCAAGGAACCGTTGAGCTGTCCAGCTCTTTTTAACAGTTGTCCATCCTGGAGGAGCAAGCAAGTTAGTTGATAACTTGGAGACTTGAGCTATACCCGGACAGCGTGAACAATTCAGCCGTGCCGTTTAACCAAGGCAGCATGTCATTGGACCGGGAGGAACCCTGAGTATCTGGCGTAATACACGCGGACACGGGGAGAACAGGGCGGCGCGGTGGCGCAGTGGTTAGCGCTGACGCCTCACAGCAAGAAGGTCCCGGGTTCGAGTCTCTCGGCTCCGGTGCCTTTCTGTGTGGAGTTTGCATGCTCTCCCCGTGTCCGCGTGGGTTTTCGCCGGGTACTCCGGTTTCCTCCCACAGTCCAAAAGCATGCTCCTGGATAGGTTGATTGGCTCGCAGACTAAAATTGTCCCGCAATGCCTGGCGATGGACCGGCGTCCCGTCGTCGGGTGTATTCCTGCCTTGCGCCCTGTGTTTCCGGGATAGGCTCCGGCTTCACCGTGACCCTATATAGGATTAAGCGGTTTCAGATAATGAGATGAGATGAGACGGGGAGAACATGCAATCTCTACGCAGACAAGTGAAACCTGAGCCGGGAATCGAACCCAGGCGCTCTTGCTCCAAGGCCTGCAGCGTTACTCACCTTGCCAATACAAGGGTATTCTGGACTTGGCGATCATCCAGACTAATTAGGCTTAAAGCACGTAACAAACATTGGTATCTAAATTAAAATGTCATTAAATGCAATGCAGAACCATACTTGCAAACCACTCAGAATCCCCATCCAAAAGTCGTGACAGTCGTTTGGAATTTATTGATAAACTTGTCATCAATCGATACACATTTTCCCTCGATGTTTTTTTTCAATGACTTTTAAATCAACCAAAGAGTTCATGGAAACGCGTTTCCTTTTGACTCCACTACCTTTAATCAGAGTTCACCGTGTAAGGATAAATCACTTGTGAGAAGGGCCAAACGATACGTTTAAAATCGGCTGCCCAACGCCAACCGCCTGCAGTCAACTACCAACCGCATACTGCCAATTACCAACCGCCTTCTGCCAACTACCAACCGCCTACTGCCAATTACCAACCGCGTTCTGCCAACTACCAACCGCCTACTGCCACCTACCAACCGCCTCCTGCCAACTACCAACCGCCTACTCCCACCTACCAACTGCCTACTGCCAACTACCAACCGCCTACTCTCAACTACCAACTACCAACCGCCTACTGCCAACTACCAACCACCTACTCTCAACTACCAACTACCAACCGCCTACTGCCAACTTCCAACCACCTACTGCCAATTACCAACCGCCTTCTGCCAACTACCAACCGCCTACTGCCAATTACCAACCGCCTTCTGCCAACTACCAACCGCCTACTGCCAACTACCAACCGCCTTCACCCACCTACCAACCGCCTACTGCCAACTACCAACCGCCTACTGCCAACTACCAACCGCCTACTCTCACCTACCAACCGCCTTCTGCCAACTACCAACCGCCTACTCCCACCTACCAACTGCCTACTGCCAACTACCAACCGCCTACTCTCAACTACCAACTACCAACCGCCTACTGCCAACTACCAACCACCTACTCTCAACTACCAACTATCAACCGCCTACTGCCAACTACCAACCGCCTACTGCCAACTACCAACCGCCTACACCCACCTACCAACCGCCTACTGCCAACTACCAACCGCCTTCTGCCAACTACCAACCGCCTACTGCCACCTACCAAACGCCTTCTGCCAACTACCAACCGCCTACTCCCACCTACCAACTGCCTACTGCCAACTACCAACCGCCTACTGCCAACTACCAACCGCCTACTGCCAATTACCAACCGCCTATTGCCAACTACCAACCGCCTACTCCCACCTAACAACCGCCTACTCCCACCTACCAACCGCCTTCTGCCAACTACCAACCGCCTACTCCCACCTACCAACCGCCTTCTGCCAACTACCAACCGCCTACTCCCACCTACCAACTGCCTACTGCCAACTACCAACCGCCTACTGCCAACTACCAACCACCTACTCTCAACTACCAACTATCAACCGCCAACTGCCAACTACCAACCGCCTACTGCCAACTACCAACCGCCTACTCCCACCTACCAACTGCCTACTGCCAACTACCAACTGCCTACTGCCAACTACCAACCACCTACTCTCAACTTCCAACTGCCAACCGCCTACTGGCAACTACTAACTACCTACTCTCAACTACCAACTATCAACCACCTACTGCCAACTACCAACTGCCAACTTCCAACCACCTACTCCCAACTACCAACTACCAAACCGCCTACTGCCAACTACCAACCACCTACTCCCAACTACCAATCGCCTACCGCCATCTTCCAACGGTCTACTGCCAACTATCAACTACCAACCGCCTACTGCCAACTACCAGCGTCCTACTGCCAACTATCAACCTCCTACAGCCAACTACCAACTATAAACCGCCTACTCCCAACTGTCAACCGCCTACTCCCAACTACCAACTGCTTACTGCCAACCTTCCACTACCTACTGCCAACTATCAACCACCTATTGCCAACTACCAACTACTAACCGCCTACTACCAACTACCAGCCTCCTACTGCCAACTATCAACCTCCTACAGCCAACTACCAACTATAAACCGCCTACTCCCAACTACCAACTGCTTACTGCCAACTTTCCACCAATTACTGCCAACTACCAACTACCAACCGCCTACTGCCAACTATCAACCACCTCCTGCCAACTACTAACCGCTTCCTCCCAGCTACCAACTGCCTACTTCCAACTACCAACCGCTTACTGCCAACTACCAACCACCTGTTCCCAACCACCTACTTCCAACTACCAACCGCCTACTGCTAACTACCAACCGCCTACTGCCAACTACCAACTACCAACCACCTACTCCCAACTACTAATCCCCAGCCACCACTGTAGCTAAGAAGCCAGGCCACGCCACCGAGCCAGTGCGGTCCCAGCAACATCCGGACCGTCGAGGCCCGGGCGACTGTGGTTTCACTCAAACGTACTTTTAGAAACCCAAGCCGCTACCCTCCCGCACTTGCGATAAACGCACAGCTGCAGCCGTAGCCTGTGTGCAGAGGGGGCCCCGCATCCTTACAGACCTCGACGAGAAGATTATCCCACAAGCGTGACTGCTAATAAGACACGCAACTGTCAAAACCAGTCTTAGAGTTTGCTTGCTTACAGAACTGCTGCTTTATAATATCGGTTTGGAAAGCTATTGAGTTTACAGATTAAAATATGTTTATTTAAATGAGAAAATACTGATGGGAGGTGTGTTATATTTCTTTTTTTCTTTTACCATAATGCACCATGTGATGTTTGGTGATGTACGTGGAGTGTTATTCTTCTCACTAACATCTGGTAATTCAGCAGCATTTGTTTAACAAGCCTAATTCTACTGATGAGTTCCAAAAGGGCAAATCCGCTCCGTGAATTCGGCTTGCTAAGTAAATTCCACTAGATAATATTGGTTTGGAATGGCTTTAGGCCAATGTATTAATCATTATTTTGAATTCAGATGATTTTAACACATTGACGTTTTGCTGATAGGTATTTTATCGTTGGTTCCAGGTAATACATTTCAGAGTAACAACTAATTGGATATTGGATTTTAGTTTATTCTGCACTATCAAGGAATTGCACTGTCTCGTCTATAGTTAAGAACTGCTGCATTATTCATAGCACGTGCTCGAGGCCTCACTACACAGGAGAGACGCAGTTAACCCGGGCGCCTGCTTCTTAATTAGTTCTGTGATTAACAGTGGCACAGCTGTGCGAGCAGACGTCAATTCACGGGGGAATGTGGGTATTTTCGATTTCATCACCAGATGTAGAGGCGAGTTGCCTATTGAGTCGCGTTCAGTGCAAGGTTTTCACGGTTCAGTGTACGAGAGTTGCAATCGAGAGCTGCTCGCTCGGGGGGTAGACGCCAGACGTTGGTATTGTCACAGCGGAAAATACCCAAGTGAGCTTTGCAAGCTCTGGATGCGGGATTGCCGCGTGAGAGCCGCCTCCCATTCGCCAAGTTTCGCCTCCCATATTGGAGGCGTTAGCTTGACTCTATGGCCTTCACGGCGGTCCGTGGCCACCCGGGCCCGATCCGTGATGACCGCTTGATGGCAATGTACGCCGTCCAGTGGGCTAGTTGTGACGACACACTGCCCGTCGACCAATGACAGGCCACGCAATTATCAGTGACCTGACGCGTGCCTAGCTTGTGTACGCTGGACACTGCTAACCCAAATGAAACGGCTCTCGTGATCAATCCTCTTACGTCGTCGTTGCGGAACCGATTTTGGCTTGAAGTATCGGCCCGGGTGTCGCGCGCTCGACCGCCCCAGGACTTCCTGCGCAGTCTGCCGGGGAGCCTGCTCTGCTCCGACCTCTACGCCGGCTGGCTGGAGGGCATTGCAGACGAGGAGCCCCGCCAGAGACTGCAGAACGTTCACAGGTGACAGAGTCGCGGACACCGGCCTCGCGGCTCGGCCGGTCACAGAGTTGAGACGGCACGGCCGCGTCGCGATTTAGAATCCAGCTGCCCGTCCATAGTTAAACGCGAGCTTTTAAAAAAAGTGTGTGCATTCGCCTGGGTAAGAAACCGCTTAGTCCTGTACAGGGTCGCGGTGAGCCGGAGCCTATTCCGGCAAACACAGGGCGTAAGGCAGGGATATACCCACGAATGGACGCCAGTCCATCACTGGGCACTGAAGGCGATTTGGTCTGCAAGCCAATTAACCTATGCAGCAGCATCTTTTTTGGACTGTGGGAGGAAACCGGAGTGCCCGGCGAAAACCCACGCGGACACGGGGAGAACATGCAAACTCCACACAGAAAGGCACCCGAGCCGAGATTCGAACCGTCTTGCTGTGAGGCGACAGCGCGACCCACTGGGCCACCGCTCCGCTCAATGGGTTTTTTTCAAATCCACCATTCAAATAGTTAAAGTGTCTCCACAATTCACACTCAAAGAGCACTGGACAGTGTAGAGCTCCAATGGCAGTCCTGAGCCAGGGATTCCACATTACTCTGACCAAGCGTTTGCTAAATTAGTCAAGACCTACAAAAGTGTATCGTGGCAACTTCTAAAGACGTGTTTACAGAGAGGGGACTTTACTATCGCTGTGATCTGCTGGTTTAAAATAACTTTTAGAAATAAAACATAAACAGATGAGGAACCACATGTTTCTCACTTCCAGTTAATTATCCACCCATTACTCAGCCCCACGATTTAATGGGAGTAGCAGAGTACCCGTCCTACGGGCGATCTTGTTCTAAGCGTGTAACACGTCTCTCCGACGTCTCTTGTCGATGACGTTTTTTGCTGACTGGAATTCTTGCTGGGATCCGGTCGGGAATATTATTATTAATAATATCGGTGCTGGCTGTCGAAATTTTCAGGAGGGTAATCACTAAAAGGGCGAAGCATAACTGAAACAAGGCGTATAAGCCTTGGTGTTGAGCAAATAAAATGTGCGTGTAAGAAGGCTTTGAACTGGATTTATCAGTGCGCAAATAATTATCAATACCCTCTTCATCCTGCACAAGGTCGTGGGGCACTGGAGCCTATCTTGGCAGACAGAGAGCACAAGGTGTGGCTGTAACCGGATATGATGCCAGTAGATCGCAGGGCATAGGGGGCAATTTACTCAGCAGGCCAATTAACCGAGGCAGCAGCGTGTATTTGAACGGTGGGAGGAAACCGGAGTACCTGGTGAAAAACCCAAGCGGACACGGGGAGAGAGAGAACACGCAAACTCCACACAGAAAGACACCCAAACCGGGAACCGAACCCAGGGCCTTCTTGCTGTGAGGCAACAGCACTACTCACTGCACAACAGTGCCACGCTTGCACTTATTAAAATGTTCATTTATTTATAACTCTTAATGGTTGTGTTTGCTAGTTCATAAATATTTTCGTCAATAAAAGTACAAAATAATTACGAGCGATAATCACAACATCACGACATGTTGCAAAATGGACTATTTGATTATCGCGGACTTTGTATTCTACGCATATACCTTGGCATCATAATAATTATCTTAAACAATGCAATTGCATTGTCTGCTCGATCAATAAATCTAATTTTTTTTCAGAAAGTAAAATTATATTTTTTTCAAATATGAACGCTAATCACGAACCGGTATCTTCATTGCAAACATTCATAAAAAAAAACCTTTGCTCCATTATATGTAGATTATCACCTTATTTGGCAGAGTGTTCTATGTATTGAAATAGTCGATCACCACTCAATGTCAGATTTGTTCGTAAGAGCAGCATTTTCCGGATAGTCAGGTGGAGCGTTCAGGACAGCCGCGTCTCATAGTGCAGCGGTGTCGCTCAGTACAGCTATGTCTCTCAGTACAGCCGCGTCTCTTAGTGCAGCCGTGTTTCTCAGTGCAGCTGTGTCTCTCAGGGCAGCTTTGTCTCAGTGCAGCTGTGTCTCCCAGTGCAGCCGTGTCTGTTAGTACAGCCGTGTCTCTTAGTTCAGCCGTGTCTCTCAGTACAGCCGCGTCTCAGCACAGCCGCGTCTCTCCGTACAGCCGCGTTTCAGTACAGCCGTGTCGAGCGCCAGAGCGAGGAGACGCAGATTATACGCTCGACACGGCGGAGGAGAGAGGACGAACGTCCTCCACCTCTCGAGAGCATCCGACGCCGTCCCGTCACTGAACTTTCTCCGTTTGACCCCCCTTGCCGCCCCCTGCTCCTCCTGCCCGTCCTGCCCCCCCGCCCCCCCTGTCCCCCCCTGTCCCCCTCCGCCCGTCCGCTCCCCGGGCGCCCGTGTCACGCGTGCTTGGCGCAGGCTGCTGTGCCGCGTGCCGCCGTGCCACCGCGCCGTGCTGCGCCCGCTGCTCTGCGTGCTGCACCACGTGGCAGCGCTGTCGGCGCACAACCACATGACTCCGCTGAACCTGGCGCGGTGCATCGCGCCCAGCCTGCTGTGGCCCAGCCGCGGGGAGCAGCAGCGCAGCGACATGCTGCAGGTGACGACGACGTTGACGACGGCAAGCAGATGTTCGTTACCAGTGCCCGCCTTAACGCATGGACACGCTGGGCAGTTGCCCGGGGGCCCCACGAGCATAGGGGGCTCCATGCTAATCTATGTGTGTTGTGACTTGCTGTCAATGAATAAATACTCCAGTCAACTGCATTGCCCGGGGATCTGTAATGCTGTTAATACGGCCCTGTTCGTTATTACATATTAGAGTGGCCAGCGAGCTTGAAATCTCTAGATGCGGGATTCCTGCGATGCAACGCTAGCTTCTATCTCGAACACTGGCTCCCGTCTCTTAACACTGGCTCCCATCTCTAACGCTGGCTCCTGTTTCCAATGCTGGCTGCTGTCTCTGACGCTGGCTCCTGTCTCTAATGCTGGCTTCTGTCTCTCACACTGGCTCCTGTCTGTAACACTGGCTTCTATCTCTGACGCTGGCTCCTATCTATCACACTGGCTCCTATCTCTCACACTGGCTCCTATCTCCAACGCTGGCTCCTGTCTCTAACGCTGGCTCCTGTCTCTGACGCTGGCTCCTGTCTCTAACGCTGGCTTCTGTCTCGCTAAGAGCGCGTTGTGTCGGTAACTGGACGAGGCTGCACGGCGGGGGGGGGGGGGGTCATCATTGTCTCTGCCAGGTGGTGGAGCTGGTGGAGATGCTGATCCTCCACTGCCGGGAGCTGCTCGGAGACGACGTGACGTCCATCTTCGGTCCGCTGCCTGAGCCCAGCCGCGAGGCCGCTGACAATAATTCCGACTCGTCAGGTTCGTGCGAGAGGCACCGGGATGATTAAACTTCTCCTGATTGCTTCGACGAGCCGCTCTCTCGGGACAGCCACGTCCATCGCTCTCGCGCTCTCTCTCTCTCTCTCTCCATCGCGACGTTTCGCCTCACTCTGCACCTGAGGATGCCTCTAACGTGTGAAGCGAAATGTCGCGAGGGAGAGAGAGAGGGAGCGATCGACGCGGCTGTCCCGAGAGAGCAGCTTTTTGAAGCAATCATCATGCATCGAGCCGTGAAAACCTACATAATTACATTAAACGTCTGATTCCATCTCATTGTCAGAAACGGCTTAGTCCTGTACAGGGTCACGGTGAGCCGGAGCCTATCCCGGCAGACACAAGGCGCAAGGCAGGATATATCCACGATGGGACGCCAGTCCATCACCGGGCACTGCGGGCAATTAAGTCTGCAAGCCAATTAGCCTATGCCGCAGCATGTTTTTTGGACTGTGAGAGGAAACCGGGGTACCCCGCGAAAACCCACGCGGACACGAGGAGAGAACATGCAAACTCCGCACAGAAAGGCACCCGAGCCGAGATGTGAACCCGGGACCTTCTTGCTGTGAGGAGACAGCGCTACCCACTGGCCCACCGTGCCGCCCTACATTAAACTTTTTCTTCTCAACGGTGGCGGCCACCGCTTCTTGCGTCTCTTGACGGAACGATGCGAGCGCGTAACGAAGCCCGCCCCCCCCCCCCACGTTGTTGGCAATGGACTGAGACAGAGGGGATATAAAAGGCTGCCCCCTACGTCTAAATCTAGCCTGGAGTCTCTGTTACTGTGGTAACCTGTACCCCGGTGGTGTATGTTTTGTAACATATGTCATCCCATCTCATCTCATCTCATTATCTGAAACCGCTTAATCCTATATAGGGTCACGGTGAAGCCGGAGCCTATCCCGGAAACATAGGGCGTAAGGCAGGAATACACCCGACGACGGGACGCCGGTCCATCGCCGGGCATTGCGGGACAATTTTAGTCTGCGAGCCAATCAACCTATCCATGAGCATGCTTTTGGACTGTGGGAGGAAACCGGAGTACCCGGCGAAAACCCACGCGGACACGGGGAGAGCATGCAAACTCCACACAGAAAGGCACCGGAGCCGAGAGACTCGAACCCGGGACCTTCTTGCTGTGAGGCGTCAGCGCTAACCACTGCGCCACCGCGCCGCCCAACATATGTCATCCCACGGGTGGATTAAGGCCATCCTGTGCATTGTGAGTCGTGGAGGTTGTTTGACCATACTTCACCTCTTCTGTCAGTGGCGAGTTCGAGCTGGTTCAGATACCACTGGTGGTGTCCGGTAGTCGGGAATCGACATCGGGTCATGGGGTTCGTGATGGCATGTGAAAAACACACTCCGACACCATCCCACCCCAATGCTTAAAAACAGATATAACCGTAAATTCAGGTCTGAACATTGTATGTCTGTGAATGTATGTTAAAGGTTAAAATATATACACGCGCACGTGTGTGTGTGGCACGGTTAGTCCATCCCTCATTACACGTTCTCAATTATATAAATGTAATAAAAAAAATAATGCGGTAAAGTAATGATAATTGCTCTCCAAAGCCGTTCTTTCGAGAACGCGCTCTCTCTCCTTCGTGACATTTTGCTGATAACATCGTGAAGGAGAAAGGAGGAGCGCTCGACACGGCCACCTTGAAAGAGCGGCTCTGGGAAGCAATCGTTGTGCACCGAACAGTGAAAACCTATATCGGCACCTCGCGTAATAATAATAATGAGAATCGAGAGTTTACCCGCAGCGCGTCGCGAGCAACGCCGGGACACTCCGATACCGGCGGCTTCTCGCTAACGCCCCTGTGCGTCCCGTGCCCCCCGCCAGATGCGTCGTCGCTGCACCAGCGCGACTCGTTCTGCGACGGCGCGCCCGCCGGCCTCCGCCGCGACAGCGACGACGACGGCGGCAGCAACGGCGGCAACGGCGGCGGAGACGGCGACGACGGCGGAGACTCCCAGCTGCTGTCCGAGTGCCTGCAGGCGCTCAGCTTCAGCCGCACGGCGCGCGCCCTCTTCCCGGGCATGCTGCGCCATCTCGACGGGCAGCCGAGGCCGGCCGACGGCGCTCGGGGCCCCAACGGCTCGGACGGCTGCATCAGCCCCGAGGGGACAGGGCGACGGCGCGTCGCCAGCGGCGACCACAACGGCGACGACGTTTTCCACGTGAACGCCACCGGGGACGGCCCGAACGAGCCCCGGCGCCCGCCGGGGATTTCCAATTCGCCGGCGAGGTGCCGCGCGTTGCCCCGACCTGCGTCTCTGAGGCTGCGCTTCCCTTGTAGGCCGGCCTCGCCGTCCGGCCTGTCGACGGGAATGTCGACGTCGTCGCAGAGCTCCGCCGAGAGCCTGCCGCCCTCGCCGAAGCTCGCCGAGGCACCGCCGGCGGCCGGCGCCGCGCGGCCTCGCGGCAAACCCGGCGGGCCGCTGCGCCTGCTGCGGCGCTCGCTCTCCGCCACGGGTCCGGGACTCGGCCTGTCTTTCGACTCTGTGTCGACGTTCTACCAAGACGGGAAGGCCGCTTGGCCCGTGGCGAGCGAGATGCGGAGGCGGCTCTTGAAGTCGTCGCAGAGCCTGAGCCCGGGCCCGCTCGACTCACCGCGGCCGCCGATCTTCTACCAGGACCGCGGCGCCCCCTCGTCCGCCTGTTCCGTCGACTCGCTGCACTCGCGCATCCCGGCCACGGGCGCGGTGGCCCGCGAGCGAGCGGGCGCGGCGCGGGCGTCCTCGGCCGCCGGAGGGAGGCGCCACGCGCTGTCGGCGGGTGCCTTGAACTCGCCCGGGCCCGACGGCCTGCCGTCGGCCGTCGCCAGGCCGCACGGCGTCGTGGGGTCACTGCTCAGCCCGCTGGTGAACCGCTCCTGGTTCCGCACGGGCTCCTACACGCTCAAGAGGACGCCGAGCGCAGAAAAGCGGCGTGGCACGGTGCTGCCGCGCGGGGGGTCGCTGTTCAGCCGCGACTGCGGCATTCTGGAGCCCGGCGCGGCCGGCCGGGACGACGGCGACGGAGACGGCAGCGCCAGCTCGCCGGCGGACTCCCCGCACCGGGCGCCCGGCCAAGGATTTGCCGGGCGAGGGCTGTTTTTTAACGGGCAGTGCTCACCCGAGAGGGAGCCGAGCGCTCGTCCCTCCCGGGAAGAAGGCGGCGGCGGCGGCGGTGGCGGCCACGGCGGCGGCTGCGGTCAGTGTCAGCATGGAGGATTGGAGTCCGACCGCCGAATGCACGGTCGCGCCGGTTGCGCCGAAACGCGGCCGGACGGCCCCAGTGACGGCGTCGTGCGGCACCGCTGCGACACGGAGTGCATAGTTTGACTCCGGCACCAGGTGCATTGGGGGTGGAATTGAATTGCACTGGGTTCGCGAGGGACATCTGTGTGCGTGCCCGTGCACGTGTGCGTCTGTACGCACACGTGTGTGCCCACACATCCCATGGAAGGGAAAGGCAAAGGGGCAGCCCTGCAATGTGTCGCCCAGGCCACCGCTGGCCCAAAGTCCTCTGTTTGAGGTGACTCTTTATAGCCCTGTATACTGTGCGTTTGGGTTAATCTTCCGCATTGACTAGACTTCTTAGAAGAGGAGCGCGTACCCACACTTTACCCCACCACACACCACTTGACCGTGGTATACCCATTTACGCTGCCGGTACGTGCGTGGTATTGTGTCTATTTGTACAGTGTTTCGATATAGGCGGCCCCCTCCGAGCACACGAGCTTGGTGGACATGTGGCCGTAAAAATCTACTCCAATCCTCACCGACTATTGTGGGCAACCCGCGTCCAAGCCGTTAAAAACCGGCAGCAAGATTCCGTACTGACGCGGCATCAGGTCCGTGCGCAGCTCGTTGTGAGAGAGACAGCACCGTGTCTTGGAAGGTTGCGCCCTCCAAGACAAATCATGGCCTCGGCCCATTCGGAATCGGCGGCAGTCTTGTGGCGCACCGCTAAAGTGAACGGGCCATTATCGCCTGCGGTCGTTTCAAGGGAGGGAGCGATGTTGCCAAGTGATTTGAGCTTATTTTATTTTATCGAACCTGGCGCATTCGCTCCGCGACAGCGGCGCACGTGACGTGCCACCGTTCCTGCTTGGGGCCAGTGGTCTCTTGATGCACAGTCCTGTCATTGCGGGATCATTGACCGTTTATTTCAAAATTCGGTGACAATCGTTGTTGTAACGACTCCTGAATCCATTGCAAACCGTCAAGCATCAGAATCTTAAAATTATACGCGATCCAGTGTTGTGTTTTTGTAAGCGTTTGTAACGATTTATCCCGAGAGAGCAGCTTTTCGAAGCAATCATCAACTAATTATCTCTTATTTAAAAATAATATATCAAACATCTTCTTCACCTCATTGGAGACCCAAACGTCATGCGCCTCCTGGCTTGCACTCCACGGAGGTACTTGTGTAAACCGTCAGTCACATCAACAGGCCAATTTGCCCATAATAATAATAATAATTGCATGTACAGAGCGCTTTTCACCCGAAGGTCACAAAGTGCTGCACAGAGCTGCAGCGAGAACGACACGTCAACAACAATTACATTAGGATGAAAAATCAGCAACAATAACGTTTTTTTGGGTGTTTTTTAAAAATATATATATAATATTGCTGCAGAACAACATGTAAAATATGATCGGGCTTTCAACTATAATTTAAATATTCAAAATTATCAGTGTTAATAATACATATATTGGGAAATGATTTCATGTAACAGTTATATAATAATTATTGCATCTCCAGGGCGCCTCGCACCCTGGGTTCACAAAGCGCTGCTCAGAATGCGGAGAGAGCGGCACATCAACATCGACTGCTCGAATGGAAATTTAGAGACACAAGTCACAGTCGTGTGATTGTCTCCATGCAACCAAAACTATGGACCAGAGTCTGCACGCATTGAGTGGAGGAAGAGGAGGAACGGCACAGTCGCTCAAACTTTCTCCGAAAGCTTCAACTGTGGCATTATATTCAAGAACATATTATCGCACGCACAAAAAGATTAACTATTCACAGAAGGCATACGGCAGTTTTTTTTTAAAGCCTTCTAAACGTAATTATATTAATTCTTGTCTTCATCATCAGCATTGTAATGATGTAGGTTTTCACGGCTCGATGCATGGTAATTGCTCCGAAAAGCTGCTCTCTCGGGACAGCCGCGTCGATCGCTTCCTCTCGAGCGATCGACGTGGCTGTCCCGAGAGAGGGAGCGATCGACGCGGCTGTCCCGATAGAGCAGCTTTTCGGAGCAATCATCATCAGCATTATCAATACCCGTATAATCCTGTACAGGGTTGCACCAGGCCAGAGCCTATCCCGGCAGATAGAGGGCGCGAGGCGGGGCTATACCCTGGTTTTGACGCCAGTGCATCGCACTGGCACATTAACCTAGGCAGTGGCGCGTCTTTGGATGGTGGGAGGAAACCAGAGTACCCGAGAAAAACTCAAGGTGGACACGGAGAGAGAGAACACGTAAACGCCACACAGAAAGACACCTGAGCTGGGAATCAAACCCGGGACCTTCTTGCTGTGAGGAAACAGCGCTACTCACTGGCCACCGTGCCTCCCCCCTGATTCTTGTCTTGGGAAGGAAAAAATAACTACACTTGTGATTTTTTTATTACTGCTGTGTCACTTAAATGCATAGTTAAGTCTTAAATGCAATTTGTAAGGTTAAAAGTACAGTAACTGTAAAATAAACGTACAAAACTTTGCCAATCCACTGCTGGATGAAGACCTCCCTGTTGAGCGGATTAATGAGATTGTCTAAACGGGGAGCCCGGGACCGGTTGCACGATTATAATGTCATCTCATTGTCAGAAACCGCTTAGTCCTGTGCAGGGTTGCGGTGAGCCGGGGTCTATCCCGGCAAACACAGGGCGCAAAGCAGGTATTTATCCACGATCGGACGCCAGTCCATCACCGGGCACTGCGGGCAATTTAGTCTGCAAACCAATTCACCTATGCAGTAGCATGTTTCTTGGACTGTGAGGGGAAACCGGAGTGCCCGGCAAAAACCCACGCAGACACGAGGAGAGAACATGCAAACTCCACACAGAAAGGCACCCGAGCCGAGATTCGAACCCGGGCTCTTCTTGCTGTGAGGCGACAGCGCTACCCACTGGGCCACCGTGCCGCCCAATCAGAGTTTGTATTATTTTTTTTTAACACAGCGTTGAATTGGTTAGAATATGGTACTGTACATTTTCAAGTCTTGCATTACTTTCAAATGGTGAGCTATTCGTTTCTGAACGAATAGCTTGAATGTTTGAGTAACTTTTTGTTTAATCACGGTTGGCTGGTCCAAGAACATTTCTATTCGTGACATTTACCTACAAGAGCTTTGTGTTTCATTGTAAGAAAATGCAATTTGCATACGTATATTTGTACGATTTGAAAACCAATAAATCATTGTTTGAACTTTAAAAGTGTGTACGTGTTTTTGCAATGAGACTGAATCTGGCTCCATTTGTCATTGGTGAGTGGGGCACGGTGATACTGTAGGTAAAATCTGTAACTCACAGAGAGAGAGAGAGTTTTTGCGTCCCCTGTTCACGTGAAACCATCACAACTCTCTGTGCAGCGCTTTGTGACCCTCGGGTGAAAAGCGCTCAATAAATGCAATTCGACGCTATGGGTACTTTTTTGCCATTATGCAGGTGTTGTAATCTTATAAATGCAATTAGAATTATTATAATTACCTAAGGTGGCCCAGTGGCTAGCGCTGTCGCCTCACAGCAAGAAGGTGCTGGGTTCGAATCTCGGCTCGGGTGCCTTTCTGTATGGAGTTTGCATGTTCTCTCCCCGTGTCCGCGTGAGTTTTCGCCGGGCACTCCGGTTTCCTCCCACAGTCCAAAAACATGCTGCTCCATAGCTTAATTGGCTCGCAGACTAAATTGCCCGCAGTGTACGGTGATGGAGTGGCGTCCTATCGTGGGTACATTCCTGTGTCTACCGGGATAGGCTCCGGCTCACAGCGACCCTGTACAGGACTAAGCGGTTTTTGACAATGAGATGAGATGAGGTTAAAGTCTCTCTTCACGTGCCTTTCTATGTGCAGTTTGTCTGCTCTCCACCTGTTCTTGCCGGGTTGCTCTCTGGCTTCTCCGCTTTATTCCCACAATCAAATTGCGTTAATTATTCGAGCAGCGCTGTCGTCTCACGGCAAGAAGGTCCCCCGGGTTCGATTCCCAGCTCGGGTGCCTTTCTGTGCGGAGTTTGCGTGTTCCCTCTCTCCCCGTGTCCGCGTGGGTTTTCGCCGGGTACTCAGGTTTCCTCCCCCCATCCAAAGACACGCTGTTGCCTCGGTTAATTTGCCAGCTGAGTAAATCGCCCCCAGGTGTGCTGCGATCTACTGGAGTCATCCTGGGCAGCCCTGCCTTGCGCCCTCTGTCTGCTGGGATAGGCTCCAGCCCTCCCACGACCTTTTACAGGATGAGGCATAGCAATGACGATGAGATATAGTACGCGGTGTCTGGCGAGTTGGCGCCGGCTAACTACGTAGCTTGACTTCCCCCTACACACCTCACGCAGGTTACCTCCATCTCTGAGTAGTCTGTTTTCGAGTAAAAACCTTCCACATTAAATGAATACCTGCCGCGTTAAATTTAATTATTTATTTTGTGTGCGGCACGGTGGCCCGGTGGGTAGTGCTGTCGCTTCACATCAAGAAGGTCCCGGGTTCGAATCTCGGCTCGGGTGCCTTTCTGTGTGGAGTTTGCATGCTCTCCCCGTGTCCGCGTGGGTTTTCGCCGGGCACTATGGTTTCCTCCCACAGTCCAAAAACATGCTGCTGCATAGATTAATTGGCTTGCAGACTAAATCGCTCTCAATGCCCGGTGATGAACTGGCGTCCCATCGTGAGTATATACCTGCCTTGCGTCCTGTGTCTGCCGGGATAGGCTCCGGCTCACCGCGACTCTGTACAGGATTCAGCGGTTCTGACAATGAGATGAGATTTAGAATTGTATTTTAACCAGCTTCACTGCACGTTGACGCATTCGGTAAATCCTTGCCAAGAGGCGTTGCGATTCCAGTTAAATTTCCACGTTCCTGAGGGATGAAGTTCCCTGCAGTTTCCAGCATTGTCAGAGGAGGGAGCAATTGCGTCGTTAACTCGCGTCTTCTCGTCTGGCAACACGTGTTGACACTCACGGGCCTGGCGACTCAAATGAAAAGGACTGATGTAGGCGCTGTCACGGCTCGATGCGTGATGATTGCTAACCCAAAAGCTGCTCTTTCGGGATAGTCGCGTCGAGCGCTCCTCATCCTCTCTCCTGCGCGACGTTTCGCATCCCACGTTGGAGACATCCAAAGGCGTCATATGGGCTATCCCGAAAGAGCGGCCTGTGGAAACAATCATAAAACCGAACGCGTAAAACTAAACGCAGTACTTCACTTTTATAGTGGCTTGAGATGTGGCTCTGTGTAAATCAAGGGGTCACAATATTATACTGGCGGGCTAGGGCCGGCCTGGCAAATACATTTCATCCGGCCCGTAAAGAATAACCAATAATCAACTAGCCCTTAAATAATAATAAAAAAAATGAATCAGCCCGTTAATAATAATGAAAAATCAGCCGAATTTTATTAAACAGCATAGTAGATTTTTGGCCCATGTGTTAAAATAAATTTCTAACTTGACCTAGACCTATACAGCCATAGCCGACTGTGAATGTTCTGTGGTGCTTGCAAGGTGAGGGGGAATCCGGAGATGCTATCTGGTTTCGTGACCAGTTCGTGGGCCCTTTGGGTAATCCACCTGGAACTGGCCCTCGTGACAAGACGAGTTCTGCTCCCCCTGCTCTGGAAGCTGCCGTCATCATAAACCATGGTTAAACCACTGCTGGATGAACGCCGACTGCTCTCCCCCCTAGTGCAAGGAAATCATTGCCATCGCTTACTGCCCTTCAATAGGAACGACAGTAATTCTCTGTCGGTGATGGACTGGCGCCCATCGTGGGTATATCCCTGCCTTGCGCCCTGTGTCTGCCGGGATAGGCTCCGGCTTACCGCGACCCTGTACAGGACTTAGCGGTTTCTCACAATATAATGATATGAGAGTAAGTCTTTGTAGGGCGGCACAGTGGCCCAGTGGTTAGCGCTGTAGCCTCACAGCAA
>JAZEWT010000012.1:1817601-1838831 GCA_036362905.1 Mordacia mordax
ACCTTCACACCTGGTTAATTATCTCGATGTGAATCGAGCGCCTCCCGTGTCCCGGCTCGCGTTCACAGGCGCCGGGCGCCGCACGTGAACGCGAGCCCCCGAAGGCTCCGCTTACTAACGAGGGCGGACGAGGACAGGCGGCGCAGCAGCTAACGACGGCGGCGAATGATTTCCCTTCCCTGTCTCATCTCATCTCATTATCAGAAACCGCTGAGCCGAACCTCGCAATCAGATGTTCAGATAAAAGTCAAGAGGACGCAGGATATTTGAAATCGGCGGGATATCTACAAATAGATGACCATGCGTGGGGTAGACGGGTTCCGGAATCCATAATTAAAGCCGTTATGGTTTACTTTCCATAAAAACTTGTCCTAAGCCCACCTCCACGTGACACAGCCGATCAGTAAGGTTTGTTACTTAGAACGTGACAATCCTTTACAATCTGAGCACACCGGTGTGTCGGCGAGAAAACCCACATCATCTCACCTCTTTGTCAGAAACCGCTTAGTCCTGTACAAGGTCGCGGTAAGCCGGAGCCTATCCCGACAGACACAGGGCACAAGGCAGGGATATACCCGCGATGGGAAGCCAGTCCATCACCGGGCACTGCGGGCAATTTAGTCTACAAGCCAACTGACCTATGCAGCAGCATGTTTTTTGGGACTGTGGAAGGAAACAGGAGCGCCCGGCGAAAACCCACGCGGACACGGGGAGAACACGCAAACTCCACACAGAAAGGCACCCGAGCCGAGATTCGAACCCGGAACAATCTTGCTGTGAGGCGACAGCGCTACCCACTGGGCCACCGAGCCGCCCCCCTTCCCTGTCGCCGACCTCAATCCCGAGTGTTTGTTACCTGAGGCAATGACTCGCCGCCTGCCAGGCTGTGTCTCCCCGGAGTGCAGAGCACGGTTGCCAACCGTCCCAGTTCCTCCCCCCCCCCCAAGGATCGGCTTCCTTTTTTCGGGAGCACCTTTCCTTGGGGAAAAAAAAGCCCAACCCGCGCATTTTTTTTAAGGGACACGTCACTCGTGCATTCAAAGCACGGATTTTTTGTTTGTTTCTGCCACACAAGGTACGGCCTCCTCTCTCTGGCTCGCGTTCTGGCTACCACCCCATGCACGATATGTATTCTTGTGCCTCCGAGGTGACATCCCCTGTCCAGACTCCCATAAAGCCCTCCCCCCTGCAGTTTAACAGTGACGATTATGGGTTTTACAAGCGGCATCTGTGTCGAACGTGATGGTTATTTACGTGGGGGAGAAAAAAAACCAAGCAGCTCTCGGTTTGATCAGCAATACAATTTTCCACTGCTCTCGAAAAAAAAGCCCCAAATGAGAATCTTGAGTGGGGAAAGTGGATTGTGATTTATGGTTCTGATTTGTGAATCCATTGCCAGATGAAGGTCTCCCCGGACCTTGTCGGTCATGGGGGTGGGCTGGGGGGGACGATGGGAGAGGGGAGAAGGGCTTTTGACCATACTTCACCACGCTCTTGCGTGCATCTTGCTGGGGGTGGCACAGCGGTAACGTCCACGGCTCACACAGCGAAGGCCCTGCTCCGGGCGGTTCGAATCCTACCTCGGGCGCTTTTCTGCACGAAACACATACGTCCTCACCTCTGTTCTGCGTTGGTTTCCTCCGGATATTCCGATTCCTCCCTCAACCAAACAAACGCTCATTATTTAATTGGCCGAGAGCGTCGTAAATATACAGGCGAGTTGGCGCCGGTCGACCGAGTCGCTGCTTCTCCCCACACCTCTCTGAAACTTAAAAAAAGGTCGGAGCAAAGTGATAGAACATCATCTCATCTCATTGTCAGAAACCATTAGTCCTGTACAAGGTCGCGGTGAGCCGGAGCCTATCCCGGCAGACACAGGGCGCAAGGCAGGGATATACCCACGATTGGACGCCAGTCCATCACCGGGCACTGCGGGCAATTTAATCTGCAAACCAAATAACTTATGCAGCAGCACGTTTTTTGGACTGTGGGAGGAAACCGGAGTGCCCGGCGAAAACCCACGCGGACACGGGGAGAACATGCAAACTCCACACAGAAAGGCATCCAAGCCGAGATTCGAACTCTGGACCTTCTTTCTGTGAGGCGACAGCGCTTCACACTGGGCCACCTTGCCGCCCCGGTAGAACGCCACTCGCCAGATTTCGCGACACGCTCACTAAATCCAACTACTGTACAGGACTGATGACTTAATTAAGTAAACAGGAAAAAAAACCCGAGTTGGAAGAACACGCGCGCAATTAGGACCGTGCCAAAAGGCCACCGCGACCACGTGGTCGCATGTGGCACAAATCCAGACATTGCACAGGGCGAGAGGCAAGTCTCATTATACACCCGAGCGGCGCGGTTAAAATTAACGATGACAAGCCTGCAGATCGTGCTAACCCGGCGAGCTAACGCGACACCACACCACCAAAGGTCCCCCGTATAGCCTTAACAGACTGTAGGGTCAAGTGCCGTTAGCAAGCACCTATGAAGGTCGACACGGCACGGGAGGAGTTGAGTGAACAGCAACACTTCCGGCCACATTTGCTTCCCTAAACTCATTTGAGGTTGAGTCGACCTAGGGGAGGTCCAGAAGCGATTCGAAAAATCGTCACCTGTGTTCCCCCGTAAGCGGAATTCGAACTCGGGCCGTCGGGTTTGTAGCTCAGCGCATTAACCGCTGGGCCACCGCTCAAAATGAATAGTGCATGTCATTCGGAACCCTTCATATGACGGCCCAGGTTCAAGTCCACAGCCAGGTTCTGGGATGTGTAATAATAATAATCATTTATTAAATGTAAGCACTGCAGTGCCTGTTACCCAGAGGTCTCAAGCGCTTAAGGAGGCGCAGAGAGGTGGAAGGAAGGCAGCGATGTGATCAGCCGGCGCGCTATATATTATGATAGTATCGACAAATTAATTTTCCAGTTGTGTGGGGGGGGGGGGAACCGTTAAACCCGGAGAAAAACCATGCAGAACAAGGGGAGGACACATAACCCACGCCTTACAGAAAAGGCCCCCGAGGCTGGAATCGAACCGTTTCGGGCAAAACCTTCTCTCTCCTCTAGCAGGTTCGGGTGTTACCACTTCACAGCCAAGCGCCCGTTCGTTCCGGACGCGTTTTAAAATCTCGGCGTTGTAAAGCACCGCCACCTCTCTCCGGTGCGCTCTCGGTAACAGCGCCCGCGTCGCGCGCTACTCCTGCCTCCACACCTATGCTCCGCGTGCTTATATACGCAGCTATTTATAAACGGCCCCGAGTCATTGGTTGATCTCACGCGGTGGGATTGGCGTTTGTCTCGTTCTGTGACGGGCTTGGGGTGATTCATTGTTCCGTGTGGCGGCAGAGAACTCGCCTAGGAGACACGGGGGGTGCCAAACGGCTATTGAGGGTCCTACAAAGCCCCCCCCTCTCCCCACCCGCCCCCCCTGGGGGGCCAGTGGGGAGGACCGCTCCCATATTACGCACGCACATACGCACGCACACGCGCCCACCCAAAAAATGTGCGCAATGTGTGCACCCACCCACCACCCCGACCACCCCGACCTCTCCACCCAGAGCCTTAGCAAGACTGTTGTTGTGTTGTGGGGTGGGTGTTAGCGAGCACCTACTAAGGTCAACATCCACAACGCGAGGGGAAGGTGATGCGGTTATCTGACATCACCTTCCGGCCGTCCTTGTCTTTCCAGCAATGTTGATGTTCTAACACAGATTCCATCGTGCAGGTGGACGACTCGTTAAAGGCTGAGTCAACCTAGGGGAGGCCCCAGAGAACCGGTTTTGGAATCTCACCCCCTTGATGCCGGGCGTATTCGAAACCGGAGTCGCCGCTCGATTCGGCAGCGGAGATGGCAGAGAGATAACCGCTGCGCCACCGCTCCCCATACGTCATTTACAAAGACAAAGCGCCCCCGTATAGCCTTCCCAGACTGTCGGGTCAAGTGCTTTTGGGCGAGCAACGAATAAAGGAAGGCCAGTACGGCACAGGAGGTGGTGGGGGGCCAGAACCACTCCCGGCCGCCTTTGTTTTCCATAATGGCGATGTTTACACGCAGCACCCGGTGCTCGTTGAGATGTTGTAACTTGGACAACTGTTAAAAATATCAACATATCTCAACGGTTCCTTGCGGACTTATTTGAGGCTGAGTCGACCTCGTGGACGCCCAAAACCCTGTTATTAAATCGTCATGAGTGATGGATCTCCACAGTGGAGGCTCAGGACCGGTTCATGAAATCCGTCACCGGTGGTGGCCGTGAGCGGGAATCGAACTTGGAGTTCCGGGTTCGTAATTTAGCGCCTTATGACACACACACACACACATCACGACACACCATTCTGCATTCCAAAGTGATGTGCGCGTGTGTGTACTGTTCATACCACTCGCCCTACACTGCCAGTGATATGTTTGCAGCCCCGGCGTTGTGTATATAAATAGGTTTATTGTACCATAACAATGTCCCGTTGCGGGAATCCAGGGGATACATTCAGCGGGGGTATTAGAACACTCGTCACCGCCCTAAAACGAGCGCGTGCTCGGTAGGAGTCACCTCTTTGCATTGACAGGTCTCGCACAACTGCTGCAAATTCCACATTGCCATGACAAGAGCCTGATTTGGGTTTCCTAAAAGAACACATTTTGTTATTGTTGCCACCTCGGAGGAGGCATTAAAAATATCGAGACTTATCGCTACTGGTAACAAAATTAAAGAAATAGGGAGTTTGCGTGTTCTCTCTCTCCCCGTGCCCGTGCCGGTTTTTGCCGGGTACTCTGTTTTCCTCCCACCGTCCAAAGACACGCTGCTGCCTATGTTAATTGGTCCGTGGAGTAAATTGCCCCCCAAAAAAGTGCCCTGCGATGTACTGGCGTGACATCCTGGGTATTCCCCTGCCTTGCGCCCTCTGTCGACCGGGATAGGCTGCAGCCCCCCGCGACCCTGTACAAGATTAAGCGGGTATTGATAATGAATGAATTTTTTTATGGACTGTGCCCTGTGTGACTGGCAAAATCTACTGTTAATGTCGTGCAGACTGATACATTTCCCAGGATAGCTGCCCCAAACAGCAGGACGGGACACGGCAGATCTGCCTCTTTTGACGAATCTTAGTGTGTGGCACTCGCAAAGTGGTGCTCGTTTTATCGACCATGCACCAGAGGAATTACGATGTAGCTGAGATGGCTTTGTTGGAGAGTTGAAATTGCAGTCCCACACAAAGCACCAAATGGTAAGGTGTTAGGTTCTACCAGTTGAGGAATAACTTGGAAATTTATAAAACGGTGGCCGATTTCAATGAATGCACAAACAGTGGTACCGGAATCATTTAAGCCGAAAGTCAATTCAGATGGCTTAGGCGATGCCATTAGAAGACAGGACATCCACACTGGAAGTAAAGAGATTATGTCTTATCTCAGCTTCACTTCCTACTGATTGATTACTCTTCTGAAACTTCACAGCGCCCGCAGCAATATTCCCAAAATGAGAAATCTGTGTCACAACAGTAGTGAGTAGAAAATGTGTCATCAACCCTCTTAGACACTCTTCAGCGTTATTCACCAATACAGTCTTACTGCATGTGCCCAACTCGAACCTTCATTCAATGGTTGGCAGAACCATCTGGCGCGCTGCTCCCAGACTCTGGAACTCCCTTCCATTGGAGATTCGCTCAGCTGAGTCCCTGGGCATCTTTAAATCCGGTCTCAAGACTCACTTTTCCCCTAAGGTCTTGAAGTCTTCTAGCTAGGACTGTTGATGCTGCTCACTGCTGTGCGCTTGTATGATGACTCGCTGTTGACCTGTGCCTGTTCAGGAACATTTAATCCTTCCTTTATATGTGTAAGATTTTTGTTTATTTATTTGATGTCATCCATTGCTATATAGTTATTATTTTACTAAGTTGATCTCTTCCGATGGTATTGTAAACATGCTGTCCTCTCCATAGCTCTGTGTGGCGCTTTACGACCTTCGATTGAAAGTCGCGTCGGAAATGCAAACATAATTATCATTATTTATCCTGACGTCAGAAGAAGGCGTTACACGCTCGGAACAAGATCGACTGTAGGACGAGCACTCTGCTAGCATGAAGGAAGGTAGAATGGACTTGAAGACGGTGGCCCAGGAAAGATGAGCGTGGAGAAACAGGACTAAACGTGGAGACCCCACACGATTTGAATAATGCTGGAGAGAAGCTAATTCTGATGATTACGTTTCAAAGCTGTTCTTTCTGAATAGCCGTGTCGAGCAGTCCTTCAATCTCACGCACGAGACTTCCGCAGGTGGAGAGTCTTAGTAAGCCTGCGGACGTGAAACGTTGCGAAGACACGGCTATCCCGAAAGAGCAGCTTTGGAGAAAGCAATCTTGCACAATCGACCCATGAACCTACATCAGTGCAGAAGTTAATTTTGTTTAGACAGCAGTGTATCACATTTGCATATGATTTTAATAGACGTTATACCCTTAGTGCCATGTCTGTGCTTGGAATTATTTCACAAATTTAAATGAGCTCAACACTGAATTAATTACTGCTTTGCAAGCCTTGTCAGAGATGTGCAAACATCTACACATTTGCTTATACGTATTTTACTCTATTAGTGCCTAAAAAGTCCCTTTATTGTGGTTGTTTTAAATCTACATATATTGCAGCAAATTATTAAAAGCTATTATCGACTAAATCAAAGACAGACAAATATCCCCCATATGACCTTAACAGACAGTAAGGTCAAGTGCCGTTAGCGAGCACCTATGAAGGTCGATACGACACAAGAGGGGGTGGGTGACCAACACCACGCCGGGCCACCTTTGTCTTCCTTGTGGTAATATTTTCACATTGCACTAGGCACTCATTTGAGGATGAGTCAACCTAGGGGAGACCCAGGACTGGCCCAGGACTGGCCCAGGAAATCGTCACTGGTGTTGGCCGTGAGCGAGATTCGAACTCGGGTCGCCGGGTTTGTAGCGCAGCGCTCTAACCGCTGGGTCACCTCTCACCGTATCGCTGTATCAAGAGGGCACGCACATACAACACGCGCAGCTTGGCAAAGCATTTATATTTTCATACACGGTTGCATTTCATGCTGGGTCTCTGCCTCTCCGCCAAGTCGTGAGGAAATGTATGAAGTCCTAGTGAGCTGAGAGAAGCGATATCGACGCGAGCCGCAGCGAGGCGAGAGAAATATTCAGAAACAGCATACTCGAGTGGAGAGCCGCTGAACAGATTGAAATTACAGAGATAAAATCACATCGCTACGTTGAATCAGCGGCGATGTTGATTTGTATTTTAAATCGTGCTGACGTTTGATTAACCCCTATTAGTTCCACATGCTCACTTGGGCTGCGTGGGTCTTATGCTTGCTTTGCTTCTACCTCCATAGCCTGCGCTGTTTGCCCTTTGCTATCGGCAGGGGTCGGACCGGATTAAAAGCCTCGCGTCACGCGGAATAACGCGCCTCCGCACGCATTGGTGACGTTGCCCTTATATCTGTCGTGGCCGATCTGAGCGAGGTCACAATCCCTGCTCTCATCCAGCCTTCAGGCAGCCGAGTTTCACATTCGCCCTCCTCCTTCTCCTCCTCCCCCGCTGTGTTTTATAATCGGTGCAGCGGGGAGTATGAATAATAATCTCGTCTCATCTCATTGTCAGAAACCGCTTAATCCTGTACAGGGTCGCGGGGTGCAGGAGCATATCCCGGCAGACAGAGGGCGCAAGGTAGGGATATACCCACGATAGGACGCCAGTCCATCACCGGGCACTGAGGGCAATTTAGTCTGCAAGCCAATTAACCTATACAGCAGCATGTTTTTTGGACTGTGGGAGGAAACCGGAGTGCCCGGCGAAAACCCACGCGGACACGGGGAGAACATGCAAACTCCACGCCAGATATGGTAAAACCTGTTCTACTCTTATATATGTATACTGGAAAAAAGTACCCATAGCGTCCACACAGAAAGGCACCCGAGCCGAGATTCGAACCCGGGCCCTTCTTGCTGTGAGGCGACAGCGCTACGCACTGGGCCACCGTGCCGCCAGTTTTTAAATTGTGTTTCTAATTACGTAATTACGTTTATAATTAAGTTCGGGAAGACGAGGGATACGTGAGAAAGGTCAGGCGGCTGCACTTCATTTAATTCTTTTGGAAAAATAGCGCGCTCATCATCAGCATCGCCCCAAGCCACGTTCAATCCGCTGCTGGATGATGGTGTCTCCCGAGGTCGTGTTCGACTTCCACCACGGAGCGACAATTCGCCGAGCAAGTGCAGGTCTGCAGGGTTCATCAATCTGTGTCTCAAATCAGTGGTGGGAACTTCATCTAGAACGCGTTTCCGTCAATCCCTTAACTACCGCAATAAAGATTTGGAAGTTCTGAGGGATGATATACAACAGCATCATAATTGCACTTCTAGAGCGCCTTTCACCCGAGGGTCACAAAGCGCTGCACAGAGCTGTGAAGCTGTGGAGCTAACGGCATGTGAGCAACAACAACGACATAAGAAGGATTGTAGGTACCACCACAATGTAGTTGCTTCAATTGCAGCCCCTGTCGATGAAATCCGTTTTTCTGGGTCAGGTCACACAAAACAATAGTGTCGTTTAACCCTCCACCACCCGACATGGTCAATTAGTAAGGTTTGTCACGTGAACAGAACGTGCCAATTCCTTCACTATCTCAGCACACCCATGTGTGGGAGAGCGAACCCACAGTATTTATAATAGGATTCGACGTTTCGCTGATAATCGCAATCAGCATCATCAGGTACCCGCGCCAAACCTGAACGAGCAGCCTTTATCACATTTGCGATTTAAGTTGTTTCTCAATCAACGTCTCCATGCCAGAACGTGCACATTTAAAGTTTTTTTTAACGGTCGAGCTTAAAGCTTCTAATTATAACTCTCAAAACAACGCGCGATCTTTTTCTTTTATAGCGGCAACAGCAGCCGGTCAGACGACACCGCCTGTGTCACGGCAGTAATGCATCCTCACTGGAGGAATGCCTCATTTTATCTCATCTCATTATCTGAAACCGCTTAATCCTATATAGGGTCACGGTGAGCCGGAGCCTATCCCGGAAACACAGGGCGCAAGGCAGGAATACACCCGACGACGGGACGCCGGTCCATCGCCAGGCATTGCGGGACAATTTTAGTCTGCGAGCCAATCAACCTATCCAGGAGCATGCTTTTGGACTGTGGGAGGAAACCGGAGTACCCGGCGAAAACCCACGCGGACACGGGGAGAGCATGCAAACTCCACACAGAAAGGCACCGGAGCCGAGAGACTCGAACCCGGGACCTTCTTGCTGTGAGGTGTCAGCGCTAACCACTGCGCCACCGCGCCGCCCGTCATTTTATAGCCGCTGTAGGCATTTCGCCCAGCAACGTTTGCTTTGAATCAGTCGCCTATTCACGTCACGGCGTGGGTCAGTGTGCAGAACAAGGACGAGAGGAGCCGAGCGCCGTTTTACAGGCTCTGCGCGATCTCAATTGTGCGACCATAATGTTGGCCGCCGCGTCTAAAGTCTTAACGGCAATTGCTCGGCGACTGAGAGAGGTGGAGACTCGCGGAGAGGCTGAGCGAGGTGGAATTTTATTTGGTTTTAAATGGCAGCGTCGCGTTGTCGGCGCCGTCGCGAGCGCACGCATTTGTCGCTGACGTTTTGCGATTAACCCCGCGGACCCTTCCAAATGGCAGCGAGCGGGTCTTTTGGCGAAAGGCTGTCCCACACGGAACGCTACTCTCGCTTCTCAAGCGAGCGATTCGGTCCGCGGGTGCTGCTGATAAAATATCCGGAGGAGCCTCTCGCCTCTGGCTAGGGGTTCATCCGTCCAAGATAAGTCAGCGGAGATCAAGGTGCAAATCTCACGCGATTACTTTCAAAGATGTGCTTTTTCATGTATTCTGGCCTCGTCCACAGCCACTGAAATACCCGACCACAGTGACCTCAATGCCCTGTCCCATCGTCCTCAATGCCCCGCCACAGCCACCTCAATGCCCCGTCTCATCGGCTCGGCGTTTATCTCGCTCTGCGCTCCTGCCTGCGACGGCAAACAGAATTCACAGGACCAGGGGTTCACATCAGATGACCTGAACACCAGGAGCTGTCGCACTTGACTCCTTGTTCATCCATCAAGTCTGCACTGAGCCATGGGGGGAGGGGGCATGTGCGAGAATGTGGGAGGGGGGACGGAGGCGGTGAGGGGGAGTCATTCTGTGGGTCTGCTCAACCTAAAGGTTAAAAGATCAAGATTCTGAAAGCGAAAGTTACAGCTTCTAAAAGCGGAAGTTTCAGTCTTGAGTTTTCCCGTAGGGCGGCGCGGTGGCGCAGTGGTTAGCGCTGACGCCTCACAGCAAGAAGGTCCCGGGTTCGAGTCTCTCGGCTCCAGTGCCTTTCTGTGTGGAGTTTGCATGCTCTCCCCGTGTCCGCGTGGGTTTTCGCCGGGTACTCCGGTTTCCTCCCACAGTCCAAAAGCATGCTCCTGGATAGGTTGATTGGCTCGCAGACTAAAATTGTCCCGCAATGCCTGGCGATGGACCGGCGTCCCGTCGTCGGGTGTATTCCTGCCTTGCGCCCTGTGTTTCCGGGATAGGCTCCGGCTTCACCGTGACCCTATATAGGATTAAGCGGTTTCAGATAATGAGATGAGATGAGTTTTCCCGTAATCATTGGGAATGATGCGTGTTCAAATAGACATCTTACCTGGTTAGCTTGTCTGCATTCACATGTTTGTTTAAGTGTTAAACGTTACAGTTTGCAGTCTCTCATCTCATTGTCAGAAACCTCTTAGTCCTGTACAGGGTCGCGGTGAGCCGGAGCCTATCCCGACAGACACAGGACGCAAGGCAGGGATATACCCACGACGGGACGCCAGTCCATCACCAGGCGCTGCGGGCAATTTAGTCTGCGAGCCAATTAACCTATGCAGCAGCATGTTTTTGCTATGGGTACTTTTTGCAGGTGTTAAGATCTTAACACCTGCATAATCGCCAGATACGGTAAAACCTGTTGTAATCTTATATATGTATACTGGCAAAAAGTACCCATAGCGTTAACAGCTCCACCTAAGCTATAAAGCTTTGATATTGCATTGTCCTGAGCTGACTGCCTTTTGGTAGCGACTGACACCGGCAAATAGGCTCACAAGGAAGCCGCTGCCAGGTGAAGGTCGGTCAGTTGAAGGACAATGCATCGGTTATCAAAGCTACCTGTTTGAATATTTTGCAACTAGTATGTGTGGCTTTTGCAAACTGGACGCATTGTAAAATGTGCCTATGCGGGTGTTAAGATCCTTAACACCCGCATAATCGCCAGATACGGTAAAACCTGTTGTAATCTTAGCATGTTTTTGGACTGTGGGAGGAAACCGGAGTGCCCTGCGAAAACCCACGCGGACACGGGGGAGAGAACTTGCAAACTCCTCACAGAAAGGCACCCGAGCCGAGATTCGAACTCGCGACCTTCTTACTGTGAGGCGACAGCGCTACCCACTGGGTCACCGTGCCGCCCCCATATGAAATAATAATTATTCGAATTTCCAGTCCGGCGATGGACTGGCGTCCCGTCGTCGGGTGTATTCCTGCCTTACGCCCTGTGTTTCCGGGATAGGCTCCGGCTCACCGTGACCTTATATAGGATTAAGCGGTTTCAGATAATGAGATGAGATGAGAATTTCCAGTCAGCCGTGGGCGTTGTTCGACCTTAACCGCGCTGCTCAGTGTGGCTTTGTTGAATTGGGAGAGGAGGCGGGAGGGGGTGGGAGAGAGAGACGGCTCAGGATGGTTTCGGTTCCCACCGGTCACTCCACCTAGCCCTGGCAGGGAGTTTGCGCGGTTTATGTTGCGGTCCGCTAAGCGTCGCACCACCGCTCGCGTGATTAAGGACGTGGCCTCTCCTATTAATTGGGACATCGCTGCCGTGCAGATATATTAATTAGTGCGTCGCTTGGTGAAAACTCCAACAATGACAGTGGGCGTTAGGACCTACCATGGGTGGGTGACCAGCATACGTTGGTCGGGTCACAAGTTTGCTATATTATAGTAATCCTGCATCTGGAGCTTGCAAGCTCACTGGGTGGTTTATGTTGTAGTAATATACATTTAACAATAATAATTGCACATCTAGAGCGCTTTTCACCTGGGGCTCACAGCGCTGCATAGAGCTGCAGAGGACGGCATGTTAGAACAACAACGGCATACGAACGCAGATCAACAACAACAACTTATTTTTGTATTTGTTACAAATCTAAGCTGTGAAGAGAACGGCATTTCAGCAACGACAACATCACAGCATTTTAATTGACAGTCATATATGGGAAGCAAAATAACGTATCAATATAATTATTAATTATTATTGAGAAGACCCCCTTATCTAAGGCGACTTACATCATTTATGTCTCGTTTGTCTGAATGGCGTGCATCGAGTCTGTATCTAGCAATCAACCACCGCTTTGCTAATGTTAATACCCCGTGACCACAGCAACACCATTAAATGTGGATTTTGAGTGTAGGTCTTGATTGTAATTATGGATTGCTGCTGCTTCGTTTAACAAATCGGGCCTAAATTAGAACATAAACCGCCATCATACAGGCGCAAACATGTTAATGTTAGTATCTTTTTCTCGATACAATTGGGTGAACACAGATGACGCTAACTACACGGTTATTTATGAGTACAGGTGGATCTTGGTTTTTTTTAATCCACCACAGTGACAAGAAGAGAACTTTAAAGACGTCTCCTTAGAAAAGATGATCCTTGCCTCTGGCGAAAACGAGGCTCGCTCTTGCAAAAGATATATGTAGGGCCCTTCAGACCCGACTGCCCTGATAGAAAATGATCTTACACCTTTGATTCTTATAGTCCGTGACGGTCTACGTACAAAGTGATTTTCTTGCCTTATTAAAAAGTAGTGATGTGAAGCTCAGTGAGGTTAACATTCCTGAGGCTGTGATGGGAATTCCACATTTATATGCAAGGGGCGAATCAATGTCTCCATCAAGACAAGCAATGTCGACTTCCCCCCAAAAGTGGTACTCATTTTATCTACCGTGGAGTGAGAGATGATGGGTTCAGTCAGAGCAGCAACCGGAAATTGAACTTGCATTATTCTGGTTGGTACCGGTGGCTTGTTGTCTCTGGGGAAGCCAGCTCGTCCGGTACAGTGCTATGGTACAGTGCCACCGGATGATAGGAGACTTGCAAGGCGATCCGTTTATAGATGCCAACACGAACGTGAAGAAATGCGTTATCGAGAAAGCTTAGGAGACACATTATTCAATCAGATGTTCAGATACAAGTGAAGAGGACGCAGGATATTTGAAATCGGCGGGGTATCTACAAATAGATGACCATGCATGGGGTAGACAGGTACCGGAATCCATAATTAAAGCCGTTATGGTTTACTTTCCATAAAAACTTGTCCTAAGCCCACCTCCACGTGACACAGCCGATCAGTAAGGTTTGTTACTTAGAACGTGACAATCCTTTACAATCTGAGCACACCGGTGTGTCGGCGAGAAAACCCACATCATCTCACCTCTTTGTGAGAAACCGCTTAGTCCTGTACAGGGTCGCGGTAAGCCGGAGCCTATCCCGACAGACACAGGGCGCAAGGCAGGGATATACCCACGATCGGACGCCAGTCCATCACCGGGCACTGCGGGCAATTTAGTCTGCTAGCCAATTAACCTATGCAGCAGCATGTTTTTTGGACTGTGGGAGGAAACCGGAGTGCCTGGTGAAAACCCACACAGACACGGGGAGAACATTCAAACTCCACACAGAAAGGCACCCGAAATGAGATTCGAACCCGGGACCTTCTTGCTGTGCGGCGACAGCGCTACCCACTGGGCCACCGTGCCGCCCAACCCACAACATGTACAAGGAATTTCGACGTTTCGCTGATAATCGAAAAATCATCATCAGGAACCTCGAATAAAGGTGACCGATCTTATGGATAACACTGGTCACGAAAGTCTCCGTGTGAAATCTACCGAGAATTTTTTTCCAAAGGTGCTCTTTCGGGATAGCCGTATCGAGTGCTCCCCCTCTCTCGTTCGCAACGTTTCGCCTCCCCCATTGGAGGCGTCCTCAGACGTTGCGAGAACTGCTATCCCGAAAGAACAGCTTTGGGAGCAATTATCACGCAACAAGCCGTGAAGAGTCTGCATTTTAAAAAAGCCAAAAAAAAACGTGGCTGTTGCTGATTATCCATTCTCATGTCGTTGTTGACATGCCGTTCTCTCTGCAGCTCTGTGCAGCGCTTTGTGACCCTCGGGTTATTATTAGTAGTACACATGTACTGTGGATTTATATTTCCAGCCTGGACAGGTTAGGTATTCTTGGATTCGATGCACGAGCTCACCCACTGGACTGGTTTGACCAGCGTGTTCTATATACACGTTTAAAATTAGATTCTTTTTTCACGAATTTTCTTCCTGTTCCTTGGCCAATGAGTTTCGTAATTTTCCAGGATTTTGTCAAATTCTGTGGGCGGTAGCAACGTTCATTTAGGTAACAATGACCATCGCCTATATTACTAACCGGGCAAATCAGTGCCCCCATTCCATCATTCTCTCTATTATCATCCTCTTTAGTGCTCTGTGATGGACTGGCATCGCATCCTGGGTTTAGCTCTGCTGTGCGCCCCGTATCTTCTGGGATAGGCTCCGCCCACCCCCCCACCCCGACCCTGCATGGAATTAAGTGAGGACTGATAATCACAATATTAACCATCATTGTCCATTTTTTAATGCTTTATTGCGTTGGTCAGTTTGAACATTTAAAACTTGCTCACCGTGTACTTTCTGCTGTAATCATAAACATCTTTACCCAATAGTAAACATCTATCTATGACAATAATCTCAATAAAACGGGTTCAAAGCCCAATAAGACATCATGGCCCCATATGATGTCCGTTTGATATAAGGGTGGCAGGGTGTCTGTGCAGTGGTAGAATCTGCGTCTCACAGAAAGAAAGTCCTGCACAAGGTGGTTCGATTCCCATTGCGGTCGCCTATGTATGTGGAGTTTGTTCTCCTCCAGTTCTGCGTTGGTTTTCTCCAGCTTCTCCGGTTTCCTCCCAGAAAAAAAACCCGCAACAGTCATTAATTAGAGTAGAAAAGGTTTTTTTACCTCTCATCTCATTATCTGAAACCGCTTAATCCTATATAGGGTCACGGTGAAGCCGGAGCCTATCCCGGAAACATAGGGCGTAAGGTTTTTTTACCATTGCTCGTAATTATACACGTGTTAAGATCTTAAAACACCATAATAGACACATTTCACAAAGTGCCTAGTTTGCAAAAACCACACATACTTGTGCCAAATATGCAAACAAGAAGCTTTGATAACGTATGCATTGTCCTTCAAACTGATTGGCCGACACCAGACATGGCTTTCTTTTGAGCCTGATTGAAAGTATTAACTGACAATCAAGAAGATATTCAGGTAAGAGCAGCCATATCAGCAGAAGAGGTCATCCGCAAGAAGATCGTGTTACGCGCTTGGAACAAGATCCTCCTTAGGACGGGCACTCTGCTAGTTCACATCACATTCCCTCTGCAGCCAATCATCATCAGCTGTCAACCTTGCCCCACCAACGCTCTTCTCTGCACGGCCACTGTGAAGTCCCGCAATGCTCTGTCCACTGCTGCATGAAGATCAAATTGTCTAGCCAAGACTCAGTCTACCAGACTCGCTCAGGGCGACTGCGCGTTATTTACCGACTCTTTTCTATTTCCGCTTAGCTACGCTCACCCTCACACACCTTTACCCACACAAAGTGAATACTTTTTGTACGAAGCGTTCAGATTTATTTCCCCATTCCTCGCGTAATGTTTTTATAGGCTTGCTATCTTTTGGCAATCTTTCCCTTCTCGAAATCTCTAATCTCACTTCAACATACCTTACCTACTTTAAGATAAGCTTTTTTGCCGTTTGTCCTGTAAAACGTTGATATTTTGCAGTAGTAACTACCTGTAGTTTCTCTCTCTCTCTCGTCTACTTGCTCCGGCAGTACTAATACTAAAATTAGATGGATACAGAGACGATTAGCATGGCCCCTGCGCAAGGATGACGCGCAAATTCGTGACGCGTTCTCTATGGCTACGTGAAAGTTAAATTGGCGTTGCACCAGACTGTGGTCATCAATCACTGTCAAACTTACCGACGGGGGACACAAGCTGAGGCTTGGGAGCTTCTCCCCAAAGCTGTTCTTTCATGATAGCCGTGTCGATCGTTTCCTCCCCTCTCTTTCGCTATGTTTCGCCTCCCACGTTGGAGGCAAGCCGGTTAGGTATCCCTGTTTCCTCCCACAGCTAAAAAAAAATCCGTCCACTGTTTTTGAATTGCCTCCAATGTGGGAGACGAAGCGTCTCGAAGGAGAGATGGGGGAGCGCTCGCCACGGCTATTCCGAAAGAGAAGCTTTGGAATGCAATTCTCATAAAGCGAGCAGTGAAAACCTCCATCATTATAATCTGAAGGGTTTTATTTTCCTACTTGAGAATCGCGTGAATCTTATTCTATGCAGACGTTAAATGAGAAGAGATCAGAATATTAGTTCAGTATCAGGACCCGCTTAGGTTCGAATCTCGGCTCGGGTGCCTTTCTGTGTGGAGTTCTCCCCGTGTTCTCCCCGTGTCCGCGTGGGTTTCCGCCGGGCACTCCGGTTTCCTCCCACAGTCCAAAAACATGCTGCTGCATAGGTTAATTGGCTTGCAGACTACATTGCCCGCAGTGCCCGGTGATGGACTGGCGTCATATCGTGGGTATATCCCTGCCTTGCGCCCTGTGTCTGCCGGGGCAGGCTCCGGTTCACCGCGACCCTGCACAGGACTAAGTGGTTTCTGACAATGAGATGAGATCAGTACCTGCTTAATCCTGTACAGGGTCGCGGGGACCCGGAGCATATTCTGGCAGACACAGGGTGCAAGGCGGGGCCGTGCCCGGGATGTGACGCCAGTACATCGCACGGCATTTTTTGAGGGGTGGGCAATTTACTCAGCAGGCCAATGAACCCAAGCAGCAGTGTGTCTTTGGACGGTGGGAGGAAACCAGAGTACGGGGGGGGGCGGGAACCCCATATATATCTTGCATTGAAGGGGGGTAAAAGATCGGCGGGTGTTTAAAATCGTCAGTAGCCAACAGCCTTAAGAAGACAATGGACATCTTTTACTGAAAAATATTTTAAAGCGTTGGGGTTTGTGTTGCGGATAAGCGGAGGGCGCGGTTGCGATCCCTTTACGCGGTGCCCCGTCTCCGCCTGACACCAACACATCTCGGGTTCGACTCCAGACTTGGGTGCCGCCTTTATGGGAAGAGTTTACGTGTTCTCTCCCCCTGTCCGCGCGGAGTATCGCCGGATGCTCCGGTTTCCTCCCACAGTCCAAAGGCACGATGTCTACGTTAATTTACCTGCTGAAAAAATTGGCCCTGGTACTCAACGATGGACTGGAGTTCGATTCTCGGTATAGCTCTCCTTGTGCCCTTTGTCTGTCGGGACAGGCTCCAGATCACCACGACTCTCTACAGGATTAAGCGGGTACTGATGCTGAACTGATCTTCTGATCTCTTCTCCTTTAACGTCTACACGAGATTCACGCGATTCTCAAGTGGGAAAAATCGGCCAATTTGTTAATGAGTGATTGTTTTTTTTAAGTTACGGGACGAAACCGGAGAACCCGGAGGAAACACATCACACGGGGGGAGAGAAGGCACAGACTCCACACACAGGGAGCCGCCTCGGGCAGGATTTTCTTCTTGCTTGGCGGCGCTGACGTTTGCCAGGGCATGGCCCAGCCTGCCGTCCCGAGGAGA
Organism: Mordacia mordax; assembly: GCA_036362905.1. Classification (NCBI taxonomy): domain Eukaryota; kingdom Metazoa; phylum Chordata; class Hyperoartia; order Petromyzontiformes; family Petromyzontidae; genus Mordacia; species Mordacia mordax. The sequence continues at coordinate 1,835,410 of JAZEWT010000012.1, forward strand.
GCCGAGCAGAGCGCCTCTTGCCCACACCTCCTTGTCAAGGTCGAGTGGACACGCGCTGAGCAATGGGCGATGTCACGTCGCGAGGTTGATGACGGCACCGGGCCGCGACCGGAATCGGCGATGGCGCGCGGGTCGCTCTCACTCCTTATCATCTCGACCCCTGTGAATGAGTTTTTGTTGTTGTTGTTGTTGTTGTTCAAGAATGTGTCCGATTGTAGCGACGTACGTTCTCACGGCTCGACGTAAATGAGGGATTCCTCTTCGAGGAAGCCGTGCCGAGTGTTCCTGCTCGCGACGTTTCGCCTCCCGCGGCAGCCCGCCTCGCCAAGGAGAGGGAAGGAACCCTCAACGCGGCTATCCCCGAAAAAATAAACAAAACTACCACGGAGTGAAATTGTGCCGCTGCTGGCTGCAAGCTCTCGCAGACGCGCGCCTCTCTGAAAATTGCTCAGCACGGCTATCCCGAAAGAGACGCTCTTGAGATCAATTCTCATAGTCGAGCAGTGGAACCGTACAACGATGCACGTACAGTACAATTGACGTAACTTGGTAACGTTCGTAGTGCTTTGAAAGCCATGATGTTAAAGTCACTCCATTTGGAGTACTATTGAATCTCCCAATAGCGAAACGTCTCTGTTGCAATAAGGTTACCTACTTTATCTACGTACGGCGTTCCACCAAGCCTCTTGATTATTCCAATGCCACGCGTGTCTGGTGAGTCCCAGTCATTCTGAGGCTCATGACTAAGCCCCCTTTGTGCTTGCGCGTGAAGGAATGGGCTGTCATCCTTCACGTCTGCAAACGTGGGGTAAAATCTGGCCCCCGGCACGTTCGGCTCAGGACAAACTGCAGAGAAGCTTGCCGAAAGTCCTTTAATATACCAAAGCGAACACAAGTCAATCGAGAAGCGCTGCGCTTGAGGCTGTCGGTGGGCGTCAGGGATTTCAGAGGATTTCAAAGAATTTACATCCGGGTGTTACAGAGGCCTGGGGTCCCAATGCGGCCACGTGGCACACCCCGCACCACACGAGCGCCTCGTGTTAGCAGTCCCTGACACGCTGTGTGCAGTTCGCACTTGAACGCACAGTAGTGTGCGCTAATGTTGTGTGATTGGACGCGATTTCCTAGACTCAAGGAGAACTGTATTTCAGGGTGGCACGGTGGTGGCGTGGTGAGCAGCGCTGCCGCCTCACAGGGAGAAGTCCCAAGGTTCGATTCCCGCCCCGGGTGCCACCTTTCTGCCTGCAGTTTGTATTGTGTCTCTGTGTCCAACGTGGATTTTTTGTCGGGTACTTAGGTTTCTTCCCACAATCCAAAGACATGCTGCTGCCTAGATTAATTGTCTTGACTAAATGGCCCTCAGTTACAGATAATACAGCACCCACCGTATTATACGTAACAACACGTGGTTTCACCGTTACAATGGATTCATGCTTGCTCGGCTGGATTCCTGACTGGTTGGAGTCCTGGCTAGCCGGCGTCCTTGCTAGCCGTATTCCTGGCTAGGCGAATTCGTGGCTGGCTGAATTGCTGGCTGGCTGTATTCCTTGCTAGCCGGATTCGTGGCTGGCTGAATTGCTGGCTGGCTGTAATCCTGGTTAGCCGGATTCCTGGCTAGCCAGATTCGTGGTTGGCCGAATTCCTGGCTGGCTGGATTCCTGACTAGCCGGATTCCAAGCTTGTGCGCGGTGGTGACGATATCACCGCGAATATCAGTGTGATGATGTCACCCACATTCCACGGTGTTGGAGCCCAGTTCGTGCATAGCGGTGACAGTCTCCCCTCGTCACAAAAAGGCACCCGAGCTGGGAATCGAGCCTGAGTTTTTCTTGCTACGAAGCGGCAGTGCTACTCACCGCCCTGCCTTGCTCCCTCTGTCTGCCGAGATAGGCCATGGCTCACCACGACCCCCTAGATAATTAAGCGGGGACTACTATGAATGAACAATCAATAAATTAATGAATGACCGACCGTGCGTCCTTTTATGCTCCTGGTTGGACAGATGAGGAAACTGTCCATCGTTTCAATGTTTTAACTGCCGCGCCCAGAGATTGAAAAAAACCCCCACGACCTCTTGGATTAACAAGTTCAGTCTGCTAACTATTACCCACGTGACGCCATCACTGGCCATATGACTCACATATTACCAAATAAACACGCCTGAAGGCGTTTTTCCATAATGACACTTACTCTATTAATTTACACGTGAGTTGTCAATGCGTTTGACCTCCAAAGCAGCCACCTGTGTGATATTGATGGTAAGTGATTCACTACGTGAGGCGTGTGGGAAACATCTCACAGAGAATGTTTGCTGAATGGCCCTCGTGCCCAGCGATGGACTGGAATTCGATTCTCGGTATATCCCTGCCTTGCGCCCTGTGCCTGCCGGGATAGGCTCCGGCTCACCGCAACCCTGTACAGGACTAAGCAGTTTCTAACAGTGAGATGAAATCTTGATATACAGTGTAGGCAAGTGTGTGGAATATGTTGGCGCCTGCTCATCACTTGACTGTCTTCCACCACTCCCACTTCCTCTCTCTCCTCTTGTTTTCAGTACCGAATGTTTGTTGTGTCGCAGGAATCCCTCGCCCAGAGCTTGCAAGCTTTCTGCTGTAATAATAAACATCTATCGTTCTCCGAGAGTGAAGTAAACTGCGCGGCGCGTTGTGACTTGCAGGCCATTATTATAATTTTAATAGTTGCATTTATAGAGCGCTTTTCACCCGAGGATCACAAAGCGCTGCACAGAGCTGCGGAGAGAACGGCGCGCCAACAGCAACGACAATATGACGGAAAATCAGCAACAATAACGTTATATTGGGGGTTTTTTATATACACGTCGTTGGAGAACAACATGTAAAATATTATCTTCCATAATTTGTGAAGAGACAAATCTGGACCATGGCCTCAGTCTGTCACCGCTTGCACGTGGTAGTTGACCAATACAGTCGGGTTGGGGGGTGGCTACTTGTGGGCGGATAAAAATCAAACGTCAGTTCCTGCCACCGTTACACCCCTGTGTATTCAGACCACGGACGCACCCACCACGACCTTCTCGAAAAACTTCACCCCAACACGGATTGGATAGGTCTTCATTATCGCGTAAATCCTGCCATATAATAAACGGTTTTAACTGACCGACCGAGACATCATTTAACCGCACTGCAAATAAACAAACACATGTATATAGCAACCATAGCCACGCGTTAGCTCGCTCACATTAATAAAATAAATTACAGCTCGCGGAGCAAAACACGTCTCGTCTCTGCGGGCGCGGTGCTAGGTGGGCGATTCGTGAGAACGGGCTGGTGGTGATGGTGGTGATGGGCGTATTTACGGGCAGCGCCGGTGATGCAATCGTCATGGTGACGCGCACACACGTCGCCAGGTGCACGTGCAATGGGCGTGGGGATGGAGATGCA
>JAZEWT010000012.1:1840282-1855537 GCA_036362905.1 Mordacia mordax
GTCTTTGTGTTTGAAACAAAGTGCGAAGCGGTGGAACCTGTGGGTTAGCGCTCCGGGCTACACACCTGGTGACCCGAGTTCGATCCCTGCTGACGGCCAACATCAGTGACGATTTTCTGAACCGGTCCTGGGCCTCGCTTAGGTCGACTCAGCCTCATACGAGTGACTTGCGCAGCGTGTAAACATTGGCACTAGGGAGACAAAGGCTGCCGGGCGTGGGGCGAATCACCCACTTCGTTCGCCATGTCCACCTTCAGAAGTGTTCAACGGCACTTGACTGCAGCCTGTTAATGCTCTATGGGGGATCTTTATCTTTACCTATGAAATAAAGCCAGCTGCTGAGATTTTTTAAAGTCCTTTTTTTCAACGTGATAAACGTGATGTTTCACTTATCCTTGCTACGTATTGGGTTCAAATGATCAAAATGCATTTTTGAAAGCTTTTTTGTTACACATCAGTGGGAAGACCCTCACCCAACAGTGTATGTGATTTAACACAATGCTCAGCTAGCAGAGTTGTGAAAATAAAGGGGGTTATTTTCAAAGCCACAACTGGTTTTGAAAATAACCCCCATTATTCTTAGTGGGTAGCGCTGTCGCCTCACAGCAAGAAGGTCCCGGGTTCGAATCTCGGCTCGGGTGCCTTTCTGTGTGGAGTTTGCATGCTCTCCCCGTGTCCGCGTGGGTTTTCGCCGGGTACTCCGGTTTCCTCCCACAGTCCAAAAACATGCTCCTGGATAGGTTGATTGGCTCGCAGACTAAAATTGTCCCGCAATGCCCGTTGATGGACTGGCGTCCCATCGTGGGTATATCCCTGCCTTGCGCCCCGTGTCTGCCGGGATAGGCTCTGGCTCACCACGACCCTGTACAGGATTAAGCAGTTTCTGACGATGTTATGAGATGAGACGCTCATACGCCATCAACAATTTTAAAAGCGCATACTTGTTAACTCTCACACACGTAACAACGCTAGCATCGCTTCATTGTCGCGTGATTATAAATAATACAAATGTTATAATGGGCGTCATCTGTACAACCGGTTTCTATGTTTGAAAAGGCATCCCTCGTGTTTGCGCAGGGCACTCTCTTGTAGACACCCGTCTCATTCGTTCTGTGAGCGCACACAAAAAGCACAGACACATCCAATAACCTTACAGCCTGTTGGGAGCAAAGTGTTGTTTGCGAGCGCCTGTTAAGGCCAACACGGCGGTGTGTGGCAAGGGCAGCACTGTACCCCCGCGTGTCCCCTGTATTTACATCAACACGCTCACACTGCATGCAGGCAACTGGAAGCCTGACTCGACCAAGGACCAGGGCAGCTAATTGCCACTACTAGCAGAGTGCTCGCTCTGCGGGCGACCTTGTCCCAAGCGTGCAACACGTTCTTCAGGGCGTCTCTTGTTGATGACGTGTTTATGCTGACATGACAGATTTGACCAGAAACTTATTCCAGAAGTCCCTTTGGTAATTTCGCTGGCTCTCAGAAATTTCCTGTGAAGTTTTCTCTTATGAAGAATTCCAACCCTGTGCTCTCAGCGTGAATATACAATCATTTACATAAGTAAATAAAGACACTTGCTCCATTACATATAGATTGTTAGCTGTGGCTATGGATGGAGTTTGTTGCCCAGTTGAGATAACAACTACGCGGCCCGCTCCATACAATCGGCGCCCACGCACAAAGATCAATGTTAAATATGTTTGCTTTGGCAGCACAATGGAGAAAGCAGTTCTATCAGGCGCCAGTTATGCCGGCTCTGTATTCCAAGGCCATCTGTGGCCACAGAATCTGCACGACTGAACACGTCTGCTCAGCACTGGTGTTGACTTGGTGACGTTAGGCCCGTGCCAGCTACAAACACGAATTTATATTTTCCACTGAACTTGCAGGTTTTTCGAGTTTGTGAACGCTCACAAACGCGAAGCGCTCGGGGCAAGGTGATGCGATGCTGTTAATGCTGCAAAAATATATATATATATAACCTGCCTTTCACGTGTGTCCCAGAGTTGTTGGGCTTTGATGAAGTCCCAGAACAGCCCTACCCCGAGGCCGTATTTCGGGTCAGTCTCCTTTGGTGATAAGTCCGTAAAGTCGCTGCGTTGCTCTATTTCGTCTTTGAAATTACTTTAAAGAGAACACTGAGTGCAAGAAAGATGCTTTGTATTTCTTTTTAATGTCGGCAACTTTCTGTACCTCGCTCTTACGGCCCGTTTACCGTGAGCAATGCGTTTCCAGCTCGTGAGAAAATATATATATATTTCACGAAACGACCTGCTGAATAATAAAAAAAACAGGACACTTTTTTTTTAAGACAGTGAGAACCCCCTCCCCACTGGTTCAGCAATTGTCAAAATGTATTTGTATACGTCTCCCGCCTGCAGTGCCGAAGCCAATAATTAGTATGAGTCTCCAGATGGTCATGTGTGCTTTCGTCGAGAATTTAAATTAATTTTAATTCGAAAAAAAAAATCAATTTACAGCTGCTAAGCAGGTGTGCATTAATCTACCTACTAGGCTGCAATATTCTATCCGTATGCGTCCACTTGTTTCCCAGTAATTCCCATTCGAATGTAATGTTTTATTCATTTGATAATTACACCCATCGGAAAAAATGAGAATTTTTAATTGGCATATGAACGTGGCATTTGATAAAGTACATTGGACTGCAACTTAACTAACATAAATTATAATCTATGTATTATGTACCGAGTGTTTGTACGTGTCTGTACCGAGGTTACTGGTTTACAATCCTTTATATTTCGATTACTGTTATTAAACGATAGCATTATTGCACGCTTTGAATTCGCACTTTCTCACGAGTAGGGTCAACCCTCTTAAGCACTTTTCTATCTTTATCCTCACGTCAGAAGAACGTGTTACAGGCTTGGAGTAAGGCGATCTGTTGGGCGGGTACTCTGCTAGTAATGATGATGATTTACTACAATCCACTGCTGTGTGAGAGTCGATTGACCACAACTTACGAGGCTCGTCAGTGCGCATTGGTGAATCAAATAATGATAGATGATTGCTTCGAAAATCTGCTCTCTCGGGGCAGCCGCGTCGATCGCTCCCCCTCTCCATCGCGACGTTTCGCTTCGCACGTTGGAGGCATCCTCAGGCGCAGCACCGAGAGAGCAGCTTTTTGAAGCAATCATCATGCATCTAGCCGTGAAAACCTACAATCGTTACAAATGATGTAATTAAACTTATTCTGTAACACGCAGTAGTTGTGGAAATGTACAACATTATTCATTTATTCTCAATACCCGCTTAATTCTGTACAGGGTCGCGGGGGGGGGTGGAGCCTATCCCGGCCGACAGACGGCACTAGGCAGGGGGATACCCTGTATGTGACACCAGTACTCTGCAGGACATACTTTTGGGATAATTTACTCAGCAGGACAATTAACCTAGGCAACAGCGTGTCTTTGGACGGTGAGAGGAAACCGGAGTACCCGACGAAAACGCACGCGGTCACGGAGAGAGAGAGAGAACACGCAAACTCAGCCCAGAAAGGCACCCGAGTCGGGGATCGAACCGGGACCTTCTCGCTGTACAGAGTGAAGCTGCTTTTAAGCATCCTTTTTGGTATGATGTGGCCAGCGCGGTGTGAACACGGTGCATAGCGCGAGTGATGTCAAGCGGCACCGAGAATCCTGGCGGTGCGCCTTGAGAAGTCCTCGTGGCGGTTCAAAGAAAACTCGGCGGTCGGAGAGTGCACGTGGCCTGGCCCTCGGTAGAGTAAGGGGGTAACGAGGGCCTCTCGGGCTCGACAGACGCCCATCACCCTACTTTGTGTCATATTAGAAGAGTCCAAAAATTATATATTTCACATGTTTATACTATGATCGAAAGGGCTTCAGTAAAATTAGCGTAGCAATGTGCTGATGTGTTGGTTGTTAGGTCATGGGTGGCATTTACACGGTCCTGTGGCAGGTTTCCAGGTATTCTGTTAATCGCGTTTAAACTGTAAAGCAATAATAACAATAATGTATTGACAGTAATTTATAAATAGATGTATGCGTTAATATACAGACATGATGTCTGTGTATGTAAACGTATTTACGTTTGGTGATTGCTTCGAACAGCTGCTCTCTCGAGACAGCCGCGTCGATCGCTCCCTCTCTCTCCACCTCGCGACGTTTCGCCTCGCACGTTAGAGGCAGCCACTGCGCCTGAGGATGCCTCTAACGTGCGAGGCGAAACGTCGCGAGGTGGAGAGAGAGGGAGCGATCGACGCGGCTGTCTCGAGAGAGCAGCTGTTCGAAGCAAGCATCCAGCCGTGAAAACCTACATCAGTATATACGTTTGTTAGTGTTAATTTGTTCCATAATTAATTGCTCGTGCATTCATTATGCTTGGTGCACAACTCGTACTGTTGCTTGTCCACGCTCAGGGGTGATGTCGCTGGATTAAAGCAACGATGGATTTATAACGCGGTAACGTGTTCGATTGCGTGCTGTACTCTGCACCGTCCGCCTGAGTTCGACTCCTGGCCATGGCTAATGTTGTACTTCATGAACTGCTCTTGGGTGGCTCCACTCCCTCTATCTTCACCAACCCACACTGACCAGCACGGTGAAGTATGGTTAAATAACTCCCATGACTGACATTACAGATGGTCAGCACGATAATCATGATCATATTTTCTTCCCGCTAATGCATGGCTTTTGCGAATCTTCTAAGCCTGTGGTTTCTAAAAATGCCCAATATTTAAGTGGCACTGACTAACTGCGTTAGCGTAACAGTGCGAACATAACAGAAGTATGAGCTGAATCTGGGGCAAAGCTGCAGCCCTGCAATAGCTTGCCGATGCCACTGCTGGCAGAAGGGCCTCCACTAGAGGGAGCTCCATGGAGGGTCGAGACCAGGTGTTTTCAACAGTGTGCACCTGCAGACCCACTCGGGTCTGCTCTCCACGGACCACTAGGTGGCACTCGAGGTGCCACCGGTTGGAAATAGCGCCTCTAAAGGCCCGCTCTCGTGGACCTGTGACTCTTTCTTCCATGCTGGTCAGATGGCTTCAAAGCGAAGGCTGTACCCACACTGTGCCCCACCACAGGTGGCCTGCGGATTGACTACTTGGTGTACTCATAGATACCGTGGGGCGGACGTAGGTGGAGGGATTTAAGAAGCAGGCCCAATAGTTTTAACTGCGGTGCCATTGTCTTTGGATTGCAAGTCCATTGTGGTGCTGACCAACATTCTCAGAAAACTCTGACAAAGTATTCTCGAATGAGAATTGCTATTTGTGGATACAGGTGTGGAGCGAAATACAAACATGTGACTTCTATTTGTGGATCGTGACGTGTTTGAAGCTTGATATTTAAATGTTGATATTTAAGCAGAGTGTCCAGGCAGGAAGCATAAAGAAATATTTATTTTAACACGCGCTGGTTGACTTGTTTTGTGTAAGGGGCACGGTGGCGCAGTGAGCAGCGCTGTCGCCTCACAGCAAGACGTAGCTGGGTTCGATTCCCGGCTCTGGTACCTTTCTCTGTGCAGTTTGCATGTTCTCCCCGTGTCCACGTTGATTTTTTGCCAGGTTCTCCAGTTTAATCCCACAATTCAAAGATATGCTGCCTTGGCTAGCTGTGCTGACGACTAAATTTCCCCTGGTGCACTGAGATGTTGTAACTTGCTTACTCCCTCTCCGCTGGAGAAGCATTAAAAAGCAGTACATAGCTCAACAGTTCCTCCCAACTTAAATACAGACTGACTGAATTTGTGCAGCCGAAATACGCAGCCACTGATGCCTCCTTGAAAAATATAAATCCAGTGAATACAAACATCGCATTCTCCATAATTACAATAATAATAATAAATCCAAATAATGCTCACATTACAAGTACTACAAGTAGATAACTATGATGATAACCGACAGCGTATTGTGAAACTACCGCTGGATGAAGGCCTCTTCACACTTGTCAGTCAAGGTATTTTTTTTTTAAAGCCATATTTCCCCATGCTGGTCGGTGTAGGGTAGTGATCGTGAAATGCCAGGACCGACCGTGATGCCACTCGTGTTAACTGACTATGGTCAGTAATCAAACCCATGTCTCATGTCACCGGTTTTCAGAGCGGCGTTATTAAGCGGTTAAAGTTTATGTTTGAGTGACCTTGGACTATGGGTTCACGCGACACTCATTTGTAATTGACAAGGATCTCCGAGGGCACTCGCCTCGTTAAGCAAAGGACACCAATGAATAATGCTGAACCGGCATTCCGTACGAAACTGATGGCATGTCACTTGAGGGCAGCAAACTCCACACCTTTCTGTGTGGAGTTTGCGTGTTCTCTCTCTCCCCGTGTCCGCGTGGGTTTTCGCCAGGTACTCCGGTTTCCTCCCACCGTCAAAAGACACGTTGTTGCCTAGGTTAATTGGCCTCCTGAGTAAATTACCCCCAGTGCCCTGCGATGTACTGGCATCGCATCCTGGAAAAAGATCCGCCTTACACCCTCTATCTGCCGAGATAGGCTGCAGTCCCCCACGATCCTCTACAGGGTTAAGTGGTTATTGATAATGATGATGATAATGACAATTGGCAGGTTCCTTTGAAATCTCCCGCCCTCCCATCCTCCATTTGAAACAGTTTCACCACAGTGAGTCCATCGGCAGGTGAGGAAAAGTGTGGGTACCTCCACCGCATTGGGGCGGCAGGGTGGCTCTGCAGCGGTCGCATCTGTGCATCACAGAAACACGCGCCTGCCCAAGGCGGTTCGATTCCTGCCTCGGGCGCCTTCCTGTGTGCAGTCTGTGTGTCTCCCTCCGGACCCCCTTCTGCGTGGTTGTCTTCCGGGTTCTCGGGTTTTAACACATAATTAAAGCAAGCTCGTTCATTAATTGACCGATTACATCGTAATATGTAGGACGCATTGTCTGGAAGATGTTGGCGCCGGCTAACCATGGTGGTTGCCTTCCACCTCCCCGCCTCTCTGTGGTTTCCTTGCGCTTCTGAGTCGTTTCCTCTTCGAATTATTACCTGAATATGTGCCGCGCATTATAACTCGTTTATATCTCATTGTTTATATTATTATTATTAAAGGCGTCTCGCCAGCATTGAAGAACAGACCCAAAAAACAACCCATCGCCTCTGGAGGGGCTCGCTGGATCTCCCTTTTAGTGGAGGCCCTTCCGGCAGCAGTGGCGCGAGCGTGCAATTGCAGGGCTGCACCTTTCACCACACACACACACGCACCCTTTTCCACAACGTCATACGGGTGCAAATTGGACAATCGACAGAACATTAGAATGACGAATCGCAGATATTTTCATAATTCTCAGTTCCGCTTGGAAACGCTGAGTGGCCACTTTGAGTCGCCGGTTTGCGAGTCTCGTTGGCATGTGTTGAAATGGCAAGGGTCTTCCACGCACGAGCCATCGCGTTCCTGCGTCAGGTGTGGTAAAAACAGGTGTGGTACACCAGCCGCAGGGCTCCACCGCACTCGTGGGAGGAATACTGAGAGAGAGACAGCAGTTTGCCCATTACAGCCCGGGGTGAATGAATTAAAATAGCCCCTCTCCCCCGCCAATGTTTTGGAACTAAGCTGTTAAAAACAAAATTTCTCTGCCTTGCGCAAAACGATGCCGATGTCAGCTTTTCAACCGCACTCGTCTGTAAAGTTTAAGCGTAAAGGGTGCGGCATAAGTCACTTTACCGAGAATAGTTATTTGATAACGTCAGTTGTTCGCGGATAATAATAACAAAGCTCTTCCACCGTCGCTGCCACAGCATGGGGTTGTTCAGTGTCGCGAAGATGCAACGCGTGTCTTGAACATTACGGGTGACACTGTGAACGAACTGCTGTCATAATTAGAATAATTTTAATCACACAGTGAGTTCGTAATTCTCAGCCAAGCGACTCAGGCCGCACCTCGTGGCTTTCCTTTTAAAAATAACGCAACAGTAACGCGTGCACATTTGTGGTTAAGCTGCCGTTGCACGAGTCTAACATAAATTCAGACTCCAAGATCATAACCGGAGTGGCGTGTTTATTATGATCCTGAGTGATACGCCCAAGGCAAACTCAACCCACTGTCTGCCAATTGTTCTGAGGTGTGCGTAAAATAGTCGGGGACGAGGCTTTTGTGGTGGCTGCCTCTCGTTTTTGGAACAACACTGCCACGTGCTCGAGGCTACAGTCACAATCATCGTTGAGCCACCTTAGTTCGCAACTAGAATCAACATTTCTGCTGAGTTACAATCGCGAAAATTGACAGGTCGTTTTGAAAGATTGCATAAGCTATTTCTTTGATTAAGCAAAAAGTTTAATTTTATTTCCACCACACTGTTACACTTCTCTATATCTCGTTAATTTATTGGAATTATTGGTCATGAGTGTGCCGTACAATTTTGCGTGTTACAGTTTAATTTATGATTATGTTCACGGTTTCATTTTTGCACATATTGGTGCTGTGAGTTTGTTTATTTACCTTGTAGCTGTATACGTTGTTGCGTAGTAGGAATCGCGCATCCAGAGCTTGCAAACTCGCCGGATATTTTATACTGTAATAATAAACATCTATACTTCCAAATCTGTTACAGCAAAGCCAACTCACCGTGGCACTGTGTTAGACACATCCTAGAGACCTGAGTTCGATTCCTGTCCATGACTACCACTGTTAACGAGCAATACCTGAACCAAACCAATTCCCGCTCACCCCCTTGACCAACTGGCACTGACGAGCACAGTGAAGTATGGTCAATTAACCCCCATGACCAACAGCCACACAGGGACAGCTTTCTACTGAGGTGCTGTGAGTTTCCTAGGCATTGATGCGGGCGTTAATACCTTCACATCCTTGACTCTATGAATCAGCATATTGGTGCAGAGAGGAGCGCTGCCACCTTACATCGAAAATGTCCCAGGTTCGTTTCCCGGCTCGGGTGCATTTTATTTCTGTGTAGAGTTTCCATGTCCTGCCCGTGTCTGTTTTGTCACCGCATACTCCGGTTTCCTCCCACAGTCCAAAGACACGCTGCTGTCCAGGTTCATCGGCCTAAGTTTCCCCGGTGCCCTGCGATTGACTGACATCCCATCCTGGGTATAGCCCTGCATTGATCCCTGCGTCTGCCAGGATAGGCTCCGGCTCACCGCGATGCTGTGCGTGATTTAAGCGCGTGCCGATGGTGGAGACATTCGCCATAGTTGCCTTCTCTCCGATGAGTCTTCATTTCGCTTCGGCTCTTGAAGAGGCCTCCCAGTGCCCCGAACGAAACGTCGGACATTGTGCCGAACGAAATGGGAGTCCCACGGTGAAAACACTCAAACTGCTCTGATGTTGTTGCTGACATGTCCTGACTCTCCACAGCTCTGTGCAGCGCTTTGTGACCCTCGGGTGAAAAGCGCTCGAGGAATGCAATTATAATTATTATTAAATCTACACAGACAGGTTTAGTAATCTACTGCGCTGACAAAAATTGCCCTCCGGTTTGTCCAACATCCTGGGAGACTTACACATCAATTAGTGATCTCCCAACCAAGCGTCTAAAGTGCTTTCTTTACCCTGGAAAGCCTTCACTGAATCTCAAAGACTCTTTTTTCGTCCCAAGTGTTCTGCACGAGAGGGAAGTTTGTAAAATTCCACCGATAAGTGTTTGGCATCAGGGGAGGGAGCACTCACAGCTTTGAGCAGGTTGGTTGAACAATCTATTGCGTTACTTCATCTCCTGGCCCCGGCCGTATTTTGAGTTTACAACTCCGCGTGTGTGCAGCTTCCATGCAAGTAGGGCATTAGCCATGCTGAAATGCAGAGTGCTTCACGACCGCCGTTTCAGCTTAAACGGATCTGTGGGTCGCAGGTAATGGTGCCGGACTCCCGGCAAATGGGCCTTCGCTAGAGCGAGCTTGCGGCGCGGTGGCGCAGTGGGTAGGGCTGTCGCCTTAGACCAAGAGGGCTTGGGTTCGATTCGCGGCTCGGGTGCCTTTCTGTGCGGAGTTTGCGTGTTGTGCCTGTGCCCGCGTGTTTTTTCGTCCGGTGCTCCGGTTTCCTCCCACCGTCCAAAGGCACGCTGCTGCCTAGGTGAATTGGTCCCTTGAGTAAAGTGCCTTCAGTGCCTTGCGATGTACTGACATCACATCCTGGGTATAGCCCAGCCTTGCACCCTCTGTCATCCAGGATAGGCTCCAGCCCCTCGCGACCCTGTACAACGGTTAAGCAGGCATTGATAATAATGAGACCGCTGCTCAAGAGGGACTTTGTGCCATCTCCTGCAGGCTAGCAAGACACAATTTTAGAAGAGTACCCACGATTTACCCTACCACACATGACCTGCCAGTTTCACTAGTGTACCAATGTATATCCACCTGCAAGTACGGAGACGTGGTGGGGGGGATTGAAGAAACTTCCTCAATCTTTTCGTCTGCATTACAAATAGATGTACATTGTATAGAGATACACGTTCATTATGTTCTTGAGTTGTGATGCGGAAACATAGAGGTATAAAAAAAAAATGCTTGTTTCTTTTTATTACGGTACAACCTATCTCCTGCAAAGCAAAGCGACAATTTCTTCCTGTCTTGTCGCGTTTGTGAAAATATAATTACTTTGAAGTTTGTAACGTAGCAACTTTGGAGAGTTGTACGTGGGTATACATTTTTTTTTAATGACCGAAGCAATGGGATTTGGCATCTGAATTCACACGCCGTGTTAATAAATGTTGTACATTCTTAATCGCTACATCATTGTTATCAGGATGTATTTTCTAACCGTGGCAAGTTTAAATATAACAAGTCAGCTCGTAATTACAAAACACTGCAGCTTCAATTTTAAATATTTAACAAAGGGATAAAATTGCGTGCAAGGTTATTTTCTGCACTCATTTTTTTTTACGAATAATAGATTCAATTGCTCTTGTTTACGTGAGCGAATGACCCCTGTGTAATGATTACTCACAGTTAAGGGGTTATCCTTCTGCTTACTTACAACAGTTCATGAATATTTAACACAGGGGATGCACGGAGCAAAAAGTTCCATAAAATATGAAGCAGGTGACAAACTTTGAAATTCGCTCCGCCAAATGCAGGCGGCTTCCAATATGCCTTTTAATAATTCAGACGGGACACATTAGCTGAACCACGTGTAACAGAGTAATCCACCAATGTTTGATGTACGGAGCAAAGTAGGCTTGTATTAAAGTGGGGGGGGAGTCTGTGTTGTCAAACAGTAGTTGATCTCCATGAGAACCGTAAACTATTGTCTATTGTCCCGTACACAATCCTTTATGTAGCATCTCGGCAGAGCAGTGAGTAAATAAAACGTGACATCCCGACTTCATGCAGGTGAGTGAACAACAAAGACAACAGACAAAGACCCCCCCATATAGCCTTAGCAGACTGTTGGGTCAAGTGCCGATAGCGAGCAGCTATGAAGGTCGACACGGCACCAGAGGGGGTGGGTGACCAGCACCACGCCCGGCCGCCTTTGTCTCCCGAGTGGCAATGTTTACACATTGCACTAGGTACTTGTTTGAGGCTGAGTCTACCCAGGGGAGGCCCGGGCCCGTTCAGAAAATCGTCACTGGTGTTGGCCGTGAGCGGGATTCGAACTCGGGTCGCCGGGTTTGTAGCCCAGCGCTGCGCTAACCGCTCGGCCACCGCTCCCCACTGAGTGGGTGAACAACACGAACAACACCACATTAACATCAGAGACACTTCAGTGAAATGCGTCACAGCCAGTTTTATTTTCATTTAAGCTGGAAGGAACCGTTGAGCTGTGTAGCGTTTTTATTCAGTCGTCCAGCAGGGAGGAGTAAGCAAGTACCAGCATCTCGGGACACTGGGGGAATTTTAGTCACGACAGTTAACCATTGGAATGTGGAATGAGAGCTGAGTGCCTGGCAGAAACGCACACCACACCAGGGCCTTCTTACTGTGAGGCAGCAGTGCTCTTCACTGCACCACCATCGCTGAACCGGGTGAGAACGAAAAAGATCAGGATGAGTCTCATCTACAAGAGTGCCCTGGGTCACCGCCATGGCAAAGTGAAAACACAGCAAATGAAGTAAAGCAATTGAAAATTATGGTTTTGCTCCTCTTTGAAATGACCGGTTTTACAACTCAGTTTTGCAATGACGTGGTAGCAATTACCAACATTCTCCACTGGCACTGATCGGATATGCCAGCGGGGGGAAGTGGTGTTTGACTTTGAGATTTGTTCTTAAGAGCTGTAGCTGTCGGGAATTCCTGCTCACATTCAAGGCATTATCAGGCGTCTGAGTCTGAGCCCGGCGTACAGTGAGCCGTTAAAGCCTACATCAAGGCTGTGTTTGACTTCGTTCATAAATAGAGAGTAAATTCTCAATTGTACGCCACTGTGGGGTAAAATCACTTACGGTCGGACCGTAAATTCACTGCTGCTGTGGGCAGTAAATCAACTGCAGAGAGAATGGAGGCTCAAAACTAACTAGGAGGGTGGCGCCGTGGCTCGCGATGTCGCCTCACAGCAAGAAGGGCCCGGGTTCGATTCCCGGCACGGGTTCCTTTCTGGGTGGAGTTTGTGTGCTCTCCCTGTGTCAGCGTGGGTTTTCGTGGGGTACTCCAGTTTCCTCCCACCGCCCAAAGACACGCTGCTACCTAGGTTAATTGGCCTGCTGACTAAAATTGCCTCTAGTGCTCTACGAGGTACTGGCGTCACGCCCTGGGTATAGCCTTGCTTTGCGCCCTCTGTCTGCTGGGATAGGCTCTGGCACCAAGCGACCCTGGACAGGATTAAGTGAGTATTGATAATCATGATGATAAAGGCTCACTAGTAATATCAAGCCAGAGTCTCTCATCTCATCTCATTGTCTGAAACCGCTTAGTCCTATACAGGGTCACGGTGAGCCGGAGCCTATCCCGGCAGACACAGGGCGCAAGGCAAGGATATACCGACGATGGGACGCCAGTCCATCGCCGGGCACTGCGGGGCAATTTAGCCTGCGAGCAGTTAACCTATGCAGCAGCATGCTTTTGGACTGTGGGAGGAAACCGGAGTACCCGGCGAAAACCCACGCGGACACGGGGAGAGCATGCAAACTCCACACAGAAAGGCACCCGAGCCGAGAGATTCGAACCCGGGACCTTCTTGCTGTGAGGCGACAGCGCTAACCACTGGGCCACCGTGCCGCCCCAAGCCAGAGTGTTGTAGCTCAATTCTACGCCAAGGTGAATTATAGGGACCTCTTGCAGCCACAGCTGAATAATGTATCGGAACAATATTACATATTATAGTCTAAACACATTGCCTCGGTAAACCGTATGAAATTTTCAGCACTAATTTTCTGAAATCACTCTTTAACACAATCCCTGCCATCAATTATGCAAAAAAAACATATACTTAGGATTTCAGAAACTCTTTGTTTAAGGTACACTGCCGCACATACGGCTGATTGGAAGATTAACCATAATATGTCAGCGGTGATGTATTGTGCTTTCATATAAAAGTGGTGCAGGCTGTGACATTGTAAGATCGTGGAGACATAGGACTAACTGTGGGAAGGCCTTAATCCAGCAGTGGGTATATTAAGGCTGATGAGGATGATGGCCGGCACATTACCAGTGCATTAAATTTAGCCTAATACATGCGATCGGTGCGTTTAGCATGCGGTAGTAATTAATGGCACGCTATCTCTCTAGCCCTTGGCAAAGTGTCAGCTCAGTCCATAAAAGTCTTGGCACATTAAGACTCCGGGTGCCACGGGGAAATCTGACATCGCTGCTGTTGGCATCACCTGCAGAAAATATCCGTTTGCCCTTTGCTATCCGAGTAATTGAAAGTAATTGCCAATTATTTATTTGACTATTCCAATGTTTACGCCACCCCCTCAACATCTGTTAATCTATACAAATGCACGCATTTGCCAGTAACACTCTCGCCTTAATAAGGACAATTACCCGAAACGTCGCGTGTTGTATATTACTTTTCTTTAAAAGGCCACAGTGTTATTGATGAATTTCTTGAGGTTTCTTTTGTAGAATTGTTCTCAAGAGAAAGCTTCTCCTTCAGGATAGCCGTGTCGAGCGTCTCCCCTCTCTCCTGCGCGACGTTTCGCCTCCCCCGTTAGCCGCATCGTCCGGTGAATGATTTTTTTTACATTGAGTCGTGAAAACCGATATTAGTCCAGAGAGTTATGCTGTTAACAATGCACCACTGCCATCTCAGCAGCTTATTCCTTCATTGTTTGTTGAACAATTCTTTTTATCGCTTATGTTTTTCTTTAAATTGTAGCCTTTATTTGACTTTCAGTTGAACTGCTCTGATGTTTAAACCTCATCTCATCTCATTATCTGAAACCGCTTAATCCTATATAGGGTCACGGTGAGCCGGAGCCTATCCCGGAAACACAGGGCGTAAGGCAGGAATACACCCGACGACGGGACGCCAGTCCATCGCCAGGATGTTTAAACCATTTCTGGCAATAATACACGTATTAAGATCTTAAAACACCATAATATACACATTTCACAATGTGTCTAGTTTGCAAAAGCCACACATGTTTGTGGCAAAATATGCAAAGAGGAAGCTTTGATAACATATGCATTGTCCTTATTTCATATGTACGCTGGCAAAAAGTACCCATAGCTTAAACTGCTCTGATGTTGTTGTTGCTGACTTGCCCTTCTCTTCACACTCTGTGAAGCGCTTTGTGACCCTCGGGTGAAAAGCACACCAGAAGTGCAATTATTATTATTATTTTCCATGCGTTGTTGTGTCGATCATTTCGAACGTTTAGTTGCGTCGCAGGGATCCCGTACGTAGAGCTTGCAAGCTCGCTGGGTATTTCCTGCTATAATAATGTTAACATCTGTCTATCTGTGACCGTGTATAATAATAATATTTAGCATTTCTCTAGTCTTTCATCCGAGGGTCACAAAGCACTGCACAGAGCTCTGGAGAGAAGGGCATGTAAACAACAACATTGGAATGGATCAATTAAGTTAAATAATGAATGTTAATCAATGAAGCTCATCAAGTAACAAAAAAGTGCATGAGCGAGAAATCTTACACTCACATGCTTGCCCATCTTTAATAACCTGTTCATCTGGTTTGGGTGGGACAGTTCTGCCTTGAGCTTCATAACATAGTTAAATATATATATACACGCAGTATATGCATAGCATGTTGACTCGAGGGGTCGACGTAACATTATGCCGACTTCGTTTTTAAAAGGACGACTGCTCTGACTTTGTCACAGTGTTATCATCACGCTGAGAGCCTTGATCAATCTGGCATGGTGGCCCTGTGCGCGCAACGTCTGCGCCTCGGGGGGGGGG
>JAZEWT010000012.1:1868922-1880623 GCA_036362905.1 Mordacia mordax
GCACCCGAGCCGAGAGATTCGAACCCGGGACCTTCTTGCTGTGAGGCGACCGCGCTAACCACTGGGCAACCGCTCCCCACACGGAACACACACACGCACACGCGCGTACATAAATACTCCCCCGCAGGCCGAGATCACACCGGTCTGGCTGGGGACACACCTAAGGCGTGCTTGTTCTCAAACAAAGCCCTTCTCAGCCCTGACACCACCTGCTGTGGCTGTCGTTCAACCACCTCCACCTCGACACTGCCGCCCACTCGCCCCGCCCCCTCCCCTTGCATCCACTCCCAGACCTGTGCCGCGTAGAGTTGCCACTTGTTCCGGTTGTTTTTATCACCCACAGAAACATTCCTCGGTTTTGAAAGCAGCTAACCCGTTTCAAGGTGATGAGGGCAGGTTTCGCAGCAGTGGGAACTGGTGCCCGGGCGTGATTGATGAGTCCTATTAGTGACGAAGCCAGTCTGCATATGGCACCGTATCATTGCTGATGTCAAGTCAGTCGCATTTGCTCAAATGTATGTTGATCGTGACCTAAGACCAGAGGTCCTCAAAGCAGTTCTTCTAGAACCGCTGGTGTTTTTATTTAAATAATGCACAAAGGTCGAGTTTAGTTCAGTATCAGTACCCACTTAATCCTCTACAGGGTCACGGGGAGCTGGAGCCTATCCCGGCAGACACAGGGCACAAGACGAGGCGAAGACTGAGGATGTGACACCGGCACATCACAGGGCACTGTTTTTTGGAGGGCAATTTACTCAGCAGGCCAATAGACCTAGACAGCAGCATGTCTTTGGACGGTGGGAGGAAACCGGAGAACCCGACAAAAAACCAGCACACGGTCAGGTTAATTTGTTGCCCACAAGTGGCGTCACTAGCAATCGTTTGAATCTTGTTGTTTTGTGACATTAACACCATCTGTCACATGAGCATCCAGAGGATATTGCTCATTACTGGGCCACCAATGCGAGACAAGATCTTTTCAATTTGTTTTTTATTCATTTTGTGGGTATATTTTTTTTCGAAGTGCAACATTTTTGAGTGTTCACTTCGCAGCCATTTCATTTGAGATGAGACCAGCGCTGCTGTGTGTGTTTGTGTGTGTGTGTAGTGGGGGAGAGGTGGCTCAGCGGTTAGCGCGCTGGGCTACAAACCTGGTGACCCGAGTTAGAATCCCACTCGCGGCCAACACCAGTGACGATTTTCTGAACCGGTCCTGAGCCTCCCCTCGGTCGACTCAGCCTCAAACGAGTACCTGGTGCAATGTGAAAATCTCACCACTGAGAGACAAAGGAGGCCGGGCGTGGTGTTGGCCACCTACCCCCTTGTGTGTCGTATCGACCTTCATAGGTGCTGACTAACGGCACTTGACCCTACAGTCTGCTGAGGCTATATGGGGGATCTTTGTCTTTGTGTGTGTGTATATGAATCACTCCGAGCTCGTGTTGTGAGCGAATTCGTTTTTTTACTTTTATTTTTCCCGATGTGCGGTTTCTCAGCGACGCCGCTGGTTTGGACAAACAGTTCCACGATGAAGTGCATACATTTATGAACTTGTGAAAATTTTCTTGAGCCACCCATGCATCCATAAATCGCTTTCAAGTGTTCCCACTTTGTGGCTGTTGACATTGGCATGAAAATGAGAAAGTTCTGCATTTAATCAGGCACTTTGTGATCTGCAGCCAAGCTCTCGCGGGGTTTGACAGGCCCGAGAGTAAACATTTGCTTAAAAAATGACATCGCGTTCTACAACTGGAACGAGATAACGTCGGATTACAGCAAATCCTGCTGGAAGGCAGCCGAGGTTAAATATCGGGGGAAAGATCACTGCACAGAGTTGTCCGTGCAGTATGAGCACGGACAAGGTTTGGGTGTAAAGTGGAGCAAACAGCATGGGAAGATTGAAATGTTCCGAGTAATTGTATACGCTATGATCTCTTCGGTTTGTCTCAAGTGATACGAACGCGGCCTTTTGTTTTTGCTCATTTACTCGTTCATGGCGAATGTTAGAAATAATAATAAATAATTGCATTTAGAGCGCTTTTCACCCGAGGGTCACAAAGCGCTGCACAGGACTGCGGAGAGAACGGCACGTCAAGTACAACAACATTAGGACGGAAAATGGGCAACAATAAAAACAAATTGAGTTTTTTTTTTAATATAGACATCGTTGCAGGACAAAATGTGAAATATGATCGGGCTTTCAGCAATAATTTTAAAATGCAAAATTACCAGTGTAAATACAAATATTGGGAAATGGTTTCATGTAACATCTATCGTATAATTATAATGATAATTGCATTCCAAGAGTGCTAATCACTCGAAGGTCACAACGCACTGCACAGAACTGTGGAGAGAACGGCATGTCAAGATCCGGACAGTTCAACTGAAAGTCAAATAGTAGCAACAAATTATAGAAGGACATGAAGCGATACAAAATGTATCGCCACACGTTTAAGCAGACTACAATGGTGTCAACTTTCAACACCACGTGCAAAATAGTGGAGCAACTTCCATAGCGGAATTTCTTTTTTCTTTTAAGAAATTACTTTACAACAAAAAAAATGTTTCTGTGCAAACTACAAAATGCTGTTGCCCATAAAATCCAGAGCTGAAACGACAACCAGAACCCCATGGATATGTTACTGCTGTAGCGCTCTTTGGCGTTTAGCTCCTGCTAGGTATTTACGAGCCTCACTGCCATTTGGGCCACTGTGAGGAAGAGTGTCCATCTAATACAGGGGTGTCATGGGGTGAAGAGAAGGGGGAGCAAAGTTCTGCGTGTAATAACGTAGTCTCGAGTGTTGAATCATTCATCACCATCGGCTGTCAGAAATGGACGATCTACTACCGGATGAAGGCTCCATGAAGTTCATTATTAGCTGGAATAAAATCCCGGACTCTTGACGCCCAACCAACCAGTAAAGCTGACAGATTTCCCCGCACAGCAGCTATACCTCCGATGAGATGACGATCCAGAAAGGGCCAATGTAAGTCGCGACCATTGCGCTTGTGAGACGCGCCGATGCTGACCCTATCGAGGACGGCTTCAAAAATACAATTGGCTATCAATAAACCTAACGTGCCCGGCGATGGACCGGCGTCCCGTCGTCGGGTGTATTCCTGCCTTACGCCCTGTGTTTCCGGGATAGGCTCCGGCTTCACCGTGACCCTATATAGGATTAAGCGGTTTCAGATAATGAGATGAGAAACCTCACGTGTATTAGGATCTGAATTTGAGCTGATAGTAGGTGCATCTCAATATGTTTAAGTAAGTCGGTGAACCCCTTGAGCTACTTGGGTTAGAGGGAGGGGGGACTCTAAGCATGGTGATGTAGTGAGTAGCACTGCCGCCCCGCAGCAAGAAAATCCTGGGTTCGATTCCTGGCTTGGGTACGATTCTGAGTGGAGTCTGCGTGTTCTCCCCGTATCCAAGTTGGTTTGTGCTGGGTACTCCGGTTTCCTCCCGTAGTCCTAATACACCCTGCCTAGGTTAATTATTTCCCCCGGCACCTTGGAACGTTGTAACTTGCTTACCCCTCCCGACTGCGCAACAGTTCAAAAGTGCACTACATAGCTCAGCGGCTCCTTCCAGCTTAAACGCAAGAGCGAGCTGCGTCACGGACTCGCTCGGGATCGCGGACGAGCGGCGGTGGCGTCGCCGTGCACGCGCGCCGGGGGTCTCCCCGCGTCGGGGCGGAGGTGCTGACCGTGTCTCCCGCGTGCGTGTCCCTGCAAGGTCGTGCGCACCATCGGACTGCGCGAGGTCTGGTTCTTCGGGCTCCAGTACACAGACACCAAGGGCTCCATCGGGTGGCTCAAGATGGACAAGAAGGTACCCGCGGGGCACGGCGGCTTCCCGACGCTCGGGCGTTTCGGGTCGCGTTACCTGCGTGTCATTGTCGACTGTAGCTTGACAGGTCTGTCTGTCATTGTGTAACGCGTGGATGTGAAATGGAAGGATCCGCGCACGTGTGAAGTAGCTTGGGAGGAACCATGTTAGACTCTCCTACGGGCGGTAAGACTAATTGCTTGGATTTGTAGAAGT
The DNA here is from genome assembly GCA_036362905.1 of Mordacia mordax. Lineage (NCBI taxonomy): Eukaryota > Metazoa > Chordata > Hyperoartia > Petromyzontiformes > Petromyzontidae > Mordacia > Mordacia mordax. The sequence goes on from JAZEWT010000012.1 coordinate 1,872,968, forward strand.
ACTGAACTATTTATCTCCAAAGAAATACCGTAAATCGTTGTCAGCATACGTGTTCATTAACGTGCTTCGGTAATTCGAGTTCATTACTATTTACATAAATACACTTGTTTTCAAGTTAAAATGTGGACACCGTTTCATCGTTGGTACATTCCATGTCCCAACCAAACCAAACGCCCCTATTTAAATGTTACGTGGCTTCACGGCATAATAAGATGATTGAGCGCTATTTTAACAGTCCGTGTAGGAATTGTTAATTAGTTCAGGTTAAAATAATTGAGTTTAGAAATCACCTTCCACAGTATCGTCTTGCGCGTGAACGACAGTAAAGATGACGAACGTGTCGCATGATGGAATATTCGGCTGGTCTATATATAATGGAGCAAGTGTTTGTATGTCCACACTGAGGGTGCTGGGTTCAAACTGTTCATCTTTATATAATAGAGCAGGTCTCTGGTACAGGAAGTGGTGAAACCAGGCTGATACCATAAACTCACTACACCTGTGCTACCAGTTTTAAGGGTGGGCGGTTGAAACCTGACTTCATAACGCACATTCTCTGGAGTGTTTTTATCATTTTGAGCCACGACTTGGTGTTGAGTGGCTGAACAAACTGCTGCCATGCCCTCATAATGTCTTCACATTGTTACCGTCTAGTGACTGTCGCTGCAGAGATCGCAAAAATATGTTTTTCTCGGAAACACCCTGAAATGTTATCGTCGTTCCTGCCACGTACAATGGGTCTCGCTCTCCTAATTCCCTTCCAGCTGAGCATGAGAGGTAGGCAGAGTTTGCCAAGGTGTATGGCTGTATCGCCGAGCAACAATACGGGCGCTGTGAGGTTTAGCGTACTGTTTCAGGAGTTGTGATCACAGAGCGAGCCTCCTATTTCCTGCGTCCAAGCGCCAAACCTGCATTTGTAACGCAATGCGATGCAGAGCTATGCGACCAATCGTGATTAAATCACCTTTTCTTTTGCCTGCGGTAATTTTCTTACCTAATCATTACGTCATACACACCTTTGTTTTGGCACCTCAATACACACTATTAGAGGCGCAGAGTTAATAGTGTGTAATTATGTCATCACAGAACTGTCAAACGTACGTAGTTAACGTCAATTCGAGGGCTTTCGTGACCAATGGTATCGATGATTTTCATTTTATGGGTTAGGTCGTGTAAAAAATGTTTGCCGTAAACCCTCCACCACCCGACAACGGCAAATTAGTAAAGCTTACTAAACTGAAGTTTACCAACTAAATTTTTCTAAACTTTACTAATTGACCTAACCTAAGAAATGGAATTCATCGGTACGTAGTTAAGCTTGTTACATGGCTGCGGTCAACCCACCAGTGACAACTACATACGCAATCGTCTCAAAAAACATCCCACCACATTGTCTCTGCTCAGTCTCCACCAACTGCCGCACGCACAAACAGTCCATCTTTATAAAATTTACTTTGGTGTTTAATTTGGTTGCATTGCAGCTCTGATATGTAAAATATAGGGCTTGATTTTTTTTTTATGTCACTAACGCCGATCTTATGGCAAAGTGTGGGGAAAATGTGCCGACTAGTTGTATGAACGTACGAAGGGCACTTGTGGATGCCGTTTGAAATTTTACCGAAGGGGGTGATTGGAGTGGAATTATTATGGCCAGATTATTTTCCTAAAGCCAACTTCCTCGGATCGTTATTTGTCTGGAACTTCCTTCACGGGACCTGTTCATCAAAAACGCTAGCAGGAGTGTAGGACTCTAGACCTGTTCAACAGGGAAAATCCTCGGGGGAATGCTAGACTCCAGGTAACATAGCTGTGGGTTTCTGGAACACACAAACCCCTCCACGAGGATATGGTTACAATCCATGTTCCGCTCCAGGAGGTTTTCCAAATGGATTCTTTGTGCCACGACTCGACGCCCGAGAGCTCATGAGGAATAGTAAGAGAGAGAGAGAGGGAAAAAAAACAAACCCAAAAATGTATAGAAACAAAAAAAAATCTCAACGTGCTGAACCAACTGTGATAGCATTTTCGTAAATATTTCTGAAGATTGAAAATACAGACTTGGTATGTCACACCATGCTTTGCTGGCTCAAAAAGAATCACTCTGGAATTATTCTCATGACACGGATGATCTGTATATTGATGTGTAACGAGGTCCAAATATGACTTTATAAATAAATAACACGCGGTCGTCTTAAAAAAAAAACACCAGCAAACGAGTTTAGTGTTCTCTAGTTGTGGAGCAGTACTGGTATCCGATTATAGCGATAGAAACAAATCCAACCGATTAAAACGCCTGATGTTTTCGAGAGGCCCATTAAGGACTGCATTATGGAGGTGATACTCATTTAGGAGGCATACTGACTTTTAAAAGCCCTTTGCTGCATTCCGTAAGCAACAGCGACGTGAACACTCCAATTGGCTGTCAGGGAATGACAATTATCCCACCAGCGCCTTGTCGGAGCTGTGTTAACTCCGCTGCGCCTTGAGAGTCCTGCGTTATGGAGCGAGCAAAACGCAGTACGGCGTTCGGAGCCGAGGCTATCATCCCAAAGTTGTCGAAAACAACGGGCGGAAGCAGGGCACTGCTGCCGCCATCATCAGGATGTTCTATGTTCTGAGAGGCGAGGGGAGCGGGGAGTTCAGCCCCAGAGCCGTGTCATTCAAGGTCTCGACTGGTGAGCAGGTCAGGAGTCTGACGCTCTTGGTACTGTCTCCCTTCGCAATCGGGTCTGGAGTCTAGTGCTCCTGCTAGGTTCTCCCGTGGTGAACAGGTCTGGAGTCTAGCGCTCCTGCTAGGTTCTCCCGTGGTGAATAGGTCTGGAGTCTAGCGCTCCTGCTAGGGTCTGCCGTGGTGAACAGGTCTGGAGTCTAGCGCTCCTGTTAGGGTCTTCCTTGGTGAGCGGGTCTGGCAGGGATGGTCCAGACAACCGTCTGAAGACTCTGCATAGCAGCCATTTAAACCGGCAACGGCTGAGGGGAAGTCGGACCTGTCGGAGAGATAAGTGCACCCTTCACTCATTTCATCTCATTGTCAGAAACCGCTTAGCTCTGTACAGGGTCGCGATGAGCCGGAGCCTATCCCGACAGACACAGGGCGCAAAGGCAGGGATATACACACGATGGGACGCCAGTCCGTCACCGGGCACTGCGGGCAATTTAGTCTGCAAGCCAATTAACCTATGCAACTGCATGTTTTTTGGACTGCGGGAGGAAACTGGAGTGCCCGGCGAAAACCCACATGGGGAGAACATGCAAACTCCACACAGAAAGGCACCGGAGCAGAGATTCGAACCCGGGACCTTCTTGCTGTGAGGCGACAGCGCTAGCCACTGGGCCACTGTGCCGCCCTGTACCCTTCCCTGCGTATGGTTATAGCTGCATCACCGTAAAATGTGCAGAGTCTCTCCGACGTGGTCCGCTGTACGAGCGTTGGACAAAATCCAAGCTTCGCGCATCAGGGGCGTTCTGCTTAGTGATCTCGCCCGACGGACCGCGTGGGACTTCACCGCCTGCTCGTTCTCACGAGCATGACGTCGAACGTTTCAGAGAGCCCTGGCGTTGATGTTGGAAGGTAAATCGCAAGGTGCAGCCCCTGCAGACTGCTAGTGCACGTCAACTCTGATGGAAGGTCCCCCCACCATGATGAATGGTAGAGGGTCGAGTTGGCCTACTTTTTCACGCGGCACAGACGTCTTGACCCTGCTGATTGACAAGGGGTGCTGAAACCCAATTATACCGGTGGGGATATTTTAAGAAAATTGCACCGTTGTTTCAACTGCCGGATCAAGGTGTTGAACAGGTGACCTCTGTAATAAGTAGAACAGGTTTTAACCATTGCTGGCAATAGTAAACCAAGGCATCGTAGTAGCATCCATCATTTTAAAATACGTGGGCCCTTATAATGCACTGCTCCACAGTCGTTTGTTATTTATCAGGAGGATAAGCTGTATTAATTTATAACTTGATCAACAAAAACGTCCCTCGTGAGGAATAAGTCAGTATTGAGTTACGATTTGTTCTCTTGTCTGATTTACTTATGATCCCCAGAGCTCACAAGTATAAAAATGTATTCACATTTTGAGGCGCATTAACTTGATAACTCGCAGAAGTGTAATTAATTCCGAAACACAAAGCTGTCAGTTCTCAAAGTTACTAAAATATTTTGAACTAAAATTTATTTTATTGAAGATTATTCATCTTGTATTGTTTTTTTGCCAGTTTTCCGAGGGTAAAATAATATTGCTCTTCTGTTCTCAGGCGGTCCATTTCACAAAAATCCCACGTTTGTTTTTTCTCTGGGTATTTTCGTCACCTCTTTAAATGTCAAAGAAAAGGTTTTGGACGTGAGGTTATTTTAAAATGGCGGTGACAGCTGTCTCAATGTGAATTGACGCTGTTGCTTCTTGTGATCGCATCTACGCAAAGCAAAACTGTGTCCTCTTCCGTGAAATATGTGCTTGCCATCTGCCCTCACCCTCCCACTGTCTTGGGCTGTTTTATTCATGAAATGCTCCCATTGGGAAAATATTGCGGCAACGAAACTCGTGTATAAACCCACAGCTGCTACTTTTATTCAGTCCTTTTACAAAAATAAGTAAAATGGAATACTGTTCCGGTGGACAATTGCTCAGTGCATTTTATGAGACGAGAGCAAGGATAATTCGCTAATATTTTTTATCTCACATTTTCCCCATTCCACTGTGGCACTGATTAACTTCTTTGTTATTATTTTAGGGCGGCACCGTGGCCCAGTGGGTAGCGCTGTCGCCTCATAGCAAGAAGGGCTCGGGTTCGAATCTCGGCTCGGGTGCCTCTCTGTGTGGAGTTTGCATGTTCTCCCCGTGTCCGCGTGGGTTTTCGCCGGGCACTCCGGTTTCCTCCTACAATTAAAAAAAACCATGCTGCTGCATAGGTTAATTGGCTCGCAGACTAAATTGCCTGCAGTGCCCAGTGATGGACTGGCGTACCATCGTGGGTTTATCTCTCCCTTGAACCCTGTGTCTGCCGGGATAGGCTCCAGCTCACTGCAACCCTGTACAGGACTAAGCATTTTCTGACAATGAGATGAGATGAGTTATTATTTTATTGTGCTGTGCAATCATGAACTCTCCCATTTATTTCGTGATTATGGTTGGGGTTTCATAATTGTACAAGTTGGTGAGTTAAGTGTTCCCGATTTCTTTTATGATTTACGGTTCGAGTTTCCTTTTTACAGAGATTGTTGCTGTAAAGCATCCGCCCTTTGACTTTATGCGTCACTGCCTTGGTCATTTCGGAAGTTTAGTGTCTCGTAGGAATCCCGCATCTCGAGCTTGCAAGCTCACTAGGTACGCTCTGCTTTAACACTGAACATCTTTCGATCTTACTGTCGAAGCCAAAGATGAAATATGTAACAGTAATGCACGTTCCCCGTTGCCAGGGATCACAAGCGCATATCATCTAGAGTTGGCCGACAGAGCAGGTAAATTCGACGAGGGTTTCGAGTAGCAATGTTTCAATTTCGAAGCCGCGCTGTTTTTAAAGCGATCATTTTCAACGGCCGTGAGAAATGACGCATAACCTCCACCGTGTACGTGACGCGTCTCTCTGCAATCATCCATTAATCTATCACTGGCTGCCTCTGGGCCTTGGCCAACACAAAGTAACTTCAAGAACACATATTTATACCTATTAACCCTTTATCAAACCGCGCTTGCTGCTCCCACTACTGCAATACACCAATTCTCTACCTCCCTAAAATATATTTCGTACCAAACCAGCAACAGCGCGTTTCAACATTGCGGTGGTGTCATGGTTCTACTTCTTCTTTGCTCTACGTCGACACGGTATCGACGTTGACCCCTACAGGGGTTTTCATGGCTCTGGTCGCCGAGGTGACTGACTGCACGGTTTGCCAGGCCAGTGCAGGCCCAGCGCGATGCTCCATCGCAGGGCACTGGGGGACGATTGAACAAACTGCCAAGTAACCTGGGCGTGTTTTTTGGCATGGTGGGAGGAAACCGGAGTACCCGGCAAAAACCTACTCGGACACCGGGAGAACATTCAAACTCCACACAGAAAAGCACCCGAGCCGGGGAACCGAACCCGGGACCTTCTTGCTGTGAGGCGACAGCGCTACCCACTGGGCCACCGCGCCACCCTGCGTAATGGGTAGCACACCGGTCGTGCAGTCTAGAGGTCGCTGGATTAATTCTGTCTCCCGGTGCGGCAGCTGAAACAGCGTGAGGACTTTATTAACCCCTCTCCCCTGTTGTCTCTGTCCAAACGGGTGCGCCGCGGTCGCTTGCGGTGGGGTAAAGTGTGGGTGCCCCCAGCTGTTCCAAGACGTGTGAAATCATCGGGGTTCTCCAAGTGCTGCCTCAAGTAGGAGACCCTTCTGCCGGAAGTGGCATGAGCAAGCGGTTTCAGGGCTGCGCCTTTGCCATTTCGCCGACGCACGAAAAAGAACATGACTCTGAAGACGTAAACGATGAGCAAATGACGATCAGCAAAGGCTGACGTGGCAGCATTTCAACACGCATTGCAGTCCACACCGCTCTGGAGTCGGAGCAGAAACCCCGTCGCCTTGAGGTGTTCTCCATTCTCTGGGCGCGGCGCTCGTGGGTTAACTCATTCCAGCGACACGCGCTCCCGATCTTCTCAGAACCCATGCGATCTTATTGTGACCGCGGCAGGCGAGGTTAATCGCCAGCGTCGGGCTCCTCTTGTCTTTAAGAACAACGTGCTTCGACCGAAGTCTCGACGCACATCGCGATGGCAGTGTCGCCCCTTCATCGGGTTGTAGCAGCCGTTCCCTCGGGTGAACTCTCCGCGTCCTATCCTGGGTACAGCCCTGCCTTGCGCACTTTGCTCGCCCCTCCCTACTGGACAGGTTTTGAAAGATCAGCATAGCTCGGCGGTTCCTTCCAACTCACATTTGAACTGAGAGACTGGCGGCGTTATGGTGCTTAAGTTTCCACTCTGTACACAAGCACTGCCGCCTAGAGTTTCTGACAATGAGATGAGTGTGAGTAGCGTAAGAGCGACGCCACCTTGATGGTGGATATCGAGGTGACCGTGGAGTCAGCCGGTGGCTTGAGAATGGAGATGACATCGAGCGCCACCTAGCGGTCCGTGAAGATCCAATTGAGCCAAACGGGTCTTGAGATGCTAAAGGTTGAGAATCCCTGAAAATTACGATTGCTTTCCAAAGCAGTTCTTTAATCCGGGATCGCATTGTCGAGCATCCGCTCCTCTCTCTCCCACGCTGGAGGCCATCCTCAGACGTAGTGGGGATCCAGTGGCCACGCAGCGAACTTCACAGTTCTTAACACTTCTGTACTCCCATGTCTCTGAGCCACACCTTGACCAACACATCGACCAGCGTGGTGAAGTAAGGTTGAACAACACCCACGGCCCACGTGGTGCTTGAGGTGAGGTGGGGGTCAGGGCACGCTTCTGGCAGTGAGTTGATGAAAGGGCACTTCTGTATTTGTAGGCCGAATGTTTTTTTTTACAGGTCGCTGCTTTAGTTCAAAAACAACTTTTTTAAAAACGTCATTTCTTTGGCTCGGCATCGGTTTGTAGTTTCGTGTCGGCGCAGATCGCAAAAATCAGCAGTTAATGCGAGGGTGTGGGCACCTCACGGTACACAACGCTTGGATGATTTAGTTCAAA
>JAZEWT010000012.1:1901316-1911659 GCA_036362905.1 Mordacia mordax
ATGGGGTTCTTTCAGATTCTCCAGTTTCCTCCCATAGCTAAAATACACTAATTAATTAATTGGCCGACAATCTCATAATATACAGGATGCAGTGTCTGGCAGGTTGGCGCCGGTTAACTGCATGACTTCCATCCTGCCTCCTCCCTGTGCTTTTCTCACTATGCCTCCTTATCATGTCTAATCCATGACCAGGCGTGGAATTTGCGTGGTACAAATTTACTGTCATTATTCTGAATGCCCACAGTCAGCACCTCTCAAGGCTCTTGGAAGCTCAAGATCATTTCCATTCTCATCTTATAGAGACAGGGCGGTACGGTGGCCCAGTGGGTAGTGCTGTCGCCTCTCAGCAAGAAGGCTCTGGGTTCGAATCTCGGCTCGGGTGCCTTTCTGTGTGTATGCGGTGCGGTGTGTTCTCCCCGTGTCCGTGTGGGTTTTCGTCGGGCACTCCGGTTACCTCCCACATTCCAAAAAACATGCTGCTGCATAGGTTAATTGGCTTGCAGACTACATTGCCCGCAGTGCCCGGTGATGGACTGGCGTCCCATCGTGGGTATATCCCTGCCTTGTGCCCTGTGTCTGCTGAGAGAGGCTCCGGCTCACCGCGACCTTGGTTATGTACAGAGCCCATTGTGTAGCTCTGCTCAAAGGACACGTCACGATTACTGTCACGTGCCGCGGTTACTATTGTCGCTATTAGAGCTGGACGAACAGATGCAGCGTGCAGCCCGCCTGGAGGAGGAGCGACGCAAAGCCCTACAGGAGGCCAAAAAGCTGGAGGACCAGAAGAGGGCAGCCGAGGAGGCCAGGGCCAGACTGGAGCATGAGACCAACAACCAGAGGATGTCTCAGGAGCAACTGGTGAGACCCGCTCACGGAGATTCACTTGTCAGGGATGAAGAAAGGGCTTTGGAAGTTGCGTGGTGGTGTCCGACCAGCAAATTGTCCCCTGTGGGTATGTGATCTGAATATTCAGATTGAGTTGAAAACAAACAGAACAAACAGAAAAGGAAAACAAACAAAAAATGTGTTGGATTGGTCTGGCAATGTGATGTCACATCACAGGAAGTGACTTCATGGGAAGTGACATCATTCTACTTCCGTGATTTTTCTGCTAGACTTACAGACCTAGATGTCACTTTTGATTAAATAATAATTTTAAAAACACCATTTGCAAGTACAAGTATATATTAAAATAGATTATATTTCACTTGTTTAAATAATTCCATTAAATGGTTAAACAATGAACGTTAATACATCCTGATGGACTAAAATCTGAAGATTTTAAACAAAATTTGCAACTTGGGCAAGAAACCCAAAAAATACAGTATATCTGCAAAAATAAATGTGATACACAGACCTAGCTGTTAGTGGTTCTTGGTTAGATTATCAACGTGGTTCTGGGAAGATTAGCATGGATAAGAGGAAGCCTATCGTTCTTTTAATGAAATTGACACAATTATTGGTGACTTACCCTGTATTGGGTCCGTTGCTTTGGTATTGTGTTTATTGAAAGCTTTCCTCGTGTGCATAAATATTCAGGGTTTATGTGACCTCGTTTAAAGTGAGAGGGAAAATAAAAATCGTCGTCAAAAACATCACGATTTTTGTTCCAAATCGTGGCTTTTCGTGGCCATATGTTGGGGTTCTTTCTGTACCCACGACACCCAGTCAGTGGCTGCGCTGCTGTCGTTGGCGCTTCCCGCTTATCCTTCCCCCCCCCCACGTCCTCGCGGGGGAAACACTACCCTTGGGGCAGCGACAGCGACAGAGCTTCCGACGTAGAATTAATTAACTCGTTCGTCAATTTCGTCGACTGCTTTATTGGTCGCTCGATATGATTGACATGTTGGTTTCGATTGACTTTCAGGCGATTGAAGATTTGACCGATTGCAAAATCTTTTCCTGGCGCGGCTCTGTTAATTTCTATGGCGGCGGACTCACGATGAACACACTTGCGTTGCTGTTTGTGCCTCGGTCTTATTTGATGTTGCAGAGAAACTGCTAATTTGCCCATAAAATTCAGCGCGCGTGATACAATTTAAAGTTCTAATATTCATTTCGGCGGCAGGACATTTTCAGGGAAATGCATATATCCATGGCTCGTCATTTCTGAGAGCCGGAGAGCCGCATGATCTCCCGGATAATTAACTGCCTGCCTTGGCCTTCCTTAAGTGGCCTCCATAAACAGGTCACATACCTGCCTCTCAAATCTGTGCCCTTCAATTACTTAGGATTCCTGACCCCCAGCGAATGAATCTCTCTTCATTCAATTAATCGGTTTGGTGGCATATATAAAGAACAGGTTTTCAGGAAGTGTGGATGCTTGCATGTTAGTGAGTGACTCGCTATTCAAAGGTGCCGGGTTAAAATCCTCGATGGGGTTGACTCAGCCTATCATCCTTCTGCGGTCAACAAAATGAATATCACTTTGTTGGGAAGTAAACAGTAATTATCCTCTGGATAGACTTGCCACTGTGATGGGAATGTGGAATGTTACCAATGGTTCAGTGTTGTAAATGTGAAATGATCATGCATCTGCAGATTTGAGAAAGAAATTATTTTGAATTGACTTGATAATATTAATCCGAATCTTAGCACGCCTAATGTTGTCCAAAAAATCAATTTTTTTGGGTTACGTCATGTAAAATATGTGTCGGAAATCATCCTCAACCTGACACAGCCATTCAATAAGGATTTGTCACGTGAACAGAATGTGCCAATTCTTTACTATCTCAGCACTCCGGTGTTAAGTGGAGGAGGGTTAACAACACATATTACCTGCACCTGCTCGGGAGCATTTGTTCCTTCTTTGTTTGTTGAAGAATTATTATAATTTTTGTCGGCTGACTTTATGTCCTATAATTTATCGCTATTGTTTGACTTTCGGTTGAGCTGTGCTGGTGCTGTTGTTGACGTGCCGTTCTCTCCGCAGGTCTGTGCAACCCTTTGTGACCCTCGGGTGAAAAGCCCTCTATTAATGCAATTATTATTATTATATTCCACTTGACCTAACCCAAAACAATATTTTTTTATGAATGACTTGATCATGTATTTGCAGAAGCATATGTGTGTGGGAACAGGTCTTGTTGCTTTGTATATGATTTTAAAGAATATGGTAAATCTCTGGTGACACTGTACAGGACTAAGCGGTTATCTGACAATGAGATGAGATGAGATATATCTCCCAACTGTTGAAAAGTGATCCCTCATTACACTGGGAATCAGTTATTTGATAAAAAAAAAACTGAATTCGTTTTTGTTATTACTGGAAGAAGTAAAAATAAAACTATAAATTGACAAAAAGATTTCAATAGGGAACAGAATATTTTCCATTTCTAATCATTTTTAAACTGTCCATAACATTAAGATTTGGACTGTGCTCAATATAAGGCACAGGGCAAGATGGCGAAATAAGTGCATAGGCAATTCGAACAATTGGATGCAACTGGCAGATTTATCTGTGATCCTTTCAAAAGAACTTTGCATCAGCGCTAGGAATAAGAAAGGTCATGATGACCAACGACAATAAGAATTGCCCCACCCCCCACCCCGACCCCCCACCCCCCACTCCCACCCCCCTGCCCATTGTGTCCCAGCACCATTGAACACGTGAGTGTTGAACACATGCGTGTTCAATAGTGCCGGGACCTAGAACCGGACCAGTTTTCCGAGCTGCTCATCCAGGTTTGGCGCGGGTACCTGATGATACTGGTTGCAATTATCAGCGAAACGTCTGATCTCGTTTTAAATACTGCGGGTTCACTCTCCGACGCACCGGTGTGCTGAGATAATGAAGGAATTGGCACGTTCTGTTAACATGACAAACCTTACTAATTGGCCGCGTCGGGTGGTGGAGGGTTAAACGACACTATTTTTTGCGTGACCTGACCCAGAAAAATGGATTTCATCGACAATGAGAAAATTACACGGATCACAGAGAAATTGGGAGAGTGTTTTTTAAGTCACCACGGTTAATCTAAAACCATGGTGACCTTGCGATTGAGTGCTGCCCGTATATGTTCGCCCATGAAGTGGGTCACCACGGTGTGTGCTTTTGAAAGAGGGCAGGGATTTTTACGAGCGTGTGCCTGCATCTTGATAACTGCTCTTGAGCCCCTACGACCTAATGAACCTTTGCCTTTTGGGGACCTTTGCCTTTTGTTCGCAGGCGATGGAGTTGTCTGAGTACACGAAGCAGATCTCGCTACTCGAGCAGGCCAAGCAGAATAAGGAGATGGAAGCCAAGGAGTGGCAACAGCAGGTACAAACACAAAGATCCCCCGTGTAGCCTTAACAGACTGTAGAGTCAAGTGCCGTTAGCGATAACCTATGAAGGTCGACACAGTACACGAGGAGGTGGGTTGACCGGCACCACGCCCGTCCGTCTTTGTCTCCCTAATGGCAATGTTTCTACACCACACAACGTACTCATTTGAGGCTGAGCCGACCTAATTGAGGCCCCTGACCGGTTTAGAAAATCGTCACTGGTGTTGTTCGTGAGTGGGATTCGAACTTGGGTTCACCGCACCGCATGCACCCACTGAACAAATAGCCAAGTCTGTACATGCACCCCGCTGAGAAAGAGTGGTACAGTCCGAAGTTTTAAAAAAATCGGTCTATATGCAGCAAAGCAACGTTTTGGATTGTACCATTATATTTGTCTGTTATTTACACTGATAATTTTGTAATTTAAAATTATAGTCAGATGATATTTTACATGTTCTGCAACGATGTGTATATTGAAAAAAAAAACCCAAAAATGCTACTGTTCCTGAGTTTCGTTCTATTGTCGCTGTTGTTGACGTGCCGTTCTCTCCGCAGCGCTGTGCAGCGCTTTGTGACCCTTGGGTGAAAAGCGCTCTCTTCATGCAATAATACTAATTATTATATATGTCTGTTATTGGAGGTGTGACAGGAATTCAATGGGGTCCATAAATGGTCATTTGGTTTTCCATTATGTGACCCTCGAGTACCACAGCATTGCATTCCAAACTCAAATCTGTGTTTACTGGCCCATGAGGATGTGGGCATATGGCCGGCCCTCACGCTTGCACGATGGATCATATTTAAAAGTGGAGTTGTGTTCAGCTGTTCGTGACGAACACCAAAATAATTTGGCTGACTATCGATCAATGCCATTACACGCGATCAATCCGATTACACGCGACTCGTAGTTGTCAGTGAATGGGTAATTCACCATAGCGGGGCTTCCTCTTCATTAACGCACGTTGTGAACAAGGGGCGGTGCGGTGGTGCAGTGGGCAGCACTGCTGCCTCGCAGCAACACGTCCCACGTTCAATTCCCGGCTCGGGTGCCTTTTATTTGGAGTTTGCGTGTTCTTCCCATGTCCGCGTGGGTTCTTGCTGAATACTCCGTTTTCCTCCCACAGTTCAAAACGTGCTGCTGCCTAGGTTAATTGTCCTGCTGAGTAAATTCTCTCAACGGCCCTGTACTGACATCACATCCTGGATAGAGCCCTACCTTGTGCCCTGGGTCTGCTGGAATAAGCTCCGGCCCCCTGCGACCCTGTACAGGATTAAGCAGCCACTGATACTGAACTGACGTTGTGAACACAGGGTATATAAACAGGGGGTTAGGGTGGAACAGTGGTAACATCTGCACCTCACAGAAAGAATGTTCTGCCTGAGACAATTTGATTCCCTCACAGGCACCTTTCTGTGTGGAGTTTGCGAGTTCCAATCCCTCTTGTTTGTGGGTTTCATCCAGGTGCTGAAGTTTCATCCCGCATTTAAAAACCACTCGTGAATACATTTTCCAATGACATCATAATACATTGGCCGCAGTATCTGGAAAATGTTGGCACCGGCTTGCCGCATGTCTGACATCCCCTCTCCCCCCTCTGCCATGCAGTTTTACTCAACCCTCCACATTCGTGTGTCGTCCATCATTAGGTGTACAATTTGCGCGGCGCATTACAAATTGTATTTATATTTTGGTTTGTGCGTTGGAACTGTGGCAGTCGTGCCATTGCTGACCGCTGTCTGTTGTCTATACATAACTGTACGTCACGGTTGAGTAGGTTATGCATTAAGCACAATTGGTAGTTGCACGGTTGCAATTGGAGATATTGATTTTAAAAGTAAGGAAAATATTCTCATCTCATGCACAGTAATCCGTGGTCTGTTCTGATTTGAACTAATGAAGCCAAGCTATTGAATTGATTAAGTTCTCTTTTGTGGACATTGCTAGGTGGCTTAGAGGTCACAGACGATGGACTGACATGGTTGAAATCCTGAGTTCAGCTTCAGTGGTCCTGTAATTTGCCAGCGTTCGCATGAGTGGATCATCTCATCTCAGTCACCAATGACTGCGAAATAAAATTGGCCATATTATTGAGGTCATGGGTGTTTGGCGCTGTGATTAGAGTACTTAGCTTTTGCTTATTTTGTAAATTTCATTTGGCAACATTCCAGCTTTCGGAATTTAAAACATTAGTTCGAGTGTTGTGCGATTAACGGCAGTGTAAAAGCACTCGCCCCCATTCCGCGGACAAGAGGTCCAATGAACAGATCTCAGCAGTGGCTCTGTGATATCCACTTCCATCGGCTACGTTCTCGCTAATAGAAAGGGCTGTACTCAGAGGTGAGCATAAGCTGGTACGGTCTGGCACGCTGAACCCGTAAGCAAGTAGCAGCAGGATTTCATACACATGCGTGGGAAAAACGGGGCTTGCGTAACGACAGCACCGGCGAGAATTTGGAGTTTCTTTCACATGTTGTACCGCACTGTGAAATCCATATGGATGTTAATTTTAGGGGATCAATACCACCACTGGGTGGCACGGTGGCCCAGTGGTTAGCGCTGACGCCTCACAGCAAGCAGGTCCCGGGTTCGAATCTCTCGGCTCGGGTGCCTTTCTGTGTGGAGTTTGCATGCTCTCCCCGTGTCTGCGTGGGTTTTCGCCGGGTACTCTGGTTTCCTCCCACAGTCCAAAAGCATGCTCCTGGATAGGTTGATTGGCTCGCAGACTAAAATTGTCCCGTAATGCCCGGCGATGGACTGGCGTCCCGTCGTCGGGTGTATCCCTGCCTTGCGCCCTGTGTTTCCGGGATAGGCTCCAGCTCACCATGACCCTATATAGGATTAAGCGGTTTCAGACAATGAGATGAGATGAATACCACTACTGGGATAAATGCATGGGGAGAAAAAACAGCGATGTTCGTTTATAACTTTTTCTTCTTTTTTCCCCTCCTCCCCCACGTTGATCGTCCATAGGCCGAGCTTGCTCAGGACAACCTCCAGAAAACCAAACTGGAACTGGACGAAGTGATGAGGTCGCCCAAGACGGTCCCGTACAACAACTCCATGCCGCCCCAGACCGTCATCCTCGTGGGCCAGCCCAACATCCATTCGCCCGCTCCGGACCAGCGTTACCCGGGCTTCTCGGACCACGAAATGATGCACGGTGCAAAGGTTTACGAGAACATCCACAGCCAGAACGGAGGCCACGTGCAGCAGCCGATGGCTGGCCTGGCTTTCCCGCCGTCGCCCACTGACTACGCGGAGGATGAAGACAAGTACAGCGCCGAGCTGCCCGTGTACGGAGGCATGAACGACCGCAACGAGGAGCACCGCGTCATCGAGATGATGAAGAACGAGCGTGTCAAGTTGCAGCTGCAGGTCGGTACAGCGACAACCACCCCTGCCCACCGAGCAGTTGGGGAGGAGGCCATCTCACACCAATTAACGCTGGTGTGAGATGGCCTCCTCCCCGCTGCAAAATTACGAGTTCTCTATATTATTGAGACGAGATGACATTGCATCAGCTTAATATCACCTACGTGTTCAGCTCCTTGTCAGTCCACTGCTGGATGAGGGCCTCCGCATGTGATCGTGCTTATTTGACTATCCTCCATCGCTGGCAGTGTAGGTTGGTGAAGGTGAGAAGCGTATATATGTGTGGAAACGTAAGAGTACAGTATACCTGTACTTTTGTCCACTTCACTCGCCCTGTGCAATGCAGAGCGTGAAGCCTCTGGCACCTCGTATGCACGGTGCTTGCCCATCCATGCACTATGTAGGCACAAGTCTGACCCGAAATCGGGATCGAGTGATTCGCTAAGAGGCAGCCGATAGCGTTACCTTGAAAGTGGTAGCGGCTAGCTCTCCAAATAAACAACCCACACCGTAGGGACAATTCCTTTTAATCCCTTTTATCGCTGTCGCTCGTGAAAATGCTCTCAGATTAATCCCAGCTGCACACAAAGTTTTGCGCTGGGGAGACGGTAAAGCAGCAGGTTATTGATGATGTGCTGATGACACTTTCCTGGTTTGATGGCGAATGATAGAGGGAGAGACAGGGTTAGGTGGAGCTATATTTTTTGCTGTGTCTGAAACGTGATAATTCAACGAGAAGCTCTGCTTCGAATACCTGCCGTGGATTTGTTGCCCCGCGCATGTCGCCTTTAGGACTTGCGGGGGAGTGCATTTATTTACTCGGCGATATATTTGTGCACGCCTTCAATGGTCACGGCCGGTAAAAGCAAACCGGCTTGCGTAAATACCGCTGACAGCTACATTACGTGCAATGTAAGCCAAATAAATTACAACAAATTCGACAGCCCTCCACAAGGGCGTGAACTTTTGCTGTTGTTGCTTCAATAATCCCTCGCACAGAAATTTCCGTGACCTTATTCTGCGGTATGCCGTCTCGTTGAGGAAATTGGAGGAATGCCGTCAGGATGGCGGTTGACGGGATGATAATTCGCCGCGCGCTGTACGCGGCCTGTGCGGCGGCGGTGCGGGGCGATCGCGTCGGTTCTCGCGAGAAGGGGGAACGCACGGGAGGATGTGCGGAGGTTTGAAGGGGGTTGGATAGCAGGTTGAGAATTTTCAGTTCGAAAGATGACGAGGATGGATATCGATTGGTCGGAGAAAGGGAATAAAAGGGGGGGAAAGAGGACGGTTAAGAGCTCTTGCTGGAAAGCCCCGGAGAGGAAGTGCATTTGCTCCCTCTACTACATGAACAACAAATAGTTCTTGCTATTGAATTATTATTATTATTGTCTCCGTGTGGTCGCAACACGTGCGTGACTGTGCGCACGCGCGCTTCACGGATTCCTGCGGCCTTGACCCGTGTTTGTGTGCGCGTCAACTCAGGCTCTCAACGACGAGCTTGCCAAGGCACGGGACGATACGAAGAAGCATCAGCTGGACATCCTGCACACCGAGAACGTGAAGGCGGGCCGCGATAAGTACAAGACGCTCCGACAGATCCGCCAGGGGAACACCAAGCAGCGCATCGACGAGTTCGAGGCCATGTAATTGGCTCCCCCGGATACAAACGCTCGCACCGGCCCACATACGCACGATACAGGACGCGCGCGCGCGCGCGCACGCGACGTGGGATGCGCGCGCGTCGCTACACTTCGCCGTGCGCGCACCGGAATACTTTTTGTACGCGTCGGTTTTATTCGGGTGCCTGCACGCACGCCGGCGGAAATACAAGGCTCCGCCTGCTCTCCTGAGCTCACCACCGGTTGAAACGACGTAAGCTTGGAACAATCGAGCTCTGCTGCAGTGGTGCACGTGGCACATTCGGTGGCGATTGCGAAAATTGCCTCCCGCCGCTCGCTCCACACTAGTGACGTTTTCAAGATTAGGCCATCGCGTACCGACGTCGCGGTACAAATTCACTTGTTTTTTGTTTCCCACCAGCGAATAGCTCAGTAGTGACTATGCGTGGCAAGCGTTGTGTTCCCCAACCGCAACGGACGTGGCAGTGCCATCTTTAAAATTAGTCACGACTCGAAGGGGCATTTCTGATTAACCAATCACAATAATAACTGTAATCAACCAGGAGAAGATGCTTCTCATCAGTGTGGGAGTCATGGAAGGGAAGGTGGTGAGGGAGGGGGGGGACAACCACGATGTTAATTTTAAAGTTGACACGTTAGAATTGCTACTGGCGCTAAGGTACATCATCCCGCGCGCAAGTTCAGACGTTACCTTCTACAAGCAGCCGCACTGCTTCACAGACCGGTGTAATTGTTTACGCGTTGCTTATCCCCGCAATCTGCCGATTGAGTTTCCGAGACGACGGCGTAGGCGCCGAGCGGCTGATTTATTCGCGCGCTGCAAATTGCGCGCGGCCAGCGATGGGATGCACGCTTGCGTACGGGATCCACGCTGCGCGTGCCTCCGGTGCAAATCGTGTGCAGTGGAGCGAGGTTGAAAGTCGTGGGATCCATCAAAGGCGTTGCGAACGTGCAATCTCGTCATCCACACACACCGCCAATGGCCTTTCATGTGACCAAAAAGAATGCACATTGTATGCAATTTGTTTCACTTGGTTGTAATATTTATAGGTTTGTTTGGGTTT
>JAZEWT010000012.1:1928898-1947184 GCA_036362905.1 Mordacia mordax
AGAGAGGAAGCTCGGCTTCACCGGCTCAAACACCCTGCTCCCCGCTGCCGCCTACTCCCTGTTTCGCGTCCTTCCCCTGCTCCCCTCGCGTCTCCTATCGGCGCCGCAAGAGGCGAAGCGCCACGGTGGAACGTGTCCGCCGTCGCGCCACGTTGAGCGGAATTCCCTGCGAGGTAAAGCGTAACTTTTGCGCCGTGCGGCCTACGCGGGCGCAGGTCGTCACCGTCCTCGGATAGATCCCCGGCCGTGCGAGGCGCGCCCTGGTGCGGCCGCGCGAGCGCACGTGACGGGGGTGGTGGGTGCCAATCGCTCTCGCGGTCGCGCCTTTGTCATAAGCTTTGTTTTTCTGTCGGCTGGTGTGTGAGGTAATTAATACGGGCGAATTAAGCTCATGTCGTCAACTGTGTTTTTTTTTAAACTAAGAATTGGTGCTGTTTAAGAGAGCTCCCTACTCTTGGCTGCTGTCTTGCGGTGATGGGAAAATTTAACAGATCCCTATTTTAACTCCGCTTTAGACCCACTCGTTGCGATTGGTGCCAGAGTAAGGGCACGTATGTTCGGTACGACTTTTAACCGTTGTAGTGTGTTTTTTCATAGTTACGTGCTCGCTTATTCTATTTCATGCACGCGTGCGTTTTCATTAGGAGTTTCTTGAGTCCAATTACGGAGACATTGAAGGTTGGCCACTCATGAGCTACTTCCAGTCATCACCTCTATTAGGTCCCCAAAGCCAATGGTTGAAATTCCACATTCACATGATATATACCAGTCTATCCACAGGACGAAAGCGTGGCAGCAGTCTTTTTGACAGTAAATGGGTGGCGCGGTAGGTTGGTCATCGCGCTTTAATCCCTGAGGCTAACGTCAATTGCGAGTGATATCAAACCATTCTCCTATGCGCACTGACTGACAAGCGTAGTGAAGTGTGATGGAACAACCCCAGTGAACGGTGAAGTGCTGGGAGGCCTTGAGCAAGTGGATTGACAGACATGGCTTTAGAACACAATGTCACCCAAACGGACAAGTATTTTTTTTTGCGTGACATCTTAGAAGAACTGTGACTGCAGTGCCATCACATGCTGGGATGGCAAACTTTATTTTGCATTTCAGGTTTCACTTTGGGAAAGAAACATGTACAGATGAACATATGGAATCGCCCAAAGATAGTAAGCGCTTGCTTCAGCGAACGAGCACAAATCCTTGTCGTATTGACTTGAGAGTGAGTGGCACGTGATCTCATTGAAAATGATGATTGCTGATCGAAAAGATGGAGAGAGAGATGTTGATTATTACGGCAGAAAGTACCCAGTGAGCTTTCGAGCTCTAGAATTCCTGCAACACAAGATGTTCAAACTGACCAACGCAAGCACGCTTAATTAAAGGTGGTATGATGGCAGCTGAAGACGAGAATGCACAGACGGAAAGTAACATCGTCGCATTGTGGAAGTAATGAGATCAGTGAATGTCCAGGAGCAAGATGGACTGTGTTATCACCGGACCATGAAAAACAATTTACTATGAGAGTCATTTGCAGAGCTGTGCTTATTAAGTGAAGTAGTCTGTCCTTATAAATGGCGGGGAGCCCTTGGCTCAGGCTGTCTGGTTTATTTTCCTGAAGTCCCTAAATAATCGCGACAATCAAACTACGTCTGGACGTAAGGGTTACGTGAAAATCGAACACTGCATGCAAAGGAACCTATATGTTGGTCTCACGGGACATTTCACTTCTAGAAACTACGATTCATTATTCATTTGTGGAATTGAGTTGTAAATGTACACGTGTAGAAGGCCTGTCCTTCCTCATGTGTAATGGATTAATTTGACAATACCTTACTATGAACATCATTACAGGGCGTTGCGTGGACATATGTCACTCGTGCCCTTTTAGTCTAAAAAGTCAGTGATTTTGACAAAGGCAACCGTGCTTGGCCCCAGAGGTGTCAGGGATTATATCCATCTCTTGTGATTCCCAAATCTCTCGCTTTCGTACAGCAATTAAGTATTAATACAGTTGCACATGTTAAGTTACTGTACGTCATTTATGTTTCTGGTGATGTCATTCATTTTTGGTCGGATGACGGGTTAACCATTTTGTATGGACATGTACTGTTCTATTTCAGGACTTGGATATTTTAAAACATAGCTTAGATGAATGTCGGTCGGATGGCTCGTAGTAGGCAAAACAGTAATTTACAAATGAGGCCAGCGTTTAGAATTGTCACTATCGTTATCCTCACTACTTATCAATTGTAATCTTCATCAGTCACTCTATATTCCTGCTGGATGACAAGCTCGTTCCCTGCGTCGTTGTGGTGCCTCACAGCAGTCCGTTCCAGCAATCCATCTCCCTCCTACTCGTGATCTGATATTATCACTCTCATTTTTATTACGGTTATCGTCTTGAGCACGCTTTCTCTCAAGGTTGCCTTTCCGTCCTCAAGTCTTATTCATCAGTCAGCAGTTGTCTCTGGCGATGTATCGTGCTCGTCGAGCCAACAATTTTTTTTTGTTACATTCACGGTGTCTGGTACGCAGTTGCATCAGTACCCCGGATTCATGCATCGTACATCAACATCACACGCTTTTCTGACTCTTCATGCATGCGTCGCACGCTTCTTTGAGCACTACTCACCTTTTGTTCCATTTTATTTGTCAGTGGCCACGTTTTTGGTCTCGTAAGTCCGGTAATAATAATATTGTGGAGCGCTTTTCACCCGAGGGTCACAAAGCGCTGCACAGAGCTGCGAAGAGAACGGCACGCCAGCACCAAACTATGCAATGATTGACAATTTTCAAGCGAGACTAGTCAGTGTGCTCTTTTTATGAAGTTAATTTTTGCAGTAAAATAGGAATTTATACTGAGTCACTGCACAAAGTACTGTCGAAAGAGACCAAACAAAGCTCTCTCTTGCTCCTTTGCCGAGGCTTAGATTTTTTTAGATATTGTATTCATCGTCACTACCGCCGTTAACCCAATAACTCACAAATTACTTTCTCCACGTCAGCACTAAAATTATGATTACTCACAGTAAACTCGTAGTTTCGTATATGGATTGTTCAGAGAAGGGTAAATGCCCTGTAACTTTTTCAATCTCAGCATTGTTATAGTTTTCCCAGTTGGTTGGCTGGGGCTTTCCATTCCGAGTTCACGTGCAGCATTGTGTTTAAAAGTCGATACGTCTCTGCGGCTTTTAGAAAATTAACTGCTGTACACGGCATGTTTTTTAGTGTCTTCTCCCCGTTGTTCATTGGCAGTCCATCTGAACATGTATGCGCTTTAACAAAGAGCGATTTAACTTGCGCTAGTTTTGGTATTAAAATAAAAAAAATTGTATCTAAAGGGCAGTTCTTGTAGACTTGCCCAAAGGCAGTATACATGCAGTAGATTTAATTTTTTTCTGCTGCCTAAATTTTAAAATGCTAGAATGTTTTTGTAAATGCGAGAAATACAAGTTTGTCAATGTTCTGATGATGCCTATTAGCAGCTTACCTTCCTGTCAGTGAGCAGCGGTCATATGACACAAATGTATTTCGTAATATCACATCTAAACTAAGCATGCCAGGTCACGTTTGTACCTGGTTTATTTTAAAAGTAGTTTGGCTGTGGAAATACGTTATTTACTTAAGACCCACTTCTATGATTAGCCCAGCACCTACGCATACGCTAAGGTTCAAAATTACCGTGTATTCCTTCCTCAGTATTGAAACGATTGTGGGGCGGTGGCTCACTTGTCACTGGACTACATTCTCAACGAGCCGTGTTCGAATTCCGGTCCTGGGCCTCCCCTAGGTCGACTCAGCCACAGATGAGTACCTAGTCCAAAGTGTAAATATTGTCTCTAGGGAGACAAAGATGCTCGCTAACGTAACTCGGCCCACAGTCTGTTTAAGGTTACATGGGGGATCTTTGTTTAAACGAGTGAATATCGGAACCATCTCCAATTCCAGCCACGAGTCAGTGTTGGAAATTAAACATTGCTATGTTGGGGGCCAGTCTCTTCATAGAACAACTTTAAAGCGATTCGTTATGTAAAACATTAACAGGTTAATTGTGTGGGCAGGATGTGTTACAAGTATCTAAACCGAGGTTGATATGAATACTGTTCCATCACTCACGTGCTTGACTCGTATTGACATGCTGCCCTCTGGACAAAATGTCCTGTGACTGTGACCATGGTAGGCTGACCATGAGAGGTGTGACTGTGACCACGATAGCCGTGTGCCAAGCGTCACAGACTTTTGTTACCCGTGCTTATTCGGTGTTGTGAGCACGTGTTTGTGTGTGTTGAAGTCGTTTGTGGTTGGTGGCACCCCACGTTACGAACCGAGCCACCCGAGTTCAAACCTCGCTCACGGCCAACGACTGACGATTTCCCGAATGAGTCCTGACCACCCCCCCACTTCCCGAGGGTCGACTCGGCCTAAAGTGAGTGCCTGGGGGAGAGAAAGGTGGCCGGGCGTGGGTGCTGGCCACCCAACCCCCTCGTGTGCCGTGCTAGCCTGCAAAGGAGGTTGAGGCCGGCAACTCGACTTCGATAAGCCGCTCACGGCTAACCGTCGGTTACGAAACGAAACTAGTCTAAAACCACTTGGGTCAACTTGATCTCATTGAGAAGCTGGGGACGGTGTTTGAACGTCTGCACTTGGAGATAAAGGCAGCCAGGGGTGACGATGACCATACCACCTCATCGTGCGGTGTGCCGACCTTAATAGCCGCTCGCTAACAACGCTTGCCGCAACCTGTGGTTAAAGGCTGGATTGGATATTTCAATGTGTGTGTATCGTAGATTGTTAACCCGACTGTGACTATACTAATGAAGCGAATGCAAGGTTATTGCTTTACCTTAAGAATGTAACAACTCGTCCCTTGCCGTGAGTCACTTAGTGTTCATGATTTGCGTCCAAATCTAAAAGTATGTTTTGCCGGTGGGCTCCCTGTAAAATGTATAGAGGCTCTAGCCTTTCCATTAACCATTCGCATTAAAATATGAGTCCTACATGTGCAATTCAGCGTATACTTGTTTTGTGAGCAGTAAGGATTGATTTTAATTGAATTGTTAAAAGGCCAACTTCATGCTAATATTTTCTGCTAGACTATGATAACGTAACACAGCAGTTTGAATACCATTTACTTAAATTATGAAATGCTTAACCCGTTGCCATTCTAAGTTACAACTATTATTATTTGTTAGCCAGTGGCTTTTTCTCTTGAACTTGCATATGCCCTGGCCTGCATATTCAATTAGACAGTTATTGTTTTATAAACACAGTTGAAACCCTTACGGTGTGGCAATTATGATGTCACCGTGTGTGCAGTTTTTTAAAATTGGTTTTAAAAAATTGTGAAACTAACAGCATATGCGTTATCGATTGTTATGTTTCAATAATGCAAAGACTTATGTTGAGATAACTGTAGTTTGAAAACGTAGCAGTAATCTAATGCAGACTAGATGTACTGCACGTCACAGACCAAGTATGAAAATATATTACAGAATTGTGTGTGATTTATGTCGTGATAATCGTGACCTTGTGAGAGCTGTTATCACATTGAATAGCGGTGAATGATATTACACCAACCCTTGTTTGGCAGAACATGTTGCTAAAATACACTGCACTCCCCGTTATCAGCATTTTATAAAGATTTTTGTTACAGTTGTAGGTTATACGTTAAGAATCCCGCTTGCCATTTAACGGTTGGATAGTCTGTTAGCAAACTATTTCCTACGAAGTTAAGATTTGTGACTTATTAACTGTACGCTTCTACAGTTTTTGTATGCATTTCGTTTACAATTCCGATCACAGATGGAACGCAAACAAAAGCCATAGAACGCCTTTTTGTGGGTGATTTCCACCCGTGTTTCGAGCCACCACCTGTTGTAAAACTGTGGACGGAGTGTTCCCAACGGGAGCACAGCTGGACTTGTCGGTAATAAGTACCCAGGAGTGTTGACCATTTGCTCTTAACCCTTTTACAGAAAGTCCAATTGTATTCCAATAATTCGAAACGCAGTACAGCGCCGGCTTGAGTATGGGCGCTTTAATACGGTGTTTGGTGGGCTCTGTAGTAACATTTTTTTTTCACCAGTAAACCAAGCCGAACGAGTGGCAAATTAGTCTACAGCTGTAAGCCCAGGCGACATCTGGAAAAATGGTTTGACCAGTATTAGCACAGAGGCTCTCTTATTTGTAGCCAAGAATTTGTATTAATCATATCGTATGTTGAACGTCGCGACGTGTGAAGCCAACAGCGCTAATCGGAGATTCATGTGAGGGACGACAGCCTAGACAAATAGCAGGTCTTAATAAATGGGTTTTCAGTTTCAAAGTTCACATTTCGCGTTGCTTTCTTAAGTCAGAAGGAGCAGTGTTTAGCGTTCCTTCAGAAGCACAGCGGGCACAACGAGAAGCATGCGATGCTCTGAACGTCTTCGATGGCCAGCAAAAAGCCGCTGGTGTGAGGATGAGTGAAGTTCGCGGGATGGCCTCTGCTCATTGACAAGCTCAGCCAGGTGCTGTGATTCATATGTGGCGAACGCTTTGTTGTGTATTGAGCGTAATCCTCAAATGTGTTCGTTGAGCAACGCGGAGCCAAAGCAATTCGGCGAGAACTGGGTGGATAGATCGGTGGATAGATCGGACTATCCACCCAGTGCCCGTCGCGACGGGTGCCGGCGAATTTTGAATGTACAAACTCTTATTTTCAACCTGTGCGTAATATTCTTGTTGAGCTCTTCCATCATGCAGGGGTGTTGAAAACCCAACGTGGATCATTACGTTCTTGTGGTGGAAGGATTTGCATGTTTCAATGAACCCCAGAGTTATGTTCCCTGGAAACTGGAGCTTCTGCTAGGGGGTCTCTGCTGGTGCACAGTGCTCGGGGGGAGGGGGGGATTTCCAGACAAACACGAATCTGAAGGCCCTCTCACTAAAGGAGGTTGGCGTCAGCAGAGTCTTCTCCCTGTAAAATTCTGCTTCAATACCCCCACTGTTGGACGGCATCTGGCCAACCTGGGCTCTCCCTGGACACCAGTGTTGGAATATAATAATATTTTAATTTATAAAGCCCCGTTCACCAGAGGGTCACAAAGCGCTGCACAGAGCTGTGGAGAGAATGGCATTTCAACAACATCAGAATATATGAACTAAGCAAAACAATGACTACAAATCAATGAACGCTATCCAGTAATAAATACAAGAATTTTTTAAACAAAAAAAGGAAAGAACAAATGGTCCTAAGCATGCATAAGTCAACAGCGCACCATCATCCAAACACACAGCAGTGAGCAGCATCAACAGTTTTAGCCAGATGACTTCAAGGCCTTACGGAACAAGTGAGTCTTGAGATTAGATTTGAACATTTCTAGGGAAACATTTGACCGAATATCCAATGGAATGGCGTTCCAGAGTCTGCAGCAGTCGCCGTGAGAAGGCTCTTTAACCCATCGAACGAATGTGCGATCTTGACACACGCAGCAAAACCGGTATTGGAGGTTTGAAGTTGTCGTGTTGAGGAGGTTGCCTGAAGTAGATAATAAATGTTGGTAGGAGCAGCACCGGTAAGAACCTTGTAAGTAAGGAGGGTCTTGAATTCAATCCTGTGTTTAATCAGTAGCCCGTGGAGAGATGCCAGCACTGGGCAATATCTGATCATGGATGTGAGTGCGGGTGAGGACTCTCGTAGCCGCATGCTGCACACGTTGTAGATGATTTATAAGGTAGGTAGGTGCACCAGGAAATAGTGCATTGCAGATGATGATATGGATTCGCTTCTCAGCGTCGGAGGGTGACAGATCATTGTGCAATCTGGATATATTTCTGAGATGGAAATCCGCTACCTTCGTCACCTTATTGATTGATGTGTGTCACCAAGTTTGAGTGAGCAATCAAAAATCACTTCTAGGCTCCGGACTGCCTGAACAACTTCGAGGGCCTGGTCGTCAAGCATCAATTGGATAGGTACAGCCTTGGACAATTGATGCGGGGTTCCGACAAGCAAAACTTCTGTTTTGTCATCATTTACTTTTAAGAACTTTGAATTTAGCCAGGCCTTCGCTGTTGACAGTGAGGACGACATGCAAAGTGTGAGTGTAAAGTTTTTTCGTAACGGCGTATTTTTATTTTTGTAATCACCACGTGAGGTGACATCAATGCATGATTATTATTTAACATCAGCCGTGGCAATAACGTCTGTGCAGAGAGACTAGATGTTCTTCTGGACTTTCATTCCTGAGAATTGTTCCCGATGAAGATGTCCACCTTTATTCTGTGTACCTATATGTACATCCCTTTGGTAAATCCACTCCAGGCCGAGTCTCCCCACGGCGTACATAATCAGAGTTTATTTGACCATACTTACCAACACGGATTGGTGTGAGAGGGAGAAGGTGAGGATAATACACGTAGAGGGGGCTCAGTACAGCACAACAGTGGATTTTTCTGCCTTATCCTCGGCTGCCCATAAATGTAGGCTCGCAGCCTGCAACACGTGTGTGTATGGTCACCCATTTCAGTGCTATCCAGGCTCTAATTGACCACAATCAACATACTACTCTCAAACACAAGGCTCAGTTTAAATGGCGTTAAAACTGGTCAGGGTAGATGCAGCCACCTTTGCCGCAAATGGAAGATCAGAACTTCACTGCTGTGTGACCGCGTCTCATATGACGACACAGCACATCGTAGCAGACTGCCTGATTGGTTGGCTTTGAATATTCATGGCGATTGATGGAAATAGGGTAGCTTATTTCCATCTCAGAAATATAGCCAGATTGCACAATACCCTGTCACCCTCCGACGCTTAGAAGCTAATCCATATCATCATCTGCAATGCACTTTTCCCTGGTGCCTCTGCCTACTTTATCAATCGTCATGAATATTCAAAGTCAACTAATCGGACATCGTACATGATATCACCCCACATGTCATCAACCGGATCAGCAACTTGGGCACGAACATTTAGCATTTAAACGATGCTGGACTTATGGGAGCCTGTGTTGTGGTGGGTGGGGTTTGATTTATGTGATTAAGGTGAGTGGATATTGGATATGTTGCTGGGCTAGGTGGGGACAGATGATCTTATTGGTGTGGGTGGGGATTATTAATGTCATGCAGGTGGATGGAAATAGATGTCCCTGTCATCACTGCGTCACATTGGGTGTGCATGGTGGTGGGTCCCCAGCTTCTTGAAGGTGATTACTCAATCAGTTCAGGATAATGGAAGACAAATTATGTTAAAATTAGCTGCTGAAGAGATTTACAAGCCTGGTTTATTGGCTGTCATGCGCATGTAAGCATGTGCATGCCAGCCAGTACCTGCACACGTGGGCGTGTGCAAGTAGGAATTTGGAATTATTTTATCCTTGTGGTCATCTGTTCGCTTCCCACATTGGGAACGATGTAGCAGATTGGTTGGCATATTGGTCGAACGGAACAGAATTCTGATTCATGGCCAACAATAACAACAAACGTTAACACTCGCCAGATGGAGTGGCTGGAAGGCACAGCACAAGCACACAAAAACTGCCAGCGTGCTTTGAACTATTTCTGTATTCTTTTTTTGTTATTTGTGCCAAGGGCCACAGAAGCCTTCACTCGCATCTACTTATCGAGAGTGGCAACAATACCTTGGCACAGCCAAGTGCTGACAGACGCAGCGGTCTTGGGTTGGGAAAATATCAGGCTGTGCGCTCAGGTTCACCTGGTTCGTGAACACTGAATGATGAGATGGGACTTAATAATTGATTTGAAGTGTCCGCACAGTCCATGTTAAATACACGGAGGGATTGCGACCGCAAGGGACGAACCTCAGCGTTGTGTTTGATATTTGGGCAATTTGTCAATGGGATTCATCGATCAGCTGAGAATTTCAAATGACCGCTTTATGTGTTTACACGAACTGATTTAAAAAAAATGGTGGCCACCCCTAAATGTGAGAAACGCCTCATAAGTCACGGCCAGCGTGACCTGGACAAGTATGCCGATGATGTCCGGAAGCCTTTCCCGTAACCTCTCACCCAGTGACACGTAAGGGTAGAGGTGAGGCTTTTATTGCCCAACTATTATCAGGTTATCCTGTTGAACATTTGGACCGATAATTGGTGGAGTAATTGGTTCCTCCTATAATTATATAGGCCTGCTCCAATTTGATTTGAACCCTAAATTTAATAGTCTCATCTCATTGTCAGAAACCGCTTAGTCCTGTACAGGGTCGCGGTGAGCTGGAGCCTATCCTGGCCGTCACAGGGCGCAAGGCAGGAATATACCCACGATGGGACGCCAGTCCATCACCGGACATTGCGGGCAATTTAGTCTGCAAGCCAATTAACCTATGCAGCAGCATGTTTTTTGGACTGTGGGAGGACACCGAAGTGCCCGGCAAAAACCCACGCAGACACGGGGTGAGAAAACACGCAAACTCCACGCAGAAAGCAGCACCCGAGTCGAGATTCGAACCCGGGACCTTCTTGCTGAGGTGACAGTGCTACCCACTGGACCACCGTGCCGCCCTAAATTTAATAGTTAGGTGTCAAAACAGCTCAGGCTTGCTTTCTAACCTTTAACAGATGTATTTTTAGATTGTATATTTTTGGTTGACATTCAAAAAGCACATTTAAATAATATGTATTTACTCGCATTTCAAATTTTAGTGTCGTTAACCTGCCTGTAATTTGGTTTTGTATAATGCTCTTCAGAAACGCAGTGCTGAAATTTTCAATTTTGTCCTTCTTGATAAGAGGACCCCGACACCATCTCTTAAATTTATGTAAAGGCAATATATATTCCATCTGTTTCACGTTCTCTCCTGTAACCCTGAGCGATAGCGCTACACAAATACACCCCGATGAACCATATAACCTGACATTCTTGTTTTCAGAAACTTACTTTTAAGCAGCTGTATTTATAGGTGCCCTACAGCCTTTTTAGGTTTATGTGAATAATAAGCTTAGGCGCGTTACACCCGGTTCGTGATGTCCACGTGAAAAGCTCTATAGAAGTGCAATTATTGTTAGTAATGTTTCTCACTAAGCGGTGATAGTGGAGAGTGGTTTTAAAATGACATCCAAGCGGTAGCCTGCATAACTTTAAAATTTACGGAAGATTGCTCCTCTGCCTGGCGCTCGTTACTGTAATATTTCATCGCAGCATTGAAAAATTGGGCAACGTTTCAGTCCCGAGAGTGTTGGCAGTTGAGGACACGAGGAGGAGGACGGCCTTCCTGTGTGGATTTTAGAATGAGTAAGCAGCCCGCTGTTAAGGCAGCCTCACAGCTTCTGCCACTGAGTCGCCCACAAGTCCTCATGCCGCTACAAATATAATGCCAGCAATAAGCAAAGTAATTACTTTGATATTCCGGTGAAAATGCATCATGCGAGCATGTGGTTATGTTTCCCCACTGCGAGGACAAAAGCAGCCAGGAGTGGCTGCTGGCTGCACCAATTCCTCCCGTGCCCACGATGGTCTGACAGCACTTGCCCTGTGTGGCGATACAGGGGGGGGGGATCTTTGTCTGCGTATTTAAACTCCGTCTGTGCACCGTTCTGTTTGTGTGGACAAAACAAGCAGGTCACAGCTGCGCACCTACTCGGCCAGTGTGTGGACGTGTTTGCTATGCACGCTCACGATGGGAACTGTGAGCCAGATGATTGCATACCAGTGGTCGAGGTTTAATTCTTGGTCATACACACAAGTGGCGTTTGGAGTCTAAATCTGACCCGGACCACCATTAGGTCAACGCTGCTTAAAATAAGTACCTGGTGCAGCGTGCCAACGTCTGAAGAAACAAATGCAAGTTGGTGACAAGTTATTTAAGCATGCTGTACTGTTGAAGTGCAACCTGGGTTTTATAGTTCTTTATGAAAATGTGTTTTTGTGCCTCGTGATTATGTTGACCTTGGTGACTGGTGGAAGTCCATGAACTTGTGATTCACGTGGCATGGAACCATATACCGCATGCGGCTCGACAAGCGTCACTTATTTGCTAAGGTTGTATTTTTATTATTACTATGGAAGGGATCCACATCATTAGGCGAGTATTGTATATCGACTAAATTTAGAAAAGCGCGATGAGAGGTGTCCCGTTAATTTATTTTGGTCGCTTAACGTAACCAAATAATGAACCTCCCATTACTTGTGAAATGCCAATGAAGCAATTGTGAAAAATTATCTTGTGCCCCGTTCGTTTGTAACCGTGTTTACCCTGTAGCCACCGGCATTTTTAAATATAGTGCATCGTGCAACGAAGCAGGGAGGCCTGCGATGAATCGTGATTAATGGAGACGTATATCAGGGGTTTTATTAAAAGCCTGGTCGTCAGCGCCAAGCCAGCCTGAGAATTTTCGACCTGGGATAAAAAAAAGCACTTTGCCACTTGGGTGCAGCGGTGGTGAAGTGGGTAGTGCTGTCACCTCACAGGCAAGAAAGTCCCGGGTTCGGTTCCCTGCTCCGGTGCCTTTCTGTGTGGAACTTGTGTGTTCTCCCTCCCCATGTCCGTGTGGGTTTTCGTCGGATACTCTGGTTTACTCCCACCGTCCAAAGACATGCATCTGCCCAGGTTAATTGGCCTCCTGAGTAAATTCCCCTCCTCATAAAAGTGTCCTGCAATGCACGCACGTCATATCCTGTGTATAGCCTTGCCTTGTGTCCTTTGCCCGCAGGATAGGCTCCAACCCCTCGCCATCCTATACAGGATTAAGTAGGTACAGATATTGAACAACGCTTGCGTGCCACCGTTTGTCTGCTTGGTTGGTAATGGTAAACCATTGCAAATACCCCGCGTGTGCCCTGTTCAACCGATACTTTTGTAGACCACGGTTATTACAGTTTCTTGTCGGATTAAAGTTTAACGTTTCACTGAAATGTACAGTAACATGAAACCCCGATTTGTGCCCTGTTATTACGGGCTCTTGTTGTGGCACAATAACAGAGGCTGTACTGTGTTCGGAAATCAGGTGCAGCGTTAATAGTTTTTGGAATTCGTTAACAATAAAAAAAATAATATATAACAACAAAGAGGATAGTAAATAATGGCTGCGTGGCATTTGACAGTGCGTTCATTGAGACGCACACACGACAAAGATCCCCGTAAAGGCCGGCCAGACTGTAGGGTCAAGTGCTGCTAGCGAGCATCTGTGAAGGCCAGCACGGCACACGAGAGGGTGGGTGGTAAGCACCACGCCTGGCGGTTTTTGTCACCGGGCACTTATTTAATGCTGACTCGATGCAGAGGAGGTCCGGAATTGGTTAAAAAAAATCGTCGCTGTTGGCTCTGAGTACACACGTTTGCACAAGTTCTGCTGTTGCCACAGTACATTCAGTGTAACAAGCGGCGGCCACACAAAACAAGATACGCTATCCATGGTGCGAGAGGAGAAAGTGTCTGTAGGAATGGCGTATCCTGCTTCCTGTTTTCTCCTTTATATTCCGCATTGCGGACATTGACATCTTACAGCCAAGTTTAGCTCCGTTGTAACTAGGCTGTGTTCTTTTTTAGTAAACTGAACATGCTGTCAAGAGCTGCTCCTTCGGGATAGCCGCGTTCCATTACGGTGCTTCGCAACGTTTCACCTACGATGTTAGAGGCATCATTGGGGCTGATTATCCTTCCAACGTGGAAGGCATTGGAGGCGAAACCTCATGGAGATATTTATTGGTTAGATGTATGCGGGATTGCTGCGATACAACAAGCGTTATAACCGCCCAATGCAATAACATATAAACTCACCAATGTAAATAAACGAACTCAAAGCACCAAATTGTGCCGAGATGAAACCCTAACCATAAAGTAAATCGTAGCACTCAAAATTGCACGGCACAAAATGACCAATAATTCCAATAAATTGAGAAAAACAAGTTCTACAGTATAACAGCGTGATGGGAATATATTCAAGAAGCGTATTGCATAATAAAATGAAAGAGCATACGCATCCCTAAAAGCCACCTATCATTTTATGCAACTACAGCTGGAGAGATGTTTATATGGGCGGCACTGTGGCCCAGTGGGTAGTGCTGTCGCCTCACAGCAAGAAGGGCCCGGGTTCGAATCTCGGCTTGGGTGCCTTTCTGTGTGGAGTTTGCATGTTCTCCCCGTGTCCGCGTGGGTTTTCGCCGGGCACGCCGGTTTCCTCCCACGGTCCAAAAAACATGCTGCTGCATGGGTTAATTGGCTTGCAGACTAAATTGCCCGCAGTGCCTAGTGATGGACTGGCGTCCCATCGTGGGTATATCACCGCCTTGCGCCCAGCGTCTGCCAGAATAGGATCCGGCTCACCGCGACCCTGTACAGGAGCAAGCGGTTTCTGACGATGAGATGAGCTGTTTTGATTCTGATCGGGATCTGAGGACAGAGGTGGAACGCTCTGTGACACGGCCAACCATCTATCGAGAGGAAGTCTCAAACCTGCGTCAATGCAAACTGAACACGGTTCCGCAACAGTAACAGCCGCGTGGCCCAGAGTGACGAGAAGTGTACGTGCGGTGTTTAAGACCTAACAGGAAGTGTGCCCCCTCACGCGAGGTCCGCCCAGATAAGCCCTCGGGGATGAGGCTTCTGCTGTCGTTGAGGCCTCGTGACAGCTGCTCTCTGTGGGCTCTCAAGCGACTGATATCGCGCCGCGCGTCGCGGCCACGGAATCCACACGTGCGTGGGAGGGGGTGCAGGGGCGCCATCTGTGGCAATCCTTTCGTCGGATGGAGAATAAATATTGGGGAACCCGTTTCAAGGAAGGGTGGCGCGATGGTCACATCCTGACAGAAAGAAGGTCTTGCCTAAGGGAGTTATTTTCTGCCGTGAGAGCCTTTCTGTGTGGAGTGTGCTCTCCCCAGATTCAGCGTGCGTTTCCTCTGGGTTCTCCGGTTTCCTCGCATAGCTTAAACAACAAAATAACCACTTGTTTATTGGCACCGGCTCACTCTATGGCTGCCTTCCCCCTCCATGCCTCTGCTTTCCGCGCAACTCTGAATGAAACAAATTCCTTCGCAGCCGACAAAATATTGGGCCGCCTCTAGTATATGATGACATTATTATTGTGCTTTTATTGTGTTAAATTCTGCATGCTTATATACAGCCGTCGTGTAATGCTTAGCACACTGCACTTTGCCGACCGGCGCTCGTGGCTTTAATTCCACCTCCCGGCACGACATTCAAAGCGGTGGCGTAAGGTTTTCATCGCTGCGGCCGCAGTCCACCCTGTGGCATACGGTACATGGGTACCACATTGTCTACTGGCAAGTCGCGTGTGGTGGAGGGGGGGGGAATGCCCTGGTACTCTCACATCTTCCAAGATGTTTAGCCAGCATTGAAGACAGGCCAAAAACCTTTTTATAGACTCTCTAGAGCTCCCTGTGGTGGAGGCCCCTGTTGCAGAAGTAGTGCGAGCAAGACATTGTGGGGGCCACACCGTTGCTACTTTGGCCATTCGTTGCACAGTAATTAAGAGGATCCGCATATTAGCACGAACTACTAGTACATTGGCGGCTGAGGGATGAAACCTAGTGCAACTCCATTTGGCACGGTTATAATTTTAGATGAGAAGCTCTGATAGCATGTTTTCTTCTTGGGCAAGTTGCCCCAGACAAATGAGTTTTTAATAAAAATGTCAACTTGTTAGGTGGAATTATGTAAGACTACAATGCTACGGACTATAATGAAATCCGATGCTTGGAATACATTTACAAGCTAGAGAAGAGAATGTGTTTCATTTCCTCTGAGCTGCATGAATTTGTATTTGTCTCTTATACTCTCATCTCTTGCCTTGTGTTTTATTAGTTTATTATAACATCGCTCAATATTGATGAGACTTTTGAAATTATCCTAAGTGAAACAAAAATCTCCCACTTGGCTGTTATATCAAACGTAAAATTTAAAAATGATTGCTTTTAATAGATGCTCTTTTGGGATGGCCGCGTCGATCGCTCCTCCTCTCTAATTTGCGATGTTTCGCCTCGCACGTTGGAAAAATCATCAGGCATTCTACATCACCACATAAAATTCTAACCTGTTAAGTGTTCATCGTTGAAAGTAACTTGCGTTTTGTACCTCAGTCAGGCTTTTTATTTTTCAGCCAAGGTGATTTGCCAAATTTATCTTTATTTCGAATAAAAATGCACATTTATACCCAATTCATTTTGTTTATAACTGGTGGTCACACTGATTTATAAAGTGAAACTCCTATATCTGCCAATAATAAAAATGCTTTTCTTAATCGGTATTTGAAACATACATAAAAAAAACTCTTCCAGTAATCTAACTGAAATATTGAATTACGACAAAATATAATATATGATTTCTTTTCTCACCAACACACTCAATAAGCGCTTGGAGGCAATGGCCTTGACACCGGCACTCAGCCTTGAGGACCTGGCCTTAACTGGCCTGACCTTGACACCGGCACTTAGCCTGGACGATTTGGCCTTAACTGGCCTGACCTTGACACTGGCCTTCACCTTGGTATTGTAAATTTCAGCCCCATGATCAGACGTGGCTTCATGAGTATTGTTCTTAAACTCAAGACTGGCTTGAATAAAGTAGAGTAACTGTAAAGAAGGCATATTTTAAATGTGCAAGTTTTAAAATGCAATTAGCTGCAAAGTCTATACTGCATTGTGATGCAGTGATAAAATGCAATCCGCTATGTTTTTGTTGTTGAATTTTCCACTTTTCTAACATTAGTATGTAACATTGTACTTGTTATTTTTGTTTATTAGGCAACTGGCTTGTAATGCCCCGAGTGAAATCAATAACATATGTATATCGCCAGACCATATGCATAGAATACTAATGTGAGTCTCGCTCACAGCACCAAAGCCCAACAACATTCTTCTTGCCTGTCTGATATATACTTATATATACCATATAAGACAGGTCTCGTATATAGTAACTTTCCAGTTTCAGATAAAGTGGCTTTACTCTTCCTCCAAAACCGTTATTGCTCAGGCTGTGTTCCTGGAGAACAGCGCTAATTGAATCGGCGCTAAAAGGGTTTACTGAAGGAGGCGGAGTGCTGATTCTCTCTTAAACATACAGTACTCGGGTGGCACGGTGGCCCAGTGGGTAGCGCTGTTGCCTCACAGCAAGAAGATCCCGGGCTCGAATATCGGCTCGGGTGCCTTTCTGTATGGAGTTTTCATGTTCTCCCCGTGTCCGAGTGGGTTTTCGCCGGGCACTTCGATCTCCTCCCACAGTCTAGAAACATGCTGCTGCATAGGTTAATTGGCTTGCAGACTAAATTGCCTGCAGTGCCCGGCGATGGACTTGCGTCCCATCGTGGGTATATCCCTGTCTTGCGCCCTGTGTCTGCCGAGATAGGCTCAAACTCACCGCGACCCTCTACAGGACTAAGCGGTTTCCGACTATGAGATAAGATATAGTACTCTACAAATATGTCACTCTCATTGGCTGAGTGAGTGAAAGCGAGTACGGCGAAACTTGGCCATCTGTGAGTGATTGACTCACAACTCTCGACTCGCAGTACGGATTTAATTCATACGTTTTTGGTAAAAATGTGAAGAAAGTCATCTCCAGAACAATGAGCGCAGTAACGAATCTGCATTTTGCTGGGTGACAAAAGCGAGGTCGGAGTGTAGCTGCATTGTAAACTCGACTTATAACACCCACGCTCGAGTAATGATGCACACAGAATAACACTCTGCTGTCTTGTATTTGTAGGATCACAAGTCGGACATGTGCCCATGAAGAGGTGCTCCATCTGGCAATCGACCTGCGCTGCTTGGTTTGCTATGTCACGGGGTCAAGTATAAATAGGTCGTCAATAGGTAAGCATGGCTCCATCCTTTTGTCCACTATGTATGGTGTATTACCCTGTGAGCGTGCTGCTGGTGGGGGGGGAGTTTGAAGCAGGTACACATTCGCCCCTGTGGTGCCAATCAATGTGAATTGGTGAATAAAGCAACTCGGCAAGCACATGCAGTCCAGGCCATCGTAAAGGCCCCCTCCTTCCTCGATCAGGCACTAAGATGGAGGGAGCGGGTGTTGTTTGACAGTTGGGCGGCAGTGTAGTACTGCGATAACAACTGCATCTCAAACAAAGAAAAGTCTGCCAACTGGGGCCCTTTGTGAAGTTTTTGTGTTTTCGCCTTATTCTTAAGAGCTTTCGTCTGGGTTCTTCGTTTTTTTTCCCCCACAACTAAAAAAACATTGACTCATTGGCCAGTAGCATAATATGTGGGGCGCATTGTCAGGCTGATTGTCGCAGGCTGATCATATAGCTGCCTCTCCTCCACCTGTCTGCGGTTCACCTTGGGACCTCTTGCATGAAACCTGCTGCTACAT
>JAZEWT010000012.1:1953950-2004726 GCA_036362905.1 Mordacia mordax
CGCCAAGTTGCGGTGGGGGAGGCTTGTAAAGTGCGCAGGTTTCGGCAGTGTTGTGCTGCTGGAAGCACCGGCTGTTACTAAGGGCAGTGGCAGCCAGGCCATGATGGTGCACGGAACATAAGTGTCAGTCTAACATTTTCCAACTTTAATCTCCAAAGCAGCTTACCAGTCATGAACCATAACATTTGTTTCAGTATCCTTGGTGGGTGGGGGCGGTTTGTTTCTACAATTCACTTTGTAGGCGTATGTATGCTGTTGCCGTTGCACGCACACTGACTGCATATTTATTTCGGTGTTCAATGTAAGGTGCTGTATTGCATATGTTTCCAAAATGTTTTGTGATAAGGGCTAAGCTCCGCTATCGCATAATGTGCGGCAGGCGCCTGTTTGGCAGATTCGGGTCACCGTAACAATGCTGTAAGGAAGATATTGCTTGTTAGTGGCACGCCCCGTAACAAGCATAATAACATAATAACTGGTGTTTTCACGTGGAATGATTCTCTGAACAAGCAACGGTATCGCTTTTAAATTAAAGCCATTAAAATGTATTCCACTGTGCTTTGAGAGGTGATTATTTCGTTATAACAACAATTTGAAACTCTTATAAAACTCAACAAGGTGCTGTGAAGGACACTTTCATATAAAATGACGGCAAGACGTAAACACTTCTTCAACCTTGCGGGCATAGCTCTCACAGTCTATTGCATCCTTGCTTAGCCCACAATAGGCTTGGGGTGGGTACGTTCTGTAGACTTGTGAATCGTGCTTCCAGAGCTAGACTGACGCATCTTCTGATAGCGTCCGGATTTATCCCAGCGAGGGTCGGAATTGAGCGGCCACGACGCTGATCGGGGTGGCACTGCACAGCCGCCGGCGCTTTTAGACGCAACCACCGCTGCCTTTTATTGAAGGACGACTGTTCGCCTTGTCCGAGGGTGGCCCGTCTCACAGACAAAGGTGCCCACGCCTGCAATAATCGCCCGCTCGATGAGCCTCGTCTGGCCCCGCGGCTTCTGGAATTGCGTCTCCAACGAGTGCGCCGCGGTTGTTTGTCCGTTGCCTGTGTTTTGCAAGCGTGCTTGGCGTACCGTTCGGCGGCAAAACAGTTCTGTCCGGCCATGCCTCGGCTTTTGGGAATACAGTGAGGCAAGCATTTGGCTTGCTAGGGGGCTATGACTCTGCTTAAGTCGGGCTTAAAATAGGCCATATTTCCGTGATGCCGCATTGCTGTAATGTCTGGTACTGTCTCAAACTCACCGCTTGGAATGTGTGTGTTGTTGGTCGTCTAATACCCGAGGCCTTGTTGCATTTTATGACGCCACAACTCATATTCCATAGGTCAGTGGCATGACCTGGCAATGGTCACGTCACCGATAAGGAGCTATTGAACGGCTGTCACCAGCTGCACTTTGTAGAAATGCTGCTGCCAGCCCCCATGTTGGGTTTCTTTATTCCACGGAGGCTGTCGAATTCTTGTAACGTTTTTTTTTCAATTTCCTGTACAATATATTAATCAGTGTTAGAGAAAAATGACAGTAAAGTGACCTTGCAATGTTCCCACTTACAAAACGTAGTTTTTTTTTCACCAGCAAGGCAACAAATTTAGTGCAGTTTAACGTGGTGGCAGTGCTGATCAATGCATTTTTGTTGCTAGGAATCGTGCCATTATTCAGGTTTGTCGTTGGTAAATACATTCAGCATTTTTTTTTCTGATGACACGAGGCATGTTATCAATCACTTTAATACCACCATGCATCATGGGTTGTGGATGGGCACGGTGTTGCGCTTCTGAATTGGAGAGGTCAAGTCCAATCGGAAGGGGGGGGGGAGCGCGAGGGGGAGGCTGTCATCCCTATTCATGAGCAGGGTCAAATCCCAGCCGCCAGGGTCCCATGAACACGTGGTTCTTCCATAACCAATCTACCAGTCGCTTGTCACCAGTACACCACCACCAAAGGAGATGTTCGTGGCAGATGACTTGAACTTGGGGCCTGAATGCGTAATAATCCCTGCCAAACCGCACTTATTTTCTGTACGCAAAGTCACCCTCTGTTTTGGCTGAATATTCAAGTTGACAACAGTGGAGGAACGTTTCTGACAGACCTATCCGTGAGGAGATCCAACCGTCAAAATGCTCAAATTAGTGTCAGTGTGACACTTTGTCTCCATTTCCTGGTCTCGACCAACCCAATATTGGAAATTTCTCATTTCCATGGCAGGGAGCCGGTCTTTTCAGAGGACTCCAGATTTACATCCTGTACATCTATCAATCATGTGGCAATGTGTGTTCAACGATAAATTGTTGGTCTATGACAGTGTGGTAGTCCATCCGATGGCTTCTGGCGTGAGATGTGGTGCATTGTCTGATTTGTTGCCTTAGAATCTTCTTCGCGTGGTAGGGCAGCCTGCAGTGATGACGTGTCACATCATCGTTTATAATGAGCCCGAATCGCACAGCGGTGAGAAGACGATCGATAGTTTGTGGAAAAGACGGTTGCATCTACTGTGATCTGTTATAATATGGGACTTGGTTCTCCGCTGTGGCCGGCACGGTGGCCCAGTAGGTAGCGCTGTCGCCTCACAGCAAGAAGGTCCCGGGTTCGAATCTCGGCTCGGGTGCCTTTCTGTGTGGAGATTGCATGTTCTCCC
Source organism: Mordacia mordax (assembly GCA_036362905.1). Taxonomy (NCBI): domain Eukaryota; kingdom Metazoa; phylum Chordata; class Hyperoartia; order Petromyzontiformes; family Petromyzontidae; genus Mordacia; species Mordacia mordax. Next base: position 1,956,600 of record JAZEWT010000012.1, read on the forward strand.
CGTGTCCGCGTGGGTTTTCGCTGGGCACTCTGTTTTCCTCCCACAGTCCAAAAAACATGCTGCATAGGTTAATTGGCTTGCAGACTAAATTACCCGCAGTACCCGGTGATGGACTGGCGTCCCATCGTGGGTATATCCCTGCCTTGCGCCCTGTGTTTGCTGGGATAGGCTCCGGCTCACCGCAACCCTGTAGAGGACTAAGCGGTTTCTGACAATGAGATGAGATGAGGTTCTCCACTGTTCTCTGTTGAGGACCTCTCCAGCGGGTTCTATCATTGAACCAGGCCTCCTTAGTTGGTGAAGTCTCCCTCACGCCGTGCCTTTTTTGCCAAACTTCTCTAGCGTTCATTCCATGTAAATTCTCTGCGCGAATCTGTGGAGAAGCGCAATTTTCAGGCGAGGCCTAGGTGGCCGGTCACGATCTCCTTGGCCGGTCGGTGACGGTGATAGCCGGGCGGTGACGGCGATAACCTGGCGAGTCTTTGACACGGTCGGCATACCGTATAGAGCGGCAGTCGTTCCTGTCGACGACAACGGCGGGTGCGAGTTGACACCACCCGTCCCGGCTTCGAGCCCGTCGCCCAGTCGGAGCACCAGCAAGCAAGCCGTGGAGCCAGGCCTCGGGGTGGCGGCAGCAGCGGAATCGGTGGGCGAGCACGCACGTCCCACCGTAGAGACGGGCCTCGCGCTAATGGTGATGACTTGCCCGTCCCCCGCGCTGCCCCGTGCCGTTGACGGATGCCTCTGCACGGCTCTGTTGATCGTGCACGAGTGTGCACAACTCATGTTTTGCCCGCGTTAAGACGCAGAGATTGCGTCTGCAGCAATCACACCATCTGGCTTCCCGCACATTGTGTTTATTGCCTCTTATCTAGAAGTGATCCCTGCTGCAATTCAGATGTCGGCTGTAATGGGTTTTATGCAAATGCACGGCGCTACCGACTACCTGTGAAGGAGCACGATGTAATCGTCTTAATGTGAAGCCTCCGCCATTAAAAAGCACGTGAAGGAGACCATACATGCTTAGGATTGAAGCTCCTCGGGATAATGAATTAATTTCATGATGTACTGATATTCACGTGGGCATTGTTTGCGCTATGGACACTTGTTCTTACGCTCAAATTACAGTATATCTATTTGTAAGACCAGCAGAATATGTGCATGCGAGCTGACGTCCATCTACTACTAAACAGCACGTTTATATGGAATACATTTGTATGTTTCATGTTTAATGAATAACAATGAAATATTTCTTATTCATATATGAACCTGGTGGCTTCTTCAAGCTCTAAAGTGATTTGATTTCAATCTGCAATTTGTTTCTTGTCTGAGTTGAGCTCTTGGGTATAGTTCACCTCTAGTGCAGCTCAGCCACAAATAAGCATCCAGTGCTGTACAAGCTTTTGGAAAAGGAATGAAATTTGGCTTACGTGAGTGATAAAGAACAGGTTATTATTGTTGATTCATACATTCATTCATTCACATCAGTATCCTATTACTCCTTACTGGGTCATGGGGGACCAGAGTTGTTCCCCCTTTCCTGGCAGACAGAGAATGCAAAGCAGGGCTAAACCCATCACAGGGGCACCCGAGGCAATTTAGTTGGATCAGTTAACTTTCCCAGCACATGTTTGGATTGGGAGGAAATCGGAGTATCTGGTGAAAACCCATGGGGAATCCATGCAAATTCCACACAGAAAAGTACCCGAGTCAGGAATCGAACCCAGGTCCTTCTTGCTGAGCTAGCAGAGCTACTAACTGCGCCATTGTGCAACCTTATTGTTGCTAAGTGCTTACAATTCACGTGGCAAATCTGTTTTACATTCAGTTAGATGTCAAATATTTTTGATAAAAAAACAGAGGTTTAGTTAAGACACTTTCCAAAATCACATACATTTTCATTTCATTGTAAAATGCTTTCGCAGATTAATGCCATATCCTGATGAATGCGTTGACAAAGTTGAGTTTCAAATGTGGAAGGATTAATTTAAGTGATGTTTTTGAGAATATACTACAACTACAACTTTGCATCTGTACATTCTCGTTCAGGTTTTAATTACCATTTATGTGCTGACAGTGTATAATTAAAGGCTTAGCAACCTTGCTAAATAATCTGGTATTGTATTCTTCAACATATATCTACATTTCATATTCCTCACTTTTAATAATAATAATAATACATTTTATTTAAGGCGCCTTTCTGGGCACTCAAGGACAGAATAATAAGCAACACATCTTATACCATCTAATTACGTTTTTTGCTGCAGGAAACGCCTCGATTGACTTTATTATTTTAATGCTTCCCAATTTACAGCAAAGTTGACAATGCATTTGTCAAAAAGTCACATTTCCTTTGTTAATTTACTGGCATTGCTGGGTAGAGACCTGGGCAATTGCCTCTGATTTAAATTCACATTCTCAAGTCTAGTAAGTTGCAGGTCCTCAGCCCAGTCACCAGTGACTGCAATTGATATCCTCAGGTGAAATTTGCTTTTTAGTATTTCATTTGGCCAGACTACATTTCTGGGAATTAAAATATACAAAAAATAAATATATTGGCTTTGGCTGTCATGGTGGCACAGTACTGCAGTGAGTAGCGCTGCCGCCTGACACTAAGAAGGACCCGGGTTCGATTTCGAGCTCGGGTGCTGCCTTTCTGTGTGGAGTTTGTATGTTCTATGTCCCTGTGTCTGAGTGGGTTTTTGCCAGATACTCCGGTTTCCTCTCACAGTCAAAAATATACGCCGCCTAGGTTAATTGGCTTTGTGACCCTCGGGTAAAAGCGCTATAGAAGTGCAACTATTATTATTATTAACTTTATTGCTCCTGGTGCCCTGGGATGTTGTAACTTACTTGTGCCTCCCTACTGGACAACTGTTTGAAAGCACTGCATAGCTCAACGGTTCCTTCCAGCTTAAACATAAACTGACTGTCTTTTGTTGTAAAGCATACCACTTTACGATTTACGGGGGCTTAAAACGTTGTGAATGTAATTTGTAGCGCGCACTCTGTTTCACGAACGCAAACGACCCTGACTCTGCGGTGGGGAAGCAGAGCCCGGCGTCACTCAAGGCAGGGGGCACGAGGTGAGGCCTTTAAGTGTCTCTCAGAAGCCGGTGCAGATTGCTCGCCGCCACCGTGCGTGCCCAGCGGCGGCGGCGGCGGCGAGATGGTGATGGTGATGGGCGCGTTCCATGCGCTGGGGTTTGCCGCGCAGTAACGATGCCCGACGGTGACCTTGGTGCCCCCCCCCTCCCACCCATCCCGTCCCGCTCCTGGGTGTGGAGAGGAGGCCTGCGTGCGTTACTCTGCGGAGAGTTGAAAAGCGCCGCTTGGAGGATAATCTTTCTGGAGAGTGCTGTGAGAGCGACCGTAGGCACGCTGACACCTGGGTTGCACTGCCCGCGTGAGGTTTATTATTGAATTTTTCATCTCGTGGTGTGATACTTTTTTTTACTAAAATTGTGAAACAATGACAACATAACTAAATCTTCTTTCACGCGGCTCGTCAATTAATTCATTATCCGATAACACAACATATAGGACACAGTGCTGGTAAATGTTGGCATCGGCTAACTACGTGGTCGCCTTCCCCGCTGCCTTTGCAGTTTCCTTGCACCTCTGAATCGCTTTCTCTTTAAATGCCTTTGACACTGAATGCATTTTAACAATTATAAATTGTTCTTAATTATTATGAGAAATTAAGTAAAGACTATAAGGGCACATTCAGGGGGTTAAGCCAGGTGATTTTTAGACGTGATGGCGTGTGTCGCTGTTGTCCGTTCTTCGTATTTCTGAATCTGGCAATCGGTCATCTCTTGGGTGACCACAGTCGTACACTGCGGAAAAATCTTTAAACGTACGTTTGTCTTTGGCAGTATAGAAAGTCGGAGGTACACTTGCCAGGTTTACAACCCACAACCTTTGCCAAGCTGTATTCTTCTCGGTCATTAATTACCTCCCGTTGGAGGACGATAGACATCGCAGTTATGGACCGCGTCAATTAACACGGGTGGCAATGTCCTTGGAGTAATCGGCGCGTCTTGCGTGCGTCTTCGCGCACATCCACCACGCTGCGGCCCATGCCTGTGCCCGTGCTGCGCGACTACGGACGTTCCCGAAAGCACGTCAACCCGCCGGGATGCTTTCGTGCCCGTGTCCACGGAGGGTAGGATTTCAATCGGGCAGTTTGAGCGTCGTCCGGGAAGCCTGCGCTACGTGCGAGCACACAGACCGTTTAGCGCCATCCGTGTGCCGTGGGAATCCGGGGCAGCAGCGGCAGTGCGTCGGCTGTCTCTTATATTTAGCCGCGTGAAGTCACCAGCGCACATGCTGGCTACCTGAGCTTATATATATATAAACGCGCTCTTTCTGCCCCGCAGACTCTCAGCCCAGGGAAAAAAAAACTTCTGCTGTGATTTCTTGCCCCTCGTTTCGGCTGTTGTGCGGCGCTCGTAAAGTTTCGGCGGCTGGACAGATTGCGACCATAGTTGCGAATGCCCAACGTTTTCGGCATGAGGTCAGCAATGCAAACGAGGGGTTGAGCGTGTTCGACGGCAGCTAAGGTCTGGCATCGCGAGCGAAGCAGCCCGCTAGCGCGGGGCAACCCTTTGAAACCCATCTCTATCTCTCATTGCCTGCGTAACCTACTCCTCCCCCCCCCCCGCCTTCTTCCTTTCTCTTTCAGCGCCACGAACGAGCACAGCTGCTGCTCTGGACACTCAGCGGGATTTGCTTCTTAACCCGGGTGGAAATACTCGCGCACTCGAGTTCCTCTGAGCGGCGTGAGTACGAGGCAATTAGAGCAAAAACGCGCAGCACGCGTCCTCCGCGGTCGGCCGTGCCCGCGCCGCCGCCCGCCGACACGTACGTCCTTATCGATCCGTGCCTCCCCACCCCGACCCCCATTCTTTTACAAAGATAAATGTCCCCCGTACAGACTCGATGGACTATTGGGGCGAATGCTGTCGGCGTGTATCACGTAATGATGACCGGTACAGCGGGCGAGGGGCAGGGTCGTCTCCTTGTTGGCGATGTTTATATTTAGCGCCAGGTAATAGGTTGAGGCTGAGTCGGCTTAGGGGAGGCACAGCACCGCTTCAGAATATTGCCGCTGTTGATGGCGGCCGTGAGCGAGACTCGAAGGTGGGTCGTCCGGTGTGTAGTGCAGTGCCCTAACCGCTGCGTCACCGCTCCCCGCAGGTGCGCGCTGTGTACGCGCGCACGAAATACCGTGCGGCGTCAGCCAGCGGACATGCGTTGCTTTTTGTCGGAGTTCATGTCATCGGCAAATCAGACGCGCGTGTGCTTCGTAATGCGTGCGTTTTGTGGGTTGGTAAAAATTGGTCTCCGATTTCGAAGTGTGGCCTTTTCACGAAAAGGTCAGCGGCGTTACGTGGCTTAAAGTAATTGCCGTCATTTTCACCCATCCGTCTCATTAGCACATGTGCAGTGACGTCTTGTGGGATATGAATAGAGGATTTTTCCCCGATGGAAGCATTATCAACGTCACATTCGGCACTTGACTTTGGTAAGGCGGGAGATAAAGGATTTCATCTTAATGTTATTGCGTCTTAGCAATTCATAATGCAGGGCATTTGATTCCTGCCAGTTTGAAAGAATTTGGACGGTGACCATCTCAGTGAAAGAAATGGCCCAATTAATGAGAAAAAACTTCATGCGTTGGTGCAGTTGTTTGTGCCGACCGTTTGAGGTTTTTCTTACAAAGCGGTGGTTGTACCTATGTACCGATATAGGTTTGCATGACAGCGATGCGCGGTGATTACTTCCATAAGCTGCTCTTTTGGGATAGCCGTGTTGGTTGCTCCTCCTCTCTCCTTTGCGACGTTTCACTTCTTACACTGGAGGCATCTTCAGGTCTCTGTGACTGACTGCTTTGTGTGGCTGTGCTGTTTTATATGTCATCAAACCCATCTCATTTTACACCCCTCCCTTCTGGGAACAATGGAAAGGATTCTATTGTCTTGCCATTGAAAGAGTTCCATCGTTTTTTCCCCATATTTAAATCCAATTTAACAGAATCCGAGAGAGCGGGCTTTGATGCCATTGGCAAATCAGACGCGCGTAAAGCAGCACAGCCACACAAAGCAGTCAGTCACAGGCATCTGAAGATGCCTCCACTGTAAGAAGCGAAACGTCGCGAAGGAGAGGAGGAGCGACCGAAACGGCTATCCCAAAAGAGCAGCTTTTGGAAGCAATCATCAGTGTTTGTACCTGGTATAATCTGATAGCAAAGTCAAGTCGGTATCTTTAAATCGTGGGACAGCGCTCATTGTCATTCGGTCCCAGGAGCCAGTTGTAGAAATTCGTCAATCACATGGCAGGGGCAAGGTTATCCTGCAGATGACCGCTGTTGGTGGGATAATCTTCGGAGTTGAACGTCGATCGGGATTTGAAGTCACAGCCTTCATATGGGGTCAAGTGCTCACCTTAGCCTGGCCGGCAATATCAATCAAGAAATGTCGGTATTTCTGCTTAACGTGGGTGAGCTGTAGCTAGAGTGCATCTTAGTGCTCTTGTTGTGCCACCGATCGTGTTGTGCCATCGAATCGCGGATTCTGAAACGCATCGCCACCGAGGCCAATCCGCACGCACACTTGACGGCGGTCTGTACCGAGCAGCGGCCGAGCGCCATCGGGCCGCGGCTCGCTCTCTCCGATAAATCTTTGTCGGGCTTGTTTTTGTCTGCGCGCCACACGTCGACTCGCGAAGCCGAATCCCGTTGCGCGTGCACGATGTTAACAAAACAAACGCAACCCAATTATATATTTGCCGCGTCGCTTGTACCCTTGTGAATTGTTCTGTGGTCGTTTGACCACCTGATGCCTGGCCGAGCATACGGTGCTTGTCAAGACCAGTGTCACTGACCAGTTGGATGAGGATTTTCGAGATGGACAGTTGTCGATGCCAGTTTAAATGACCGCTCTCCAGGTTGATGTGGGTCGGCCGGTTGCCCTCCCCCCAGTGGTGCGGTATCGGAGTGGAATTTCACTTCCAGATGCCCTGCCTGACGCCAGCCTCCTTTTGTCGGAGCGTCTTTGGATCATTGTTTGTCTGGAACCCTCCACCCAGACCTGTTCACTAGGGGAGACCCTAGCAGGAGCGCTCGGCTCCAGCTGACGTGGCTTTGGGGTTCATTGGTACACACAAACCCCTCCACCACGATAATGTTGAAATCCGTGAGCAGGGGTAGATGAAGACCTGCCTAATAAAGCAACAACTTTTTGTCGTTGTGTTCATCATCATTATAGACAGCAATGATCAATCCACTGCTGGATGAAGGTCCCTCAAAGCTGGCAGCATGTCTTATTATGGCCTTGTGATGCAGCAGTAGAGCGAGCACCTGCATGGGAGATAATTTCATCATTCCGTCTCCTCAGTGGACGCCCCCTTGGGTGCGATCTCTCGTTCAGCTGCCACTGTCGTTACTCCTGTCCATCAATCATCGTCACGTATGGCAATGCATGCTGCCCTGGTTCGCTGTCTATTGCTAACGGCCAAGGCTGATGTCTTCATTCACTAACTTTTAAGAGTGAAAAATAACAGTCAAGATGTGTTGGGCTTTTGACACGCTTTGCAAAGAAATGAAATGGGATTAAAGGCAACTCAGAAGATTCTTAAGCGTCAGACCATGGCAGGTTATTCATCAAAACTTCAGAGAGCTCTTCAAATCAGATATCGATCAGCACTGTCAAGTGGCTGCACAAAGGTTCATACAAAGATTAAAGCGTCACCATTACTTCACTGCTATCATTATCATCCTCATACGTGTCTGTAGTACGTAATGTGACAACAGTTTCACCGAGCAATTGCAAATTGCTCAAGTAATTTTATCCATTGATCGAATGTAAAGTAACCATAGTGTAGAGCTTAGCAGTAACCATAGTGCAATGGTTACTCTTAAGCTCTGTTCAATGCAATCGCAGTCTCACTCAGCTCGACTTTAATGTACTCTCTGATGCCTGTTATTGTGGTTTCCAGGTGAGATTAAAACTGTTGCAGCGTTAGCTCTGTCCATCTGTCCGAATCGTTTGGTGCACGCCTTTTAGGAATTAATGTTAATAATTGCACTTCCAGAGCGCTCCCCCCCCCCGAGGGTCACAAAGCGCTGCACAGAGCTGTGGAGAGAGCAGCTGCCAAGATCAGTTCTCGTACATCAAGCCGTTTCAAAAAAAAAACCCCAAAAGATTTATTTAATACATCTACACATGCGTGTAAGATATATGTGTTGTCACGAGTTGGCTAGGATTACGAAGATTTTTGGTCAACTCGCTACAGCTTTGGTGCCCCCTGGCATAGTCGTGAAAGCCTTCAAAAGCTTAACTTTTTCCCATGCCATTGTTGCACTTTTTTGTCTATTATTAATTTATTGCACCCTGCAATCTTTGTGTGCTGTTTATTGCTTTACTTCACGATTATGGTTGGCGTTTCATCGTTGTCTACGTTGGTGCAGCGAGTTTGTTTGATTGTGCAATCTTGCCTGCTACCGTTTGCTTTTATGACCACATTTAGAGATTCGTTTATGCGCTCATCGTTTCCGTGCTTAACTCTACTTGATCGTCGTTTTACCCGTCGTTACGTCTGTCCGTTCGGACGCTTGTTGTGTCCCAGGAATCCCACGTCCCAGAGCTTGCAAGCTCACTGGGTACTTTTTCTGCCGTCTATCTATACGTTGAGTCGTCGTTGTTTGCTAACGGCTGCTAGCCGGCATGACTTTAAGTCGACCTATCCGCTTCAGAGGGATGATTTACTCTTTAATTAGGCGTCTGTTGCGTGTGGGGGGGGGTGTGGCTAAAAATCATGTGTGGCTGTTGCCCTTTTGTTTGTTGATAAGTTTGCATTCCTATGGCAAACACTTAGGGCTCGAACCCTCTTCGAGTGTAATTGACAAAGTTGTTAATTCACACTGTGAGCCTGTCGATTTTATAATGAGCGCACTTAATACCGCGCCGCTTAATCGTTCAATCACCCTGATGGTGCATTGTTATTTTGTCTGTTGTTGCTGCTGCCACGAGAATCCCATTAGTTTACACTCGGCAATAAATAAAAATCACAGAGCACACAGGGCGTTAATGTGGTGCACGTATATCAAAGGGGGGGGGGGGGGGAAATGCATATATATATGGTTTTCAGTGGGGGAAAAAACAAACAAACGTGTGAACTGTTGGCAGAAATCGGAATACCCGGCGAAAACCCACGCGGACACGGGGAGAACACACACATTGCTAACGTAAAGGCACCCGAACTGGGAATAAAACCCAGGATTTTCTTGCTGTGAGGCAGCAGCGTTACCCACTGCACCGAACGCCACGCAGATGCTGGGTAAATGCACCTCCGTAACTTATTGGTCGTACGGGTTGTTTGACCATACTTCACCACGCTGGTCAGTGTGGGATGGCGAAGGTGAAGTTGGGGCCAGACCTGGTTCTACTGTCACTTACCGGTGATGTTATAGCCAGGAATTGAACTCAGGTCATCGGGTTCATAGCACTTTAGTATAATGCTAACAACTATACAACTGCCACCATATTATACTGGAATTTAAAATAATACTCGTGATATGGATACAATCAAACTGATATAGTATGTACCTTCTATAATATTTTACATTCAAATTTTCATACGCACTCATTTGTGTAGATTCATACTGTGTGGAATATGTGCATTACGAGGTAAAAATATCATATGGTAGGGCTAGGCATGTGTCCGGTAACCAAAAATGTCCTGGCCTCTTATTGAGTGACTGGTTCGGAGCTGATTGCATCATCACCATCTCGTCTCAAGACTCACTTGTTCCGTAAGGCTTTCAAGTCCTCTGGCTCGGACTGTTAATGCGGCTCACTGTTGTCGTGCCAGGATGATGGCTCGCTGCCAACCTGCACTTGCTTAGGAACACTTGTTTCTTCCTTGCTTGTTGCACAATTATTTTTTTATCGCTTAATTTCTGTTCTATTATTTATTCCTACTACTTGGCTTTCGGTTAAGCTCTCCTGATGTTGTTCTTGACATGCAGTTCTCTTTACAGCTTGGATTTGTAACAACCCCCCCCCCAAAAAAAAAAGTTATTGTTGATTTGCCGTTCTTATGTTGTTGTTGTTGACGTGCCATTCTCTCCGCAACTGTGCAATGCTTTGTGACCCTGAGGTGAAAAGCACTCTAGAAATGCAATTATTATCATTATTATTATTATTATCTAGCCGTGAAATGCCTCGGTGGCTGTAAGCAACCATGAAGACCAGTGATTAAAATATCGGTAATGTTTAAATTTCTTCATTTAGGGAGACCACCTTCAAGTCTGTTCCCTTGCTTGTGTCCCCCCCCCTCCCCCATTTATCTTTGTACAGGATCACTTGACGTGCTGGCTTCTCATGCCCGGGCTTCTGTTATTGCACAATGCACAGCAGGGTGACCTGCAGCCTGGGGGCCCAGCCATTCACCATGAAGCTTAACCTCCGACCTTGATCGCCGCGGGCAACGCCGGTACCCCCGCCCCTCCGACCCTCTTGCCGCGAGCTGCCCAGTCAAGCGCCCCCATATCTTCCACCCAGGTGAGCGGGGCAGCGGCGCGGGAACGACGAGGCGTGGGATTTCACTAAGAGCAATTTAACGAGAATAATGAAGGCGGCGCGGTGGCGCGGCGGACAGCGATGCCGCCTCACAGCAAAAAGTTTCCGGGTTCGGTTCCCGGCTCGGGTGCCTTTCCGTGTGGAGTTCGCGTGTTTTCTCTGCCCATGCCCACGTGGGTTTGCGCCGGGTACTCCGGTTTCCTCCCACCGTCCAAAGACACGCCATTGCCTAGGTTCATTGGCCTGCTGAGTAAATTGCCCCAAAAATTGTGCCCTGCAATGTAAAAGTGTCACATCCTAGGTATTTCCCTGCCTTGCACCCTCTGTTGGCCGGGATAGGCTCCCCTCCCCAGGACCCTGTACAGGATTAAGCAGTTAATGATCGTGAATGAATGATAATGTGCGAATAAAATAATCAATACATTTACAGATGATAACGCGTGGCACAGTACACATTCAATGTTAGGCTGTTTGTTTCAAGAGAGAATAACTTGGAGGCACGAGGGAACCACAGAGAGGGGACAGTCAGCTGGAGCCTAATCCCCAGACACTGCATCCTTGCTATTATAAAGTTAGAATTCGTAATTTTATTTTTAATTACTAAACGTCGGAGGTAATTGTTCGAAGAGAGGACGACTCAGAGGCGCGAGGAAATCAGAGGCGCAGAGGAAGGCATTTGCGTTGTTAGCCGCCAGATCTGTGCTGATGACGGTACGGTCAGCTCGGAGCCGAGAGAACAGCCTAGAGCTGATTGGCGAGAACCTCTGCAGAGCTGTCGTGTGACACGACCAGCCAATGGGAACGATCTGGTATGAAATCCCGGAGAATGTGGAGGAGACCCATGCATAAAAGGGTCAGAGTGCACAAACTCCACACAGAAAAGCACCCGCGGTTGGAATTTCACTATCTCGGGTGGGTCCTCTTACCACAACCGCCACCCAGTCACTCGAACTGGGTCATCAGGTGAACCGCGGTGGGGCAGCGCAGTGTTTCGGAAGCTGTGACCGAAGAGATAGCGCACTGCGTGTGAGATTCGAAGCTCGAGGCAGGTGGTGATGGTGTGTGGGGTAAAAAATAAATAAATGGTCCGCAAATCAAATGGCGCAATTGCCAAATGTTGTTTTTGCTCATTAACCTCCGCATCCTCCAGTTTCCAAATGTGTGCGGGAATGAAGTTGTAATAACGTACATTGGCATCCATCCTTTCTGTGGGCATTTTCATTTATTTATTTCCCACAACAACTGTTCTTTAACCAGCATCCCTCATTAGGCACGCTCGTTCGCTTGCCGGCGCCCCGATAATAGACACACAGGCACTTACGTCCGACCGTATTCATTTTCCCTCGTGTTGTTCGGACAAATGTAAGCACAAATGGCGGGAGAGGAAGTGAAAACGGTGCCGTATTGGAAACAGTTAAACCACCCGCCGGCCCCAGGGGCAATTGTCACATGCATTCTGTCCGACGCTAATTAAACGCGCCTCGAAGCCACTGCTTCGTTGGGGAAAATTAGATGATGCGCCCATGTCTCTCTTATCGGCGCTGGGGCCCTTTCTTTGAGCCTCTGGCTCAATGCGGAAACTGCACAGATGGTGCCCTTTCCCACTTGCCTTGGAAGCGCTTGCTCGCGCGTCGCCGAAGTGAAGAACAATAATCGGGTCGCAAGCGGCGCGCGGGGGAAAATACGGCGGCTCGCCTCGGAGAGTCCCTTTCCGCGACGGCGCCTTCGGCTCGTTCGATCGTGCGGGTTGTGGTAGATGGGAGGCGATTCGTATTCAGCTCCGGCAGCGCTCGTAAACAGGCACACAGATATTGGGGGGGGGGGAGGGCAAGGAGGACAAAACCGACCTCTCCCGCCCCCGTCCACCGTCAAATGAAGCATATAAATATATAATGCTATAAATAAAAGGGGAGAAAAATTGCTTTGAACAATCTCGACTATGATAAATGCAATAATTTCTATTTCGTCTCTGTCCGTGCTCACCATAATCCTCAATTCTCCGAAGCCTCATTGCAGCTTGCCTCTGATTCCACTAGTCAGATAAATCAAACGGTGGCTGACAAATTCAACTTGTAGCCTCGTGGCCTGCCTCCACGGCGTGCAGTGGACCGGCAGACTTGTCTACTTACTCTGCTGGCTGCTCACGCTTGCAATTCCAGAAAACTGAACGTTTTGTGGGGTTTTCTAAAATAATTGCTGACTGTATAAAGAAATGCACAAAAATTATGCTATTAGGTTTAAAATGTTCCTCAAGCATCATTTGGATTTTCTTTACGCTTAACATTTAATTAGCTTGTGAAAGTTTCTGTGGTGTGTCTGTCTTGCGTGTGGCTGCCTGCGGTGGTCCTTATGATTAAATATTTATTTACATGCAGCCTCAAAGTTTCCTCAAAGAACCCATCAACTTAACCACTGCATTATCACTGGCACTTAAAAAAGATAAATATTGTAAAACATTTTTCTCTCTGGCTCTCCTTGGTATTTAATGCACATAGAAAAACAGGTCACGTCTGAATGCGGTTACGTAGCATCTACCTCTCGCGTAACGAGATCGCGTGTGATGTGAATGAGAGGTGACACCTTCACTGCTCATGTTGAAAAAAAAAACAGCGCAGATTTTTTTTTTTTCAAGGGTTATGCATTAGAATGAGAACCAAGCTGCCTCATTACGAAGCTTCTGTGTGTAGCGTTTTCACTCGTTAAAACATTAAATCCCGTTTTCTTTATTTAAACGTCATACGCGTGCATTTGGTAGCTTTTTCCCTCTCTCAATGTAAATTTCGATCACAGCTGTTAACTTGCGTGGCTGGCTGGCATGCCTTGTAGAAGAAAGCCATTGCATTTTGAGCCGCTGCCTTTCACCAGGATGGTACGCCCTTCAATAGCGGGACGGTGCGTTTGGGTTGGTAAGGATTCAAACACATCTGTTCAAAAAAATATATATAAATACACTTAATGGAGATAATAATTAACAGCTGACCACCCTTAGAGGTGGCTCTAATGTGTTACTGTGCGTGTGGTGTGCTAGCTTCTTTGTGCAGGCGTTGTGCTTGTGTGTTGTTATATGAAAAGATGCAGCCCCGGCAATTCCTTGCTGATGCCACTGCTAGCGAAAAGGACACCCGCTAGTGTGCGTTCTCATGAACCACTGCTAGAGGATATTTTGGCTCGCTATGCCACGCCGACGAGACTTACCCACACTTTACCCCACCGCACGCGACCCTGCCGAATGACACATTGATACGGCAAGATGGATAGAGGCAGAGGTGGGATCCAGTGTGCCCACCGTTACTCTACGGCAGCATCGCATGCCTGTGTGTTTTTATGTTTTTTTTAGAATTAGCCCTCAAGGTGTACCCCTGCTTCAAGGGGTGGTTCGTGAAGTTGGCAGATGGCATTGGGATAGGGGTGAGGAGAGGAGGAAATGCACCGCGGAACATTTGTCACAATGATAACGTTGTTTTGCACTTTTTTTCAATTTCCCGGCATACCAATATTGATATTCATCTCCAGATAGACTGCAAATATGTAAAGGAGCATCGCTGTGGGAATGCACTGCAATTGGTTGACTTGAAAAACCTAGCACTGTCTAAGTATGCTGAATTGGACCTGCTTACAGTGCACCTGATGAAACAAGGTATTTCGCTGTTTTCAGATAAATCATAGTTTCAGATTGTTATGAAATTGGATGTTGAAACGTTTTTGCTGCGAGGCAGTGCATATGTTTATAGTTTTCAAGGCTAGATATGAAGTGCCATGTTTAGATGCATTAAACTCCATTACCTTAATCCGATTTAAAACTGGCCTTGGATTGTCCTCCCCTGTGGCACAAAATGGCCATTTATTTGACAAATGCATTGTTTGCCACAGTAATTGCCGCGGAGCAGAATTCACGACGTGATGATAATGATGAATAGTGACTTGCGATGGTCGGTAGCCATCGCTGGGATGGCTGTACATAAGCGACGTATCGCTGTCGGTTTGTTATGCCGAGCACGCCTCCTGACGACCGTCAGCCTCATGGTGCCTCCAACGTGGAAGTCGCGAAGGAAAAAGGAGGAACGATCGACACGGCTATCCCGAAAAAGAGCAGCTCTTGAGAGTAACTATGAACAAAGTGAAGTTATTTTAGCGCTGCGGTCAGATGTGGTTGGATGTTGTTGCTGCTGATTTTCCGTTCTTGTGCCGTTGTTGTTGACGTGCCGTTCTCTCCGTAGCTCTGTGAAGTGCTTTGTGACCCTCGGGTGAAAAGCGCTCTATAAATGCAATTATTATTATTATTCAATAACCTGTTCATTTGTTGCCATTTTATAAAGAAGCTTTTGCAGCACTACATTCACTGCATCCAAAACTGTCATTAAACAAACGAGTAAAGGCTTATTTGTGTGACAGTGTTGTAATCTATGCAGTAACAGTGTTTGGAAAACAATCTGCTTCACATATTCTGCATCAGTAAATTGCTCAGCAGTATTTAAGCATTTGGCCAATGTGGAATATTAAATAAATGATGTTCCAGGCACCCTTTGATCAATTAATCTATTCATACATGTGTCATTGTTCTGCTGAGTGAGGCTAGTATTGATTCAACCAACCTGTACATTACAGTTGACAGCTGTGTAAAGTCAGTCATGGATAAAAGAATACGAATCGCTGGTATTCAAAGTAACGCAATTCCCAGCAGGACATTGTGTTGCACCTTGAAATATATTCTGTGTTATGAACGTATTACGAATGCGAGTTGTAATATTATGTTATTATTTGTTCATTTTGGGCCGTGCAGAACTATTACTGCAGTGGGCCACGAGTGCCAATTAGTGGTTTTTGGAGACCAGACCCAAGGTGGTCGAGGGGGCCTTGAGGTGTAAATGTTGAGAACCCCTGTGTGAAATAAATGAGATTCACATAAACAATCACTTTCAGTATTATTACTGACAATCTAAATAATTAAACACATTGCTTTAATACGATGCCGCCGGTGCATCGTCACATCGAAATTGACGTTGACGATAAATCGGTACTCGGAGCGCACTCGCAGCACATGGCGCGTCAACGCATAATTCCGCAAGGTGCAGAGAGATTGCGTTGTGTTCGCCCAGCAGCAGTGTTGTGGAGCGGTGTCGTTGCCCGGCACTATCTAATGGTTGGGGTGGCTGCAGCGGTATTTGCTTCCCGGCAAGGTTACGGCCGCGGTGGGGGGGGGGCGGGGGGGAGGTGGTGTTACGGGTATCACCATCGGCGAGGCATCTCTCGCCGTGTATCGGGTTTCAGTTATGACGTGCGTACCCGCCCCGTGCGCCTGCTCGTCACTTAAAGCCGTGCTTATGGCAGGAAAATTATGACTGGTATCCATACGCGTGCTCGTTATAGTCGGCGAGAGGTTGAGGGCGGCGCGCCGCGGGGGCGAGGCGGCAGTTGGTGTGGAGGGACGGGCCGCAGAAGTCTGCTGGCAAAGATTACCGCGTTAATCCCACGCCTGGTGCCTCGCTAAAAAAAATACCGGAGACGTAGCCCCCCTCGGTTCGTGCGCCATTAAGTGAGTGCTTGTTTAACACATCTCACTTCCCGTGTGGAATTGGCCGGTGACTTAAAATGGGCCAGCGGCGGTCTCTCCGATGTTGACGACCCTGCATCTGCGCACTTTCGTCGGATTAGGTGGCATTGCGCGACCGACGAAGGAGTCGGTTGGAATTAATAAGTTTCATATCAGATTAGTTATTTGGTTCCTACCGTGTCGCGCATCGGTGACCCAAACACCTGGCAAAAAACCAAATGTGGGCACCCTCAACAACAGACTGCTTTTTGCGTGGGCTGCCTGGCTATTCGAGGCTTGCGCCGTTAATCAACAGCTGACACGAACTTCAAAACATAGCACCTTGCCTGCGACGCCTCTGCTGATCTGCAATAACTCATTAAGGTCACTTTAACTGACATCACGTTTGCCTGCTGTGAATTACTAATGTATCATTGTTATCATCTCATCTCATTGTCAGAATCGCTTAATCCTGTACAGGGTTGCGGTGAGCCGGAGCCTATCTCGGCAGACACCGGGCACTGCGGGCAATTTTGTCTGCAAGCCAATTAATCTATGCAGCAGCATGTTTTTTTGGACTGTGGGAGGCAACCGGAGTTCCCGGTGAAAACCCACGTGGACACGGAGAGAACATGCAAACGCCACACAGAAAGGCACCCGAGCCATCATTGTGGTTTTAATGGAGAAATATTCAGCTAAATGGGGAGGGGTCTGAGGTCATCTGGTGCATTTTCTCAGTGTGAGCATTTCAGGTCAATCCGAACATGGCTTTGCATTATTTTTCTTTCCCCGACTCCCTTTTCACTCGCTAGCTGCTGTCAGACTCTTTGGGCGCTACCGTTTTATGTGAAAGGATCTCATGGCTGGAGAGCCTCAGCGATTGTTTATCTGCTGTGACCACAACAGTTCCGGCAATTCGTTGTCAAAGGAGTGGCAGCTTTGGATAGGGAGAGGGCATCCTTCAAATCTGTCAGGTGAAAGGCATCAAGCACGTGGATTGTTGCCTCTGTATTTTCTGTGTGGCAAGGATGAGAGAGAGAGAGCCTATGCAACTCGGTGATATACTATCAAAAGAGACTTTAATAAATTCTGTGACATAGTAGGTTGCTGTTTTTTTAAATGACTTACTGCATGCAGTTTGTGTAGTAGCTAATCACTGCGATGTAAATCTAGGGGATGGTAATTGGTTTTCAAAAAGTCAGTGTCCCTGCTCATGGCAGCGTTGGCATCACTTAACTCCTCTGCTGGTGGCTCTGAATTCGTGTTGGACTAGAGGTGTGGGCCTCTCGCCTTGCACTCTTTTGTCCGCACTTAATATGGTAGTTTTGATACAACACATTTAACACCTGCTTGGCTGCCTTAAAAATTTGTATTCTTTGTTTGTTGGATGCGGAGGAGAGTCTTTTTTTTTAGTAATGAAGAAAGCTGAAGCCTTCACCACAGGCCATGGCATAGCTGGGTGAGGTTTGGGAGTGAAGAAAAATTTAAAAAAATCTTTTGTTTTTGATCTCGGGCATCATTTTTTTTTTTCACAGAATAAGTTGGCAGCAGTAGAAGAGCACTGGCTGATCTTTTTTGCTGCTTTGTTTTGATTTGGATATACATTTAACGTGTGAAGGTTTTCGTAACCAATGCTAGCCATAAAATAAAAACCCTTTTGGGTTGGGCTACAGCCAATTAGTGTCGGCCACACGTAAGTTTCCGACGCTTGTTTTTTACGTGACCTAACCCGAAATGGTTTTCTATGGATACAGATATATATATAATGATGTAGGTTTTCACAGCTCGATGCATGATGATCGTTTCCAAAAGCTGCTCTCTCGGGACAGCCGCGTTGATTGCTTTCTCTCTCTGCCTCGCGACGTTTCGCCTCACACGTTAGATGCATCCTCAGGTGCAGAGTTGTTCCACTTTCTGTTTCTAAGTATTATTCGATGGTCATCTTTTCTTGCCATCCCGCACACCTCTCAACTTTTTGCATGACGTTTACTTGCCAATGTCTTCTGATCCTTGTGTCATAGCAGATAGTATATATTGATTGGATTTGTTTTATTAAATCACGTTGGAGGCATCTTCAGGCACAGAATGCCTCGAACGTGTGAGGCGAAACGTCGCGAATTGGAGAGAGGAAGCGATCGACGCGGCTGTCCCGAGAGAGCAGCTTTTCGGTGCAATCATCACAGATATATATGTGTGAAAATATAGTTTTGCCATTGGACAATCTTTGGACATTTAATGTTCCGACATTTATTATTAATTTGTTATAATTATTTCGCTCACTTCCTTATCCAGGGCGACTTATGTCATTACATTGGTGCAAAGAAATGATATAGAGGTGGCTGGGGGGGAAAGGCAACCATGCAGGCAACTGGTGCCAACACTCGCCAGACACTGCGTCTATATATTACGATGTAATCGCTCCACTTAATCAATGAGTGTTTTTTTGTCAGTTGTGGGAGGAAACTGGAGAACCCGAGGAAACCCACGCAGAACAGGGGAAGAATACACAAATTCCACACAAAAAATGCGCCCTAGACGGGAATCGAACCGTCTCGGGCTGGACTTTATTTCTGTGAGGCACAGATCTTACCGCTGCACCACCCTGCCGCGTCATCTCCACGGTGGACATAGGACTGCTGTTGAGAACATTCATTACCATCGCAATCAGCCACAGTCTCTCCGCTGCTGGATGGCATGCCTCCCCTATGCTGTCACCACCTCAGTTTTACTTGCATCGCAACAATAATTCCCCCACAAGCTGACCTCACCGCTTCATCTCCACGGTGGATGTGCACTGGTGGCAGGGTGGCTATGCAGCGGTAAAGTCTGCTCCTCACAGATAGAAAGTCTTACCCGAGGCGGATCGATTCCTGCCTCGAGCGGTTTTCTGCGCGGCGTTTGTGTTTTCTCTGCCCTGTTATGTGGTGGTTTTTTCATGCTTCTCCGCTTTCCTCCCACAACAACAAAAAAGCACTCGTTTAATGAATTTAAAAATAACATAACAATATGTAGTTTGACTAATTTTAATGTAATACATTTATATAGCCATCATCTTACACACCTAATCATATCAAGTTGTCATGTGGGCAAATACGCAAATGTATTTGTCTTATCAGCAAACTGGCATGTTGAGACGCAATCATTTTTCTAATACATATGCTTACTCTTCTTGTCAACACAATATCGCCAACCTGCACGTGTTGTCTAATTGAGGGGTTCTGAACCTTTTGCACTTCGAGGCCCACTTGAGCCACTTGGGTCTGGTCTCCACGGACAACTAGGTGGTGCTTGCAGCCCATTGATGGGTCGTGATCCACTGGTTGACAATTGGGATCTAATCCACGTGTTCCACTTTCAGTTTCTCAGTATAATTCGACAGTCATCTTTTCTGGCCATTCCGCACACCTTTCAACTTTAAAAATAACGTTTACTTGCTGATGTCCTCTGATCCTTGTGTCATAGCAGATCGTATATATTGATAAGATATGTTTTATTAAATGACGCATTCTCTTGCCTACTTATTTGTTTAAGAAATGTGGTCCTGATCGACCTTTAGTCACTGCATAGTGAATTGTCCAGTTAAGTCATCTGACGTGCCGACTGTTGTTTGGTCGAATTGTGGTATATAATGTTTATTTTGGTCGTATGTTGTACCCCATTTTGTCGCATTCATTGTCACGTTCTAACCATTCCATGTTGGTTTCGTTTTCCATTAATTTTTAGAATAGACCGTGTCGTTAGGGAAACGGTTGTAGTTAATACTACGTCGATTTAAATTTGTGCAGTTTTTCCCTGTAATTTAGTTTTCGGGAAACATCTTTTGATTGCAGTTGTGGATATCTATGGTGAAATGCTGCTGCTCTAACCGCGGGTCTGACTTCTAATATGTATTTTGGTACTCATTTCAATCTTCGTAGCGCTATGCTTGTAAATAGTTGCTTTATTATGAATATATCTGTCAATGTAAGCCTCTTGTTTTTTTTAAATATCCTGCATAACTGCATCAATTTCGCTCAAGGCATAAAAATAATAGGTTTGATGCACGAATGTAACGTTTCATGGCTAGATGCCAGAGATTTGCTTTCCAAAGATGTTTTGTTGTGATAATCTTGTCACGTGCTCACCCTCTCTAGTCTGTGGCGTTTCACCTTCCTCGTCAGAGGCATTACAGTGTTTCATATTCATTTGCCGCTTTTTGACGCTAATGTTCCAGATGAACTGATGTTATGTGTGTGGTCGATGGAAGATGGACCCTTCTTAAGTCCAGCCTGCTAAGAAAGTTCTTTGGCCTTGACATTTTCCATTTTTCTCTTTCCAATTAACTTCGTGAACAGTCGATATGCTTGCGATAAGAGGCCCAAGTGTCTTTAAATCTTCAAGTCACTTTCACCGCCGTTGATGCGTAGATATATTGAGAAAATGCATGTGGAGAAGCACAAAAGTGGAAATGAGAAACAAGATGTTCCTGATATTGCCAAGCAAGCTGCAGGTTGTGAGAAATGTCTCTCAATGCAACATGGCGTGTGGACATGTCCTTGCGTGTGTGTGTTTACAAGTTGTGCCTCAACATAGCTAAAGGTAGAGAACGTTGGTAATCAGAGGCAGAAAATCGTGATCGTTAATATAAAATATCTAGGACCCGAGTCGACAGTTTGAGGCTAATTCTGATTTTAATGTCTAGAGGAACAGAATTATTAAATGAGATGTTACTCCTTCAGTGTTATAAGGTTGACAGTGACGGATTGTATAATGCAAGTGGTGGCAAAAGTAAAAATGACAATTTATAATGAGGGGCACATGTTCATCTAATTTCTAAGCTATTTATTTGAAGAAAAAATTACTCTTAGGAGATAGCAGAGGGGGGAGCCAGCCACATGCTTAGCCAGTGCCAACCCGCCATACACTCGATCCTATATATTACGATGTCATTGTACAATTAATTAACGAGTGTTTTTAGTTAATATTTGCATTTATAAAGCGCCTTTCACCCGAGGGTCACAAGTTCTGCACAGAGATATGGTGAGCATGGCATGTCACCAACATTAGAATAGATCAATGAAGTAAAATAATGACTATAAATCAAAGGAGGACTTCAAATAAAAAATAAAATAATCGTTAAAACAAATAAAGGAAGGAAGAAGTGTTTTTTAGCAGGCACAGGTCAGCAGTGAGCCATCATCCAAGTACCACAACAATGAGCCACATTAACAGTCCTAGCCAGAGGACTACAAGCCGTACGGAAAAAGTGAGTCTCGAGATGGGATTTGAAGATGCCCAGGGAGTCTGCTGACCGAATTTCCAATGGAAGGGATTTCCAGAGTCTGGGAGCAGCGCGTGAGAAAGGCTCTGTCACCCATCGAACGGAGGTGCGATCCGGGCACATGCAGCAAGCCGCTATTGATGGATCTAAGTTGTCCTGTTGGTCAGGGTGTAAGAACTAGGTCACGGATGTATACAGGAGCAGTGCCAGTGAGTGCCTTGTAGGTGACTAGGAGGGTCTTGAATTCAATGCTGTATTTAATCGGTAGCCAGTAGAGTGACGCCAGCAATGGAATTATGTGATTGTGGATGGGAGTGCAGGTGAGAACTAGCAGCCGCATTCTTCTGCACACCTTGAAGACTGTTGATTCAGTAGGCAGGGATGCCAGGAAGTAGTACATTGCACTGATTGATTTGCAAAAGTATGAATATGTGAAGTAGCTTTTCAGTGTTGGGGCATGACAGGATGTTGCGCAGTCTGGCTAGGTTTCTGATGTGGATTTCAGCTACATTAGTGACCCTTATTGATGTGTGTCTCGAAGGTTAATGAATAATCAAGAATCACTCTTAAACTCCAGATTGCCTTAGCAACTTCGAAGGTCTGGTCATCAAGCATCAAATGTATGGGTTCAGCCTTGGAAAATTGGTGCGGGGTTCTGACAAGCAAAACTTCTGTTTTGTCGCTATGTAGTTTGAAGAAATGCTAACGGAGCCAAGCCTTCACAGGTGACAGTGAGGATAACATGCAAAGACCAGACGTTATTGATGGATGGCTTTCCTTGGATATAAATTTGGATGGCATCGCTAAAGCAATGGTAGGTTATTTTGGATCTGCGCAGGATATGGCCAAGCTGTTTTATGTCGATGCTGAAGGGAATTTGGACGAGGAATGAACCCTGAGGAACACGAGACAAAACAGGATGGATCTCTGAGTTATATCCTCCAAGGCTAATGAACTGCTTCCATTCAGTGAGGTAGAAGCTCAACTAGTGCAGGGCACAGCCAGACACCCCTATTCCCTCCAGTCGCTCCAGTGAGTTAGGGTGGTCAACGATGTAAAAGGCTGTGCTCAGGTGCAAGAGGTCAAGAATACTTGACAAGCCTTCATCGGCAGTGATAATTAGGTCACTACTTTGACCAGAGCAGTTTCACTGCTACGGTTTGATCTGAACCCAGATTAATAATAATTGCACTTCTCGAGTGATTTTCACCTGAGGGTCACAAAGCGTCGCAAAGGGCTGTAGAGAGAATTTTAATGTCAGCAGCAGCAACGACATTGTAACACATCAACACTAATAACATTTTTTTTGGAAGGAATCGAGGACGTTATTGTTGGGGACATGTTTCCAGAGTTGCATGGTTAGTGTACATTCAAGGACCTTATGAAAGAATGGTAAATTAGAGATGGGTCGATAATTATTAGGGATGTTGCAATCGTGGCCGGCTTTTTTAAGTGGAGGGGTAGCTGCAGCGCGTTTGAATAGTTTGGAAACGATCCCGAAGAGCGGTGAGTTGTTGAGTATAATAGTGATGAAGGTGGCAAGGTACTTAAAGTTTGCCCAGATGAGTTTGGATAAGAAGGGTCCAAGGAGCAGTTTGTAGGCCCAGATCTGGTAACTAATGAAGAAACATCGGATTGCATTTACTCGGACATTTCTATAGAAGAGTTTTGAGATCGTGGTAGAAGATGGCACAATTGCTGAGATAGTGGGTGGAGGTTGAGACAGGGTAGAGATGCGGTGGACTTTGGGTTTGTCTGTGAAAAACTGAGCCAACTGATCCACTTGGTCCTTGTTAATGAAGAGAGGTAAGGGTGAATGACTGGGTGTCTGAAGGAGCTGATGGATGGCCGAGAAGGGGATCTTGGGCTTTTCCCAAGCAGCCGCTCGGATGCTGGATATGTGATTGGTGTAGGTGCAGTCAAATGTCTTCCGGCAGCAATTGATCTGGTCCTTATATATTTGTGCGTTGATCGTGAGGCCAGATTTTCTCCAAGTCTGTTCGGCAGAGCATATATTTACCATGAGCTCCCAGAGTTCAGCATACCAGAGGGGTGGCTTTTCACCTGAGACACAGCATTATTCGATTGGAGCCAAATCATCCAGTGTACGTGATAGTTAAAACTTACAACAGCTCACTATCACACCCGAGGTGGAGTGTGATGAACTGTTGATTGCAGTGGAGAATAAGTCTGGAGTGATCGAGTTAAGATTTCGCAATTGCATTTGGCACTTGGTGATGGAAATGGGTTGCAGTATCTGGAGATCAAACTTCATGACGGAGTGATCAGACAAACCAGGATCAGTGATGGACAGGTTGGTTACAGGTATGCCCCTTTAACAAACCAGGTCCAGAGTGTGGCCACATCTGAGAGTGGCAGACATCACACGTTGAATGAAACTAAATTAATTTGGAGTGTCCATGAGATCAATTGCAAGGGAGCTCTTTGGAGAACCAACATGAATGTTGATATCGCCAACTATTTCAGTCCCCTCAGAACTGGAGCACAGCTTAGAAAGCATCTCAGACGGTGCATTGACAAAGCAAGTAGAGGCTTCAGGTGGGCATTAGACCAGCACCAACTCGACAGGTAGAGCTTATCTCCAATCTAGATATATATGCTCTAATGAATGGGGAAGGTCGGCAATGGAATCGGATGGATATCGGCAGTAACACGGAGGAGAACTCTGAGACCACTACAGTGGCCATGGAAACGAGCCTTTTGATGGAGTGCAGAGTCTCGCGGTTGAGCCTGATTCAATGTGAGAAAATAATCTCGATCGTGCCGGGTCTCTGTTTGGCAGAGCAGGTCCAAATTGTTATTTAAGATCAGTTCAGCAATCAGCGGGGCGTTTTTCATGTTCAGAGAGCACGAATTGAGCAGGAAAAAGTAGGTTTCAGTTGCAGACAATGTGCGTGCTGGAAGGGCAGTGACCAGTGGTATTGTTTACAAGCAACGTTGAGCTGCCAATGGCCTAATTTGTTGCTTCCTCGGAAGCCAATATGTAGAACATAATACAGGGATGGGGTCAGGAACATTGGTCGGGGGCGGGTTAATGAACCTTCCCCCCCACATGAGAGCATGTGGGGGGGAAACTAGAGAACCTGGAGGAAACCCACATAGAACAGGGGGGGAAACACACAAACACGGCACAGAAAGGTGGTCAAGGTGGGAATCGAACCACCTTGGGCAGGAAGAGGAAATGTCACTGAAAGAAATGGAGTTGCCACACTAAATAAAGAACACGGTATTGTGTAAATTTTACTGGGAAAAGAATGAGGAAAGAGGTCAGAAGGATCGAAGACAAAAGTTATTGCGCATCTTGCAGCCCACAATCAGAGCCTGATTCCAGCAAGAAATAAAGGCGGGCGATAGTAGGCAATTCCTAGGAACCAATTTGTGTTTTAGATGAAGGGAAAGTTCCATATGTCTGGATTTAATGTATGCCCAGTGATCTTCAAAGTATGGAAAGAAATAAAAAAAAATTCCTGGCTTTGACGAAATCACTGGACATTGTTAAATCAGCCGGTGTATTTCTTGGAAAAAAATTAGTGAGCCCGTTGGCCTTTTTCACCGAATGCTTATAGGGAAATACATACTGTACCTAAATCATGGCATGATGTTGTCTAATTATTTCTGGGAACATGTGCTTGTTAACAATGTTATTTCATGACGCAGTATGTGTTTCTGTGACATCGGTTCAGGATTTTTTTTCATGCAGAGGTTATGTGATTTGTTGACATTTCCCTGCGTTGTGGGGGTCGCGGGGGGGGCAATGAGAGTGGGGCTTTGCAGAACACCAGCACGGAATTTTAAATTGGGCCAAAAGTTGGCCGTGCATTTTTCCTTTTTGTAATTAGGGCACATTTGGTCTTTGGTAAATGGGTACCGTGTGTATAATGAAATAACGGATGATGCACATTTCCCTTGGGCCAATATTTCTACAACTAAGTACACTGGCGATGTTTTTCATTGCTCTCTATTTCACTGTAACATCGTCACATTTCCGGCTCATTAGCCGTACACAGTCGATATTGATGAATCATTAAATATTAACACTTTTGGAAGCTGTGTTTAAATATCACCCATTAAACTGCAAAAATACAATATTCACAGTTCACTTCAATCGTTTGGAAGTGTGCGGTGTGCACGTGCGTGCTGTGTGTTGGGCTGTAAAATTAACATCATTGCCATAATGGGTATTGTGGGGATAGGGCAAAGTTATCCTTATGCTTACGTTCTCCGCAGCTGATATTACGGTCCGTAGGCCTAAAAACAAAAATAAGCGAGAGTGTAAATTTGTTAAGTGAAGATTATTTCAGTGCCATGGAATTTACAGCATGGCGTTGTTTTTTTTATGTGGCTGTCAGCATACGTATAAGTTGGGCACATTTATTACACTGTCACACGAGTATCCTGTCATATGGTTTGTTTTCAGTGGAGGACTCCTTTTATTTTCTCTTCTCTTCTCCCACCCCCTCCGGAAAGCCTCGATTAAAAAGAGCATTGAGTATGGGTGCACAGTGTGTTCCATGATATACCGGCCGATGAGCGATTGTGTGCTCTGGACTCAGGTGTTCATCCCGAGAGCAGTTGCCCTTACAAATCTACAATGTTAATTGACACATCTCAGTGTGTACCTGGAAATGACATCATACCGAACACACACACACACACACATCGCCTATGGGCACTGAAGAAAGTCCCAACCAAACTTCTCATTATTTTTAATACTGACCTTTACTGTGGCCTCATGCTGCCTAGGCCAGACCTGTGTTGACCTGGTTGGGGGGGGGAATGCACGGCCCAATTATGCAGTCGCACCAAGGTGTTTGTTTCTCACAATCACCGCTGGATGAATGGGATTAATAATAATAATCAATACAGTTTGTAACGCACGCAAATTACCTGCATGGTCATGGATGAGACATGGATACAGAGGCGTAGATTTGAATCCGAGAGGGGCGGTGTTGGGCAAGGTAGCTAGCTGGTGCTAATTCTTGTCAGACACCACGTCCTAAATGTTACGGCGTTATCGGCCAATTAATTAATGAAATTTTTTTAATTGTTGGAGGAAAACGGAGAACCCATAGGAAGTTTTTTCATAACACACAAACTCCACATGGAAAGGCACACGAGGCAAAAACCGAACCGCCTTGGGCAGGACTTTGCACGAGGCGCAGATGTTACCATTGCACCACCCTGCTGCCCAAAAAGTGCGATCGGCTCCGAGCCGAGAGAACAGCTCTACAGCTGATTGGCAAGACCCTTTGCAGAGTTGTTGACACGACCAGCCAAAAAAAGAAGACTCAACGACTGAGGCATGACCCCCCCCACCGCCTCCCAACTTACGCGTTGTATATAGATGAGGCCTTGTCCAATCGTCGCGCACGCGCAACAACTTCTAACTTTATCACGCAGCGTGTCGTCGTGTGGGTCACAGTCCTTTCCCTTCCAAACTCATGTTTAAATCGGTGCGATATCCATTACGACATTTTCTCTCGTCTAATAGGGAGAACTGTTTTTTTACTTCTCAGTGAGTTAGGGGGCGGGTGGGCGGGGGTGTGTGTGTGCTGTCTTGTTGGAACCCGTCTAAAAGAATATATCAAGGCACGACGCGCGATTGGCTCTTTAAAATTCACCTTGTCCACGCCGGCACGCGGATTGTCGTGACCCACCCAGCTGTCCAGATGCATCGCTCTTGCGCCAAGATATTTTACGCAGCGGCGCCCGGCGTTGCGGCGGCGGCCTGGCTGCAGAGAACAGATGGCGGTACAATGTTCTGCAGAGCTCGGGGATGATAACATGGGCTGCTCCGGCTCCTGCTCCGCCACCATCCCAATGCGCACGCAACGTTTCCAACAAATTTACCTTGCTAACAACTCTTGGCCCATTAAGATAGGGCCGGGGGTGGGTGAGGGGGGGTGACGGAATTAACAAGTAAAAGGAAAAATGTAAATACCTACTATATAAATGACTGCTTTTACATTTCCTAATGGTGCATTAACCTTAACCCTTTACAGCAGCTGGGCCATTTATTTTAATTGATTTGGCCACAAATACGAATTCTGCTTAATTGCATATTAATAGAAAATTATGTGCACTTGTGATTTAAAAAAATCCTTTTTCTCCCATAGGTTCAGTGTGCTTTGTGTTGTGGCTCTAGTTCTGGTGTGTACAAACAACATACCGGCATGGTGACCAATTACACGATTTCATTAGTTTTTGGGTGCCCGGAGGATTGTAAATGAAATGGTTAAAGAGGCCTTCGTGGTATTCTTTAGCACCGTGCTACAAACACAAGCAGTGGGAAACTCGGCAGCTGTGCACCTGTCGTCGTATTTTTCATAATTTAAGCGACATTGCTCTCAAACATTCCCGTCAACTTGAGAGCACGGGCGCCGGCAGGGCAGTGCAGTGGTTACATCCGCGCTGCCTCGCAGCAAGAAGCTCCTGCCCACCAAGGCCGTTCCATTCTTATCTCCGGCACCTCTCCCTGTGGGTCTGCGTGTTCTCTCCCCCGATTCTGCGTGCGCTTCCGTCGCACTGTCCGGCTTTCTCCCATAACCGAACGCGGCGTCAGGCAAATGTTGGCACCAGTTGACCGTCGCTGCCCCCTTCCCTCCCCCCACTTCTGTGCGAATTTCTTGCCCCTGCGATGTCATTCTTTTTCATTCGACATTGAGCGAATCCTGCGCCGCGCGTTATACATTCTAATATTAGATATTGTGCAAATGTGTATCGATAGATGTACAATCAAGGGAACCGTTATTCCTGCTGGAGGTGTGGCCTCAGCTTGGCTTGCACAGTGCAGCGGACATGCGGCTCGATCACCATTGCCATTATTTTTATGGTGCCTTCCGCTCGTAAAACAAGTCTCAAGGCTCTGCCGTGGTATTACAACAACCCAGCAGCAAAGAACGGAATTGGAAATCATACAACGGATCGTCGGATTCTATAATTACAAGCCACGCTCGTCATCGTCATTGCCGTCCTTTCTCTGCTCCAGCTGCAGTCGCCGGGTCGCTCGGTGGATGAGAATTCCGCACGTTAAATCATCCTCGCATCTCTCCCCTTCAGACACCCTTCGCCAGTCCTCACCCATATCTCCCACGTCATCAGCATTTCACTCGCACCACTTTCGCGGATGGCCCTTTGGTCACGTCCACTGGCCATCCGTTTGATGCGCGTCTTGACAGCCTGTTGTGTGCACGCTTATATTTTATACCGCAGCTTAATGTAAACCTTCAAGTTACGTTTGTGAACACTGTTTACAAAGTATGTGTGTATTCAGTTGCCACTTGTTTTACCATTTATGATTGGTCTCTTTCACTAGACTTTAAATTTTCAAGTTGGTTGAAGTCTGTGATAATAAATTGACAATGAATATGCAGCTGCATGCACTTATTCTAAGCTCCTCCTTTGCCATTTGATTCGCCGAATTTACTTATCCAGTCATAATGCAGCCGCATGTAATCTTGTAATTTTGGAACGTTTGGAACCATTTTTACTTGCCAAAGGAGCAAGCCCGGAGTCCATTTCTTCCTTTTAGGCATTTGCTTGACATTCATTTGTCATGATAGGTTTGAAAAGCTGTTCTTTTGGGATAGCAACGTCGATCGCTCCTCTCTCGTTCGCGACGTTCCAGCTCCCACGTCGGATACCTACATCAACACAATCATTTGTCATTTAGTTTTACCAGTGGATCAGTCATGGCTAGAATCGCTGTGAACATTTCCGAGCTCTTTGGAGTCCCTTTTTTATTATTTCGAATTCGTCACTTGAGGGAAAAATCCCAAAGGAACTAAGAGGGAATGCGTTCTGAAAGATCCCCGAAAACTTGTGCTTCAGTTGTTTGACCAAACCACATTTGTTTAATATTAGAATTTACACTTATTATCGCGTATGTTTACACGGTTGTTCTATACCCTATCCAGCATGTTTTCAGGTTTTTCCGTGAACTAATTTGGATGTTGAAATTGGCTTGTGTGAGATTGCTATAAGTGGATTATTTCGTGTTTTATTGCAGAACTATCAGAGATAGTTATGGCTTGTGAAGGCCTTTTTTCCCCGCAGTTGATCGATCATGACTGATCATTACGATGGTGGTGATTTTTTTATATTTAATCACATTTAATCCATTGTAAATTTTAAAGTACATTATAGAAAAGAGAGAGTTAATATTAAGCATCTGCTTGTCACTCGATCTCGTGTTTCAATCGCACAAGGTTTATAGCCTTCATCCAGCAGTGGATTGAAAATCGGAAGCCCTTTAAAATAGTTCCTTATCTCACGATATACATTCACAGGAGGAAGCATCCACAAATGTCTGTTTTGTAACCACGGAGGGGATTTGTGACACAGTCGTAATTGTGCTAACATCCGTAAGGTCGATTATTGACCGAAATTTCATCTTTCAATTGTACCTTTTCAAGCTGCGGTCGATATGTTGGCGGTTCGGTGGTGAGTGGTACGCGGTCGAGAGCCTGTGCTCCAGCGAGGCATGAGCCAACGTCTAGCCACTTGTGTCGGGTCTGCCGAGATCACTCAATTTTGATCTGTGGCTTTTTTGGAAGTCATTCACACGCGCGATTGCTGTGTGCCTGACGTGGCATGGCATAATGAGATCTGGAGAATATAGCCACTCTGAGATCATAAAAAAAGTTCTTGGGAGAATACCACCAATCGTGATCTGTACCCTCCAGAGCTATTTGAATATTAGTCGTAATGGGGACATTGTGTTATCCTACCAATGCGAACGCCTTTTAGAATATTAACTGCTGCCCCCCAGATTGTCTTCTAAAGACCAAAGTGATTCATGTGCAAGAGTCAGGAGCAGGTGAGGCAGAGGCTGCGTTCCATCTCATTGTAGTTTATCTTGGTCGAGCATTGGGTGGCTTAAGAGCGATGGAGCATACATATTCTATTGTCTGCCTGCAGCAAAACTAAATTGCTTTTATGTGTAAGCTGCGAAAAAATACAGATAACGTTCTAACGTGAGCTTATTTAAATTGCTGTTTGATAACGCAAATAATATAGACATTTTATGAGCACACAAATTGCGCCAATTGCTCCGGCCATTGCTGTGTGGAAACAAATTAGCATAGGCTGCAGTGCGTGCAGTCATGAACAGAAGCCTGGGCAAGTCCTTGTTGTGAGACAACTTATTTTTTTACCCGTTTTTACTTAACTTACATTCAGCGATGTGTGTAATGGTTAACTTACATTGGGGAATGTGTGTAATGGTTAAAATCTTTGAGCACAAAATTAAAGCATTTCGGATAAAGCTGGAGAGCTGAACATTTTCACGCAGGCATAACTCGGATGACAATGCAATCTCGTGAAACGTTTGAAGACCGGTGACAAGTCGATCCTGGGCCCGCCATGGAAACGATCCCTTCAAATTACTATTCATTTTCTCTGATGGGGGGCGATATTTTCCCGATGCCAAACACGCACCGAGCTGACTTGACATTTTTACGTGGCTGACTAAAAAAAGTAGAAAATTAAATAGGATTAAAAAATGTTTTAAATGACCCGCTTTTACCGCACTCAAAAGTAGAAAATACATTTTTTTAACACAGTCAATCTATCTAGGGATAGACTAAAAGTGGGTGGCCAAAGACTGACTGTATAAGAGTACAATAATCTTTTCCTTGAATGAAATTCATTAAACCATATTGATATTAAGTTATAACTGATAGTTGTTCCTTTTACAAAACATGAGAAAAGCACGTATTTATGACTAAAATAATTAAAATGTAAATCTCACTGTGGGTGGCACGGTGGCCCAGTGGGTCGCGCTGTCGCCTCACAGGAAGAAGGGCCCGGGTTCGAATCTCGGCTCGGGTGCCTTTCTGTGTGGAGTTTGCATGTTCTCTTCCCGTGTCCGCGTGGGTTTTTGCCGGGCACTCCGGTTTCCTCCCACAGTCCAAAAACATGCTGCTGCATAGGTGAAATGGCTTGCAGACTAAATTGCCCGCAGTGCCCGGTGATGGACTGGCATCCCATCGTGGAAATATACCTGCCTTGCGCCCTGTGTCTGTCGGGATAGGCTCCGGCTCACCGCGACCCTGTACAGGACGAAGCGGTTTCTGACAATGAGATTAGATGAGATATCACTGTATTATCAGTCAATCGTAAGTCACATATTGTCATTGTTTGGCCACCCGCTTTTAGTTTGTACCCCTAGATAGATTTATTTTGTTTAAAAAAAAAATGTATTTTCTATTTTTGAATGTGGTAAAAGTGTGTCATTAAAATTTTTAATTTTTATCCTACTTTTTTCTGAATGCCAGTCTGGGTTAGGGTTACTGATCATTGTACTTTCCATAGTTACTAACCCCCTTATCACCACTTGGTTTAAAGTGGAAGGAGGAAAAGTTGGTAGAAGTAGGCCAACCAAATCGTGGACAAATACGTGCAAGACGACCTTAAGAAGATGCAAAGGATAGGAGAAAGTGAATAATAATGATCCGTGGTAATGGCCACATCTCATAGGATATTCCTTTAACATGTGGCATGCTCTATGATCGGTTTAGAACGCATTGTTAAGAGTCACACCGTTGGCTCACACGGTTTCAAGTCACTAGTAGAAAACGTGAAGTGAAGTTTGTTTTATAATTACGTTTAAGTGGTTTTCCTTTTAACCCGTAAAGTTAGGGCAAGCCCGTTCCTCCCTCTAGCGGAGAACGTTGACACTGCAGGCAACTTGTAACAACAAACAGCTTGGTTACGATGCCGGCACATGATTGCCTACCGTTTATGAAGAACGTGGTGGTGGGCTTTTTGTTAAGTGACCCACGCTTGACAGCATTGTGAACATGCAAGACCCTGTTGGAACTTGCGGCTGGTTGCAAGCATCAAAACTTTATTCACGAGTCCAAGACAGATTCCGTTAACCACAGGATGAGCTGAGAGCAACCACCTCTGCCTCCGGGCCATCAGTCGTACCCCCGACGCTTAGGTCTAATTGAGAATCGCGCCGGAAGGACAAAAAGGCCCTCCTATTATTCATTAGACACGAGGAGCCTTGCCGTTTAGGCCCGCCGCAATGTGCGTGAGAGGTGTGATATCGGTGGGGCCGGACAGTAACGCAAAGATAATTTCTACCGCCTCATTTGCCGTGGCAGCGGCGGTGGTGGTGCACAAGGAGCCGGGCTCAATGGGTCCACGTGGGTAATTTGATGGCTTTGCTCCTCTATCCTGCTATGTGATAAATTTAGCCGTGGCCACTCGCCCTGAAGACACCGGCCGACTAATTAAATGGCGTTTCCCCTCCTCCGTGCCCTCCTCCCTTATATATTTATTCTAATGATGAACGATGGTGAGGACAAGCTGCTGTTTAAGGCATGCAAATGCGGCTGTCGCCCCGGTGTGATCGTAAACGGTGGTAAACGGGGGGCGGTGGTGCCTCGGACTCGAGACGTAGTGCTCACCGGGGAGATTGTAATCATTGTTTCATTTGGGTTATTGACTGGTCACCGCGGGGCTTCTCGAAAAATGTATGTTCTAATAATTAAGTGAATAATTACGGAGCAGAGTTGCACAAAAGTGCTCTCGTTGATATTTCATAGCCGTACAACCTGGTTTGGTCATTGGCACCACAGTACTCTTAATCGAATGATGTCGAGTTAAAATGATGAGCTGCATTCTTATAATTCAGTTTTATTTTTAAAATCAGAGGCAAACAAACTCGTATTTCCCCATAAAATCACATACGTTGTCTATAAACATCGCCGTTCAGACCTGCAATTGATTTCCCGTGCCACTGCTGGTGGCGGAATTGCATCTATTAGAGAGAGCCCGTCTAGAGGTTATTGGTCCTACGTTTCCATGCTGGCCAGACGTAAAACTAACTACATTTTAACTTATTTAAGTGAACGATTAATAGGTGGTTGCTGTGTTTTAGCGTTTCTGAATATTGCATCACTGTAGCCAAAGCGTAATTTAAAAAAATGCCATTTGAGGCTGATTTTCCTGGCTCTGCGAGGATAATAAATGGCTTGCCGTGCAGTGTTGTGGCAGCAAGCGTGATGGCGGTTCCCGTCTGCATGATTCCTCATGCTTGCCGCGTTTGTTCATTCTCTGCGTGTAGACGACGGGAGTGTCCGGAGGCAGAGAATTGTCTGGCGAGTAATTATTTCCAAGTCTGGCAGAGAGCAGGAGACTAATGCCCCTGCAGCCTTGCCGGTGGTAAAAAAAAACCCTTTCAATGTCAGCTTGTTGCCTTGTGACTTCAGGCGTATGATTTAGCACACCTGACCAAGTTACTCAGATCCCTTTTTATACCTGTGTTCCGGTAACCGAGTCGGGATTTTTTTTCTCTTCTCTCGTTCTCTTTTAAAGCGAGCGCGTGCCTGGGCGGCGCCGTCGCGTAAGAACCAGCGTGGCACAGGAGCCGGCGGACGTGTGCGCCAAGCCGCACGTATAATCAAGAGAGAGGGGAAGAAGCACAACGTGGATGCAGTCGGAGCCTCATTACCGCTTGCGATTTTAATTAAAACGCTAAGCGTGTGCGGTCATCTGGCTTTGTCGTAGCGCTTGCCTGTGCTTCGTGAGCGTGGCGAAGCCAAAGTGTTTGTGCTAGCGTGTCTGGTCAACCCACTGTTTACAAGTGTTGTATTCCAGCGCGCTATATTTGTCTGGAACCTAAAGTGTTTTCCGGTAGTTTGTGACTTGATATCGGAGAGAGAGGGGAGGCCAGCCTTGGCTTTTTCGAGCATCGTCGAAAAGATTTTATTCTTGGGATAATCGCAAGAATTATTAATATGAACGTAAAGTCATCGATTCAAACCAAAT
This sequence comes from Mordacia mordax, assembly GCA_036362905.1. Classification (NCBI taxonomy): domain Eukaryota; kingdom Metazoa; phylum Chordata; class Hyperoartia; order Petromyzontiformes; family Petromyzontidae; genus Mordacia; species Mordacia mordax. The sequence continues at coordinate 1,990,777 of JAZEWT010000012.1, forward strand.
GCGAGGGAGGGAGAAATTTAGTTAGCAGTGATGGGAACTGGGCAAGTTCACGATGTAAGGGGTATCAACCCCCCCAAAAGTTTTAAGCCTACCGTAATGATATTGTGCTGCATGACCTTACATTCAAGTGAGAAGTTTATGGTTTATGAGTTGAAGAGGGCATACTAGTTGCAGTTCTGGGCCTTAATTTGTTGCACACGATCTGTGGCTAATGTCCAAGTCTTGTGTTGGTAAGGGGTTGTTTTCGTGGTGTCGTGCCAGCTGGCCTCGGCATCGCTACAAAAACCATAAAGCAACATTTAAAATATAAACCCTTAAGCTCGAACAGGTGTGGCAGCCACCTGCTCAGGTAAAACTATACAATGTGAGACTATACTTTTGTTGGCACAACATTAATGCTTGTCTGCATATTACACCCTGTGGTTTACATCGGGCAGAGCGATTCCTGGAATTGGCGTAAAATGGATGCTTGCGTTTTGCTTCGTTCGGTCCCTCCGTACGAAAACTGAGAACTCGCGAATAATAATAATAATGATGATATTGTGCGTCTGCATGCTGAAGTGACGCGCAGGGCGGCGCAGCGGTAACATCTGTGCCGCGCAGAAAAAGGTTGTCCCCGCGGCAGTTCACGTACTGTCTTGGGTGCCTTTCTGCGCGGGATTTGTGGGGTTAAGTCTGCTCACTTAATGGCAGCAGGGTGACGACGCAGCGGTAACATCTGCGCATCACAGAAAGAAAGTCTTGCCCGAGGCGGTTTCATTCCTGCTTTGGGCACTTTTCTTTGCGGAGTTTGTGTGCACTTCGCCTATTCTGTTTGGATTTCCTCCATGATCTCCGCTTTCCGCCTACAACAACAAAAACCCACTAATGATTTGACCGATACCTTAATAATGTATTGCACGCAGTGTCTGGCCAGTTGGCACCGACTGACCACGTGGCTGCCTCCTCCCCCTTCTGTTCTCCGCAGTGCCTTGTCGCCTCCGGGTCAAAGATGCACTTCTATAAATGTAATAAAATTATTATTAGTTATCATTACAGCGTTTCCAGATAATCCCGTGCGCTTACATATATTTAACCCCCCGGAAAATGTTCTTTAACTCCAAGGCTCGTCCAGGTTGTTCATCTACTTTATGTACGTTCGGTACTGTTGGCATAGTGCGTTCTTGCCCTTGGGATGCAGAGCGTCGAGAGTGTGTTTGTCTAATTGACGTGTCCAATAGATAGGCGCTCTTGCTATATTTATAACCGTCTATTTATAATAAGATGTACGCCCCTTGATATAAAGGTTCACACGGCACATAGCGTCCAGTGCTATATAAACTGCCGAATATCCGAAACGTAGTACGTGCTTAATTGTTATCAAGCCCACTTACATTTCACAACTGCAGTGCTTTTACAAACCGCGGGTTTATAATCGTGCAAAAACCACGGCTGTATTTCCTTAACAGCGCTCGCTAAATTATTGAGCCGGTCTACTTGTGTAGCAATGTACAGCTTTGTACTGCACTTTCAGTCCACCAGGTTCATGCTCTCTCTCTCTCTTCGTCACCCTCTTGCATTGACCATGGTGCTGAAAATGAGTGAAGTCACCTGCACACACTACACTGTGTGGGGAGGACTTCATCCAGCAGTGGATTGTCGGAGTTTTACGGGACTTGACCGATTTTTTTTTCTCCTAACATGTACAACTAGGTTTAGCTCAGTGTATCGCTATCGACGTAGTTTTCGATGATTGTATTGTTTTTGTATCGAAATTTCATGTTTTGTTGTACGTACACATGTACGAGCCTTTGTCGGGTTACTGCTGAATGTGGGCCCCCTACCACTATGGGTCATGCGGGTTATTGGATCCTACTTGACCTAGCTGGTCTGGGGGTGGCTAAAGGTGGGCAGCCTGGATGTGGGTGCATGGAAGTAGAGCACAGAATTGTAATTTGCAGCTGAGCACTATGTTTCCCACAGACATAGCCTTCTAGCCTATAATGACCTGGTATGCAGAGTGGGCACCTATCCAAATACTCTCTTAGCTCAGCCGAGCCTGACTTTTGACACCTGACGAGATAATGCTCATCGAGGTTATTTATCCGTGGGTTTTTCTTACACCCGATACTTTTTAAATGATTTTTTAAAAACGTAACCGTGTGTCCCGTAGAACTATGAACATGTCACTAATATTACAAACCTTTCCTGTAGCCAAACTATCCCCGCTGCACACACCAGTCCGAATCCGTCGGGAGTGTTCATGCTTCGTCGCGGCTCCACTTTAAAAATAAGTTGTCTGTAGCGCGTAAAGGAAAGTGCCCAGCATGCCATGCTTCCTGTTGGCAATGTACAAGCGCTGGCATTGCCCTTATGCCCTCTGTGAAAATACAAGCTATAAATGAATGGAAATTGTCCTGCAGATTTTAACATCATGGCTTGTGCTGTTCAAAGTACGTTTGGGCCACATGCTGCCAGGGAACACTTGTTTGTTAGCATGGCCTCACCGTCACCTCTTTTAGTTTCCATTTCCACTACTGTTTTGCGGAGCTGCTTAGTCATTTCTGGCTGAGCAGACCTGGAGAGAGGCCCACAACAGCACACCAACATGAACGCTGCGCCACACGTCGCTGCTTCCCATATACTTGGGGATAAAATCATGGGACTGTAGCAGCGCTGTATATTCTCTAAAGGTCTTGATTGCTTCACAGTTGAGGAACGGTATCTATCACGAGGTCGGCAAAGAAAGTAAGACGAGCTTGCAAGTGCGAAGCTGCTCATGTTGAACACGGCCTCATTAATTGTGGAAGCTCAAGTTAGCAATGGAAGCGTTTGGCAAATTATTTATTTGGTTATTTATTCTTATCGCTGGCCTTTGGGATGGGGTTCCATTGCCAAGAAAGGTGTGGTGTTGGAGGTGCTCCTGAATAATTTAAATGCAAATCCATGAAATTGCTACGCGTTAGCAGGTCCCTACAATATTGCATCAGGCTACTCCCACCCCGCTCTGCTTCTCTCATGATTTTGATTGAAATTTATGAAGAGTGACTTAAAATAATTCCCTGTGTTTCCTTGCCACACCGGGAAGCAGGAGCCGAGAAATTGAGTTTAGGTGTTTTTACACTATACCCCCCCTCCTCCTCCTCTCTCACCACTCTCCGTTCGTTTCCATCCTTAAAGCCACTGATGCATGTCTCACCGAACAGACACCCTTGCACATGGTGTTTCGTTAACCCCGCCGTGAGCGCTGTCGCGCCCGCGCAAGGCACCCTTAATGTTTTGTTTCTGCTCCTAAAGGGTTGGAGGCCCCGAAGGGCATTCGTGTACGGGGTAGGGAGATGGAAATTGTCCGATGCGGCCGTGCTGCTCAGGAAGTTGAGATTGCACTGCAACGCGGGCCCTATAGAGAGGCATGCGTGCGCAAAGAAGATTGCCGGCTTGTACGCACGGCGTTTCTCCTGCTGTAATGACCATTAACGCAGGTACAGACTCACATCCGTCTTGTCGATGGGTAAATGCGTCAGCGCAATGGTGGGGCTGTTGTTGGTTTGTTATAATAACTGCACATTGACTGTTTTGATTGCAAATGATGCTGATGAGGGAGCTATGTTTGTTCATCACTGTAAGTGTATCCAATAACAATTAGAGGCTGCGGTAGCGTAAAACTTATCATCCACAGCAACTGTGAGGCTGATGCTAATGCATATGTGATCTTTCATCAATTACACATCACATCTCTAAGTGCCTAACGTACATGTAAGGGCCTAGATTAATATTAATCAATTGTAAAGTATCTATTACAGTTGACATTTAAATGACATTGTTTCAGTGGAAAATTAGAAAACGGTGCAAATATGTTTAATGTTGTGATACGTTACGTGCAAGGCATTAGTGGTGATTTAACGTTTCCCAGCTGTCTCTCAGGATCACCCCTGTTCCTTGTTTCACCTCCTCGACGGTTCGCCTCCCGCGCTTGATGATGCCTCGAACACCACAAGCGAAACGTCGTGAATGAGAGAGACCGGAGCTCCGGCACGGCTATCCCGAAAGATCCGCTCCTGAAAGCAGCTCAGTCATTAGTCTGCCCTGCAGCACGCAGTATTTGTTATTTGCGATTTAACATTTAATTAAGCCTGGTAAATACAAGCGGCAGGGTGGCGCAGTGGTAACATCTGTGCCTCACAAACAAAACTTCTGCCCGAGGCGGTTCAATCCCCACCTTGGGCGCCTTTCCCTGTGGAACTCCTGTGTCTCTCCCTCTTTTATACTTTGCTTTCCTCTGGGGTTTCCAGTTTCCTTCCAAAACAAAGGAACATACCGATCAATGAATAAGTTGGCCTTTAACATTACAATGTTCAGGATGCAGTGTCTGGAAAATGTTGACGCTGGCTAACTGCGTGACCACCTTTTCCCTCCCCCACCTCTCTCTGGTTTGCTCGTGCCTCTGTGTCCTCTTATTGTCCATGACCAGATATTAAGTTTGCGCGTGTTGCAAATTGTATTAATATTTCTAGATAATGTGCGGAAGGCATACCGTGGTGTCTAAAATAAATTACGCTCCAACATCAAGAGTGATTTCAGTGCGTAGTGTCATAGCTGAGGGATGCACGGTGTCCCTTGTGTTGAACGCCAGTCACCCTGACCTTGGTCGTAAATTAATGCAACATTGCACATTACTAATGGTTTAAAGGGCCAAGAGAGACTTGAATTCCTCCTAGGGCTGTGTGCCATTTTCCAAACTGCTGGCCAGCCTGCCCGCGGTTGGGCACTGTATAATGTTACGCAAGAGGCATCGCCAAAGTTGGAAGTGGACGTGTGCGCATTGGTCATTCTGCCACAAGTAGCAAGCCGTCGCATGTGCCAATTAAGGTGGCAACATCGGGCGCCCACGTAAGGACCTTGCCTTCCAGTTATGTGGCTACTTTCGATCACATGCGTTTTCATGCACTACGGATCATAACATTATTGTGATGGAGAGGTTTGTTCTGTGTTCCACAGCCATGTAACCTGGAATCCAGCGCCCCTGTTAGGATCTCCCTTTGGTGAACGGGTCTAGTGGGAGGTTCCAGACAAACAGTTATCCGAAGACCATTTGACTAAAGTAGGATGGCGCCAGGAAGGGCACCTGGCTGTAAAAATCTGGTCCAGTATCCGGTCAACCTTGGTTAAGTTGGATAAACCAGCAACAGCATTTCTCCTGTATTGTTTACTTAATTAACTGGCCCTCTGGCTCAGAAGTAGGTCAAGCGGCTGGCAATAAGAAGGTTAAAATTCTGGTTTTGGGGGGGGGAGAGGGGGGTTGATTGGGCCCATCAGCCGAATGGGGTCATTAAAATGAGCATCGCTTTGTGGAGAAGTCTCTTATGGTCATTTTACGGGCAGACTCACCGTCAGGATAGGCTCATGGCATGTACACGAATTATTCATGGCTGTGAAGATAAGACGATCACCGGTCAGAATGCTAATTTGAGTGGGGAAATAACTTTGCATCTTCCTGTTTACACAGTTTTTATCAGATTTGTTTTTGGAGGTATTCATTTGCATGTTGTTGCTGTTCACTGGATCAGCGCCCTTCCCCACAGCCTCCACGATCTCTTCCATGCAGCCTGTGTGGCGGTCGTCTTGGTGGCAGTGAGGAGTGATGGTGCAGCGGTTTGCGCACTGAGTTCTGAACCCGGCGACCCGAGTTCGATTCCCGCTCACGGTCACGAACACCTCCAAAGATTAAAAAAACAGTCCCGGGGCTTCCCTCTGTCGACTCAACCTCATTCCTGGTGTGCTAAATATCGCCACATTGCCGCGAGGGGAGACAAGTACGGTCGGCCGTGGTGCTCGCCAACCCACCTGCTCGTGTGCCGTGCTGGCCTGCATAGCTGCTGACTTACAGCACTCGACCATCGAGTCTGTCCTTGTTATGTGGGGCATCTGTAGCTTGTGTTGCATACAGCACTACGAACCTGGCAACAAGGCTTCCATAGCCGCTCCTCGGTTACGGAGCTGAACTGGTCGTAGATCTTTTCTGGGTCAACCTGACCTCATTTTGTGTATCCGCTACGGTATTTAGACGTCGGCACTGGGGAGACAAAGGCAGCCATGTGTGATTATAATCACACGAGGCGTGCCAGCCTTAATAGCTGCTCGCCAACAACGCTTTGCACCGACAGCTCGTTGAAGACCGACGTGGGAATCTCTTTGCCGTGCGTATCGTCGACCATTAACTCGACTGTGACAATGCTTTGGGCGGCGGCGGCGGCGGCGGGGTGGGTGAGTGGGTGGCGGCGCGCTGGTGGCGGCGGCCGCCGCCGCCGCGGTGAGTGTGTGCGTGCGTAACATCCCTCTTTAGCTCCGTCCCTTTTCGCACCCGCACGGCATCTGTGATGATGTCCTCAGGCGGTAACAAACGAGGCCCTGCCACCCCGTGTGTTCCCGCGTCCCCGCTTAACACCCTGGCGGGGTTTTGTCCGGGGGGATATATTTTTTTTTCGGGCCGTTCGATAACGGTCAATACGGTCAAGACTAATTGCCTGTCACTGGCTCTGTCCTCAGGAGACATGCACTTTGTAATGGCACATGCAACTGTTTTTATTGTGCCGCACCGAACTCCTCGCCGGGTTGCGCCACGGTTATGAAGGGGTTTTTTTTTCCGCTCACCTCGATGTGTGCACGCGTCCTGTTGTTTGTTTATTTGGTGTGTGCACGCCGGCTGTATCCATCGCCGCTTAAACACGGAGCGCACACGAAACAAGGTGCACCGATGGATTTTTAAATGCGGTCTACCTTGTCTTTACCGTTGTAGAATAACCTTGTCGATACATCCCATTATGGTGCCTTAGTTTGGGTCATTAACCCGTAGTGTGTTACCGCGCATTCTCATAAACTAAATAGCCTTTGCGTGCTACGTTTAAATTGATTGTTTTAAACCTCTATAATTTAGTGGAACGACTATCTCCAGAGCAACCTCTTCACCTGTGTTTCATATATACCCCTTAAATAAGGATATGTTTTAGCAAACCCATTAACGCACAGCTTCTTACATTTTAGGTTTTGTGAGTGCTGTGGAAACTGCTAATATATACAAATGTACTTCCTTAGAGATAGAGGAACATTTCTTCATTAAAACAGCATGCCACACGGAGTGATAGTTCCTGTTTAGTAATTATTTAGACATGCACTGTGGGCATTTATCATCTTCAAAACCGACTAAGAAATTTTATTTCAGCGTTTACAAGCTAATTAATAAGTGGGTCAACATCAAAACAACCTTCTTGCCTACTGGAAGTGTTACCAGTAAGAGACATTACCAATAGTGCCAACGTTAAAAGGAAACGTCTATTATTTAACAACCCTCGACCGTTAACTAATATTCCAGACATGCGCGTGACGTTTCGCACGTGGCGCTCGCTTGACGCGTTTCCCAGTGAATTCCGAGCATGGCGTACGGAGTCGGGTTGTGGTGCTGTCGTTTCCTCTTATAGTTCCCACCGCTCCGCACACGGTTGTGCTCCCACCATTGCACACACAGAGAAAAAAGGACGAACTGCGCCAATAAATCCTGGACCAATGTTTCTGCCTGCCTTGTTCGCTTTGAGGACGCATTAATTGAAAATAACTTTTCTATTAGCGGTCGGATGAATGAATGAATAAATAACGAGGCGGGGCGGGGTGGGGGCAGAGAGAGAAGACCGGAATCGTCGGGTCCACTGAGCAAGGCAAGTGTTGAGTGTTTTTACTTCAGCCGTGCTTTCTGGTTGGCGATCCATCAGTTGACGGTGATGTGGGGCGACTGGGAGGATACCAGGTGTTGATAGGCTACAACTAATTTATGTGCGTGACAATATATCGTTCATTATTTCTCCACGCTGTCTGGGTTCATTGGCCCGCTGACTAAATTGCCCTTGGTGCCTTGTGATGGACTGGCGTCCCTTTCTCGGTATTCCTCCTGCTTTGTGCCCTCTATCTGCTGGGATAGGCTCTGCCCCCCCCCCCCTGCGACCCTGTACAGGCTCTTGACTTGTTTGTTTCATAGAGGAACCACGCTGGGCGTTACACGGCAAAATAGAGGAACACATATAGTCATTAACACATCGTTTAACGACGTTATTTTGATGGCTAAGAGTAATCGTGTTTGTGTCGGACGTGATGCTGGAAGGACCATAATCTGTGGACATTGCTAGTGATGGAGTATCAGTCAAAGGTGGGAATGTGTACAGGGGTATGGCCACCGCAGAGATTAAGCGATAAAATAACCTCGTTTTCAGGTGCTAGATAGATCGTTACATCGCAAGACCCTTTGAGTGATGGCCCGGATTGGGGTGGCCTTCATCCCAGCAGCGGATTGATTTTAGATGATCATGTTATATGTTGTACATAAATCGTCTGTTTTAAATGGAATTTCACACAATGGCAGCGTGCAAGGCAAACCGTTCTGGACTATTGCCACTCGCGTGCTTTGCGGTGGAGCGACGGCGAGTGGTTCGAACTTCCATTTGGGCGCGTGGCCCAGCGAGCGCTAGCGGGCAAGTGGCCGAGGCCATCGCTCACGCCGGTGTAGGTTGTTGGCTGCTCGCACGCCCGCCCGCCCGCACGCCCGCCCGTCCACCTGCCCGTCCGCTCGCTCGCTCGCTCGTTCGGGCGGGCGGGCACATTTTGGGACAAAGAGCCAGAGTGGGTCACCGGCACAGGAGCGCGCACGTGCGTGCCGGCTGCGGGTGGTGACTCGCGAGATGGATGCTCGCGCGCGGATGTAATGAGGTGCTCGGCAGACAACCTGCGGGCAAGCTCGCTCGTTAGACGCTCGTCGGGTTGGCGAGTACGTCTCATCACTCTCGCCGCCGTCCGCCACCTCCGCCAACCTTCATCGCTTTGAACAGCCGCTCCCCAATTTCACCCCTGCCCCCCCTCCCCCCACAGTCCTTGTCCACGTCCCCACGGTGCTCGTTGCACTGCCGTGGTCCACCTCCCTGACCGACTGCTCTCACTGCATCTGCATATGCGATCGCCTCGAGCCGGGGCGGATGCTGCTGCTATTTACGTATATAAGTGAGTTATAGCAGGTCATACCACAAGGCTGTAAAATATGATATATCGTGTTGCGAGAGTGCATGTGTAATTCCCGCAGGACATGCTTCTGGGACACAAGCACGGCTAATCCACATTCTGTGGTCATATTTTCAACAGCTACTGTGACTTGCAATATTAATGCAAATAATATTTTTTTCCTAGTTATTCAGTTATTATTATTGGCAGTCACATTTGGACACAAAAACAACTGCTAGTTTTAATTTGCTCTTAAAAGCACCTCTGTATTTTGAGTGTCGCTTTCAGTTTTTTTATGTTTTTATAGATTGGCCCAGTGGTTAGCGCTGTCGCCTCACAGCAAGAAGGTCCTGGGTTCGAATCTCTCGGCTCGGGTGCCTTTCTGTGTGGAGTTTGCATGCTCTCCCCGTGTCCGCGTGGGTTTTCGCCGGGCACTCCGGTTTCCTCCCACAGTCCAAAAAGCATGCTGCTACATAGGTTGATTGGCTCGCAGGCTAAATTGCCCCGCAGTCTCCGGCGATGGACTGGCGTCCCATCGTCGGTATATCCTTGCCTTGCGCCCTGTGTCTGCTGGGATAGGCTCCGGCTTCACCGTGACCCTGTATAGGACTAAGCGGTTTCAGACAATGAGATGAGATGTTTTTATAGATATTGTTACATTGTAGTCTGGAAGAGAGGACCTTCTGACTTTTTCTTTCCGTTCTAAATCAACCCTCTTCACGTTTGCCCCCCCATCTCCCGCGCCACTTTCCTTCCCCACCAAAGAATAGCACTTCCATCTTTCCAATCTTTTTCAATTGCCTTATCTGCCGCTGTAAAGAAATTACAGACCTAAAACTGCGCGCGTTAATACCGCGCGCATTCATTACCACGGAGAGAGAGAGAGAGATGTCTAAGGGAACCCCCTTCCCCCCCCCGCTCCAGTTGTCTACGCCCGCTGTGTCTCTGTGAGAGATTACGAAATATTGATGGCTATTACACCGGGGAGATAAGCCTCCACTTCCCCCTCCCTTTGCAAACGGTTTGGCGGCGGAGCGGTAAAGCCGTGAGACGGAATCTCCATCAGCAAGACGTAGTTGGCGGCGCCTTTAAAAAAAAATAAAAAAATTTAAGACAAAAAAAAAGAAGCGCGCGCGTCGTCGGTGCATCTGCGGAACGCGAGTGGTCGCTTCTCATCGACGGCTGGGGAGGGAGGAGGAGGAGGAGGAGAGGGGAGCGACACGGGTGGGTTGGGCCATCATACGGGAGGGGGAACCGAGGAAGGCGTAAGAGAGTGGTTGCAGCGGTGTCGGTGGCAACAGAATGAGAAAAAAACCCCGACAGTCTGTTAAATCCGCTCGCCGCGCGCTCTCTCTCTCTCTCGGCGCCGAGCGGCGAGAGGGATTAACCGGAGGAGCAGCCGCTGGCAGCGGGCGCTCAGCGCCGCGACCGGCCGCGTCGCTAAGTGTCTCTCGAATTCGAGGGGGGGGGGCTCCCGCCGCCTGCGACGGGCAAGACGGTGCTGCGACTCTTGATGCGGCCGGCACGGGGAGGGGGCTGCCGCGCGGCGGTGTCCGGTTCCGTCGGCGGGTAAATATGAAGAAAATCGTACCGTGCCTGACCTGCTGTATCGGCGGCACTCGCGAGTTCGGCGCCCAGGACTACATGTACGTCTCCAGCAGGTACTGCTGGCACGGTACCAGCCGGCCCCGGCGGCGTCTGTTGGCGCGTGTGTCTGTGCGTGCGTGCGGGGGGGGGAGCAGCGTGGCTCAGTGGACCCGAGTTCGAATTCCAGGTCGCGGTCAACACCGGTGTGATGCTTTTCTGAACCGGTCCTGGGCCTCCCCGAGGTCGACTCAGCCTCAAATGAGTTACCCTCTTGCGGTGTGTAAAACATTTCCGGCCGATCGTGGTGCTGACCACGGCACCGCTTCGCGTTCCACGCCGGTCTTCATAGGCGCTCGCAAACAACACTCGCCCCAACAGTCGCGTGCGCCTGTGTCGGGAGCATTCATTTTCGTGGGACAGCTGTGTGCACAAGGCGTGTTGTGTAGCACTCTTGGTATGCGTTGAATGTGTCCGAGCGCGCTGTGTACACAAGCGCCTGTTGTTACCTGATTGCGGGGTGCGCACACGGCGCCGATCTCGCCGCGTTACGGCTCAACAAGACGGCACCACCTCGCTCTGTGCTCTCGCTCTATGGGGGGAACCACACCGCGAGGGTGGGAGGACAAATACTCTTAGTTGAATACACATGTGGGGAGGGAGTGGTGCGCAAGAGAAATATGATGACAAAGGAAAACGGTTAACTGCTCGTGGATCGAGCTTCCTTTTCGTTAGGGGTTTTTTTCTGGATGGACGCCAATCGCCTGACCCTCCCCTCATCGTCCCCACAACTCCCTGTCTCCCACGCATCTGTTGTTTGTGTGCGCGGCGGCGTAACATTGGGGCGCATCGGACGAGATGCATCTGCTGCCAACCGCAAGCGCTCACACTCCTCGCCACGGAAACTCCTGCTTGTGGGATTAAAGTTCCTGTCGCGTGTCTGCTGACTGAGGGAAAAAAGAATCTGAAATGTCCCAGCGTTAGCCGCAACGGATTATATTTTATTATCGTTACGCTTACTCCATTTTTCGTTGTTATCCGGTTGTGCGCTCTTTTTTTACCGAGTTAAAATTTTTTTTAAATGGACCACGGTGTGTGTGTGTGTGTATAATTGCATCACATCTATCAGCGTGTCTCGCTTTGAAATTTGCATTTTACGCGAGCTATTTATGTCACTTGTCTGCGCCGAATACATTGGTAAGATGTTTGAGGGAAGGTCGCTTAATCTATTCGGATTGAAATTTATGAATCACTGTGTCAGGAAATGCCATTTATTATCTCCTTAAACATTTATAACTTTCACTGAGAGCTCTGCCATGATATATTGTGTAATTGCTAGGCTCTTTGCTACAAAACTTATATTTCAGCTGCAGCAGAGCAAGTGAAATATAATTCTTGTGCACTCTCCAAGACAAGCGTCGGGCTCGTGGAGTGGATAGATCCCAGACAGACTGAAAAGATGAAACACCTCGTAAGCATCGTCAGATAAGGGTCATCAAAACAAAAGAGATGCTCGAGTTTGTATTGTGTGTCTTTTTTTAAGCATTCCACTCAGTTTTCAATTGTGCATCGCAGCACACGTACGAATTGGGAGGTGGTTACTGGTGTGTACAGGAGTGATCTGCGTACGGTTGAACAGTCGACGGTAGAAAAATATTACAGCGACTGCGGAGAACGTCACTGAAGAAATGCTGGCTGTAAAATGTCAGTGGACATCTGCTAATGGTATTGGATACCCAGCGATCCGATAAGGAAAATGTTTTCCTATGAATATCGCCCGTGCTTTATTGATGTTCAGATATGCAAAGCAGTGCTGTGAGTGAAATATCCTATAATTGGAGGTAATTCAAAATAGAGCGTCTCATTTTTTTATGACACTTTAGCTGTGATTTTAATTCCCCCCTGTGTTGTGTTGGCATCTGCTCAGAGTCAGAGGGGCTACGTGCGGAACATGCTTTGGAGCATTAAGCCTGGGTCATCCGCCAAGTCCAAATATTGCCATGAGCCTGTCTGAACAGAAATATTACATTCTCCTAATGACACCGAATTTAAAAATACATACATGTGCACAGTGTCTCCCCCCCCTCCTTGGTATCTCTTACAGCGTGTATCCACAGCGTTAGTGACCTATCTCGTTTGTTTAATATGTGGGAAGCACAACAAGAGGTTGATATTGTGTAATGCGGGTGCGCGAGCGTGTGGCTAATATTTAGTGGTATGTTTGACCGAATTGGCCAATGGGAATGCACGGGGCACACCAATGCACCACAATACACGGGAGACATTGCTCAGTTCCATGAGCCAATTTTCTTCGAGATCACTTGGCGTGTCCGTTGATTGCTGCCAAATACAATTGCACTGGCTTGAATAGTTGTGGTTAGAGAGGCTGCGTTTTATATGACGCATCTTATACCACGTTTTTAAGCATTCGTCTAGACTTATTTAAGCATTGTGTCACTCAGTTCTGTTGGCAGTCCTGAAATGATAGTATGAATTCTACAGTCCCACCCAATTTATATTTATTTAGAGGGGCATCACAACTTAAGGCGCTGTGGAGAAACAATGGGCATATTTTTTTCAGAGAGGCAGGGAGTCAACAATACTGATGGCTGGGGGAAGTGCACTCCAGACTCTGGGGACAACAGAGTTGAATCAGCAATCCACTCTCTGATGGAAGGTTAAATCGGAGCTTTGACGGAGAGCCCAGGTTGCTGAAGCTCAGAATCCACAGAGGGTGGCAGAGTGACATGAGATGTGAGAATGAGGTGGCAGCGAGTTTATGGTAGGCTTTTGGTGATTACGAGTGCACCCTTAAAATGGATCTGGGATTGTATTAGGTGGAAAGATCGGTGCATTATGGTGACTTGGTCCCGTTTTACGGGTGTGGTTATGTCTGATAGCGGCATCTAAGATGATCTGGAGTTTGGAGACGACGGATTTGGGGGAGGCCATGGAGGAGAACCCTGCCTTCGTGGAAAGTGGTACTTACCAATCCTGACTAGGACTGGAACTCATAACCCTTTGAATCAAGTACTCTTCTACAGTACCCGTGATGTCACATTTAAGATGATATTATATTGAGATCGCTGTCGTAAGCCACCATTACGTAACTTAACACATAAACCTATTCTACAAAGAAGAGATTGTAAAGCTCCCGATGTTGCTGGGCGAGTCTGAAATCACAAGGAATTGTCAGTGGTTAAGGTTCCCCTGTGGCTTCGTCCCTTTGTGGACAATATGCCTCTTTGAGCAAGACATCTCATCTCATTATCTGAAACCGCTTAATCCTATATAGGGTCACGGTGAGCCGGAGCCTATCCCGGAAACACAGGGCGTAAGGCAGGAATACAC
>JAZEWT010000012.1:2012615-2023446 GCA_036362905.1 Mordacia mordax
ACAATGTTATTATATATCTTACAATGTTACGAGGCAAATACACTATGCACTACTCATTATGTCTGCAACGCGGTAATTACATCTGAAGAACATTTAAGCTTTCGGAATTACCGATCAAGTTCAACATTGCCTTCCGGATGTTGTATTTTTGTTGGTCACTGTGCTGTTGCGTCGCGAGCAACTATTTGCGAACCGGCGCTTCCATTTCAGAATCTTGGCCGCACACGTAACGAAGTTAATTACATCAAAGCCCGAAGCCACGTGCCCCGTGGGCATTTCATTCGTTCGCATTAAGTCGACTCTACGAGGGCAAAGATTGCAGCGGCTCAAGCCAATGCTCGGCATTGTACATTAAAATTACATTGAATCGACGAGATTGAGAAACAAAAAACGTTTTTGTGAAAAAGCAATTGTTCACTGCCAATGTTGTATACAATACAGTTTCGTTTTCCTAATTGCCAGGGACACGGTGTAATGATAGTACAATGGGTTATTATAGTTTTGTGGTGTGCGGGGGCCATAATAAAAATACAATCTTTATTCCATAGCAACCTGTGTTTGTAATTTCATTATGCATCTATTGTGCACATGATTGAATGTGGCTGCTGCCTTCCTCAAATGTGAAGGAGTCTTATGCCATTATTGCTTTCCTTGTCTCGATTTCTTCCTGCATCCCCCCTCCCTCTGTCTTGACCCCCTTCGCTGCATTGGAAATTGCTCACAGCCATTCTCACAGGAGTCTTGAGCAAGGCGTCGCGAAGATTTATTTAAAGCTCTTTAGATTCTGAACCGAGAGCCATACCTATAAGCAGCTGCTTTCTTCCAAATAGCATTGTTTCCGACCACCCCCCTCCCCTCCCAAGATGGAAAATCATACACATGTGGACGTGTGGGATGTGTTGTTTAAAGATTACAAAATAATGAAACATTTCTATGCATCAGTCCGGATGCAGCCACTGCATCGAAGTTGGTGTGTATCCTGTTTGGCTGATGGGCAAGTTCAACGCATTTAGAAATAGGGGATCAGAATGACCTTGGCAGTGAGTAGTTTTTTATACAGTTGTGTGCGTATTTGCTGCGAATTACACTTGTGTCCATTCGTTCAATACTTACCCTCGTAGCATTTCTGTCACTTATACTTTCGCTTTTCGCCACAATTGGGAAGTGAAGCTTTAACTGGAATTGAACTTTGAATGAAAGACTATAAGGAGATATTAATGTTTATGCATTCTGAAGTGGCTGGCCGATTACGACGGATCAGCAGTCTCAACGCTGAACATGTTTACTTCTCGCAAGAAAAGAGAAAAAAATCCAGCTTATTAAAATGAAAACGTGATGACACACGGCATTTTGCTGCCTTTAGTTTGCTGACGAGTGTGCTTTGCCCTGCGTGATGTGGTGCTCTGATGAAATTTTTTTTGCCTTGAGGCATCTTAACCACTTGACCCACACCGTCTGAAGACGCAGGGTTGTGGGGGGAGGGGGGGTGGTGGGATCTTGCCGATGAAGTTGTGGAAATTGAGTTGTATAGGCAGGCACAGGTCACGAGCGCTAATGAGACCAACATAATTACGTGCCACGTTCTATTGTCTTGCTTGGGTTTGAGTTAAGATTGGAGGGAGTCTTTATAAATGCCAATATTGCGAATTTTGATTACGGTTATTATTGTATACTCCTTCCCTTGACAAAAAAAAGATAGTTCATTCATTAAGTCTTTATCAATACCCACTGAATCATGTACACGGTTACTGCGACCCGGAGCTGGGCAGATAGAGGGCGCGAGGTAGGGCTTTGCCGATGATTTGATGCCAATACATTTTTGGGGCGTGGGGACAAATTAGTCACCAGGACAATTAACTTAGTCGTGTCTATTTGGACTGTAGAGAAAATCGGGGTTCCTTGTGAAAACTCACACGACACGGAGATAAGATTCCTTGCAATCTTGTGATTCTGTGATTATGATAATTTGATGGTAATGTCATGCAGACTCAGTTTAATGTTCACGTACGTAAACATTCGCTAATCAATGTTTATGTATAGCGTGTATAAAATCATTTGTATTCCGAATGAATGCAGTGCAGCCTGAATGTATTCTTACATCAGTTTAACCGGGGCTAGCAATGCAACATTTAGGTGACGCGAAGGTCGCTATCTCTCCCGTGCTTGGGGCCAAACACATTCTCACTTTCAGAAATAAGGTCCATGTAAATTAATTTAAATAATGTTATCGGATTTAGATATATAAATGCAGACGGCTTGGTTGTTGCAGAAAATCGAAATGGATTTGGGCATTTCGGCTTGGAGTCACACTCCTTAGCTTTACAATCCAGCATGTGTGATGTCTGATAAGAATACCTTCGCGTGGCTGGAAATGCTTCCCACGGGAAGGCTGAATTGGTTTTGTTTTTCCAATATTTCGAGTGGAATTCTCCCTTTTGCAGGAGCCGATTATTACTGTGTTTTTTTTTTCTCCAGACGGCGCATCGCAAGTGAGAGCACAAGCGTAAGCAATCCCTACGCACGTGCAGGCTGCCTTGGCTAAAATTTAAAGCCATTGTTTCAGAGCAGAATGGAGCGAGGTCTGCCAGCGTTTTCGACGCGAGTGGCTTTCATGCAGTGCGCCGAAGAATTGAAACATTGGGGATTTCGTAGGCGTCTCATAACCACCTTGTGCGCCTTTGCAGTTTGTTTGGAATCCTATTATTCCAAACCCTTCCACCGATGAGTTTGACGTGCGCTCCGACATTTCCTCCGCAGTGTTTTGCAGTTTCTTCGTATTTTTAATGTAATAACCGTTTAACATTTCAGTTTATAACACGCGCGGTGTTCGGTGCCGAAGGTGTCCTTTCGAAGCGGGAGCGACTTGGAGGCGCGAGGAGCCCGTAGAGAGGTGAAGGAAAGGCAGCCGTGCCGTCAGCCGGCGCCAACGTTTACCAGACAGCGCTTGTTCTGTATATTATGGCGTGACCTGCCAATCGTCGAGTGGTTTTTTTTTTGTAATGGGAGGAAACCGGACGATCCCGGCGGGAACCAATGCCGAACAGTGGGAGAGCGCACACATTCCGCACTGAAATGTGCTCGAGCCCACTCGCTGTGATGCGCGAGCTTTAGCGCTGCGCCACCTTGCTGGACGAAAGAATAATCACAATAATAATTGCACTTCGAGAGCGCTTTTCACCCTAGGGTCACAAAGCGCTGCACAGAGCTGTGGAGATAATGGCACAGCAACAACTTCAGGGCAGTTCAACTAGTCAAATAGTAGCAATAAATTATAGGGCATGAAGTAAGCGATATATAAAATATACATCACAAGTACAACAGACGTGACTGTACACAAAAGATGTTATATCGATCTACCTGGGGCAGGACCTTCTTTCTCGGAGGAGGCATGGACATTACCGCTGCATACTGATCATACCCCTCCTCCCATAGCTGCCGGCCTGAACTTAAAAATGGGCGTAATAAGTGACACTTGGAATAAATGAAGGACAATGTTGATTTAACATTTTGCCAACTAATAGACTATCACAGTGCAGTGGTAGTGCATTTTGATTCAGTACCACTTTTGAGACTCGCCGACTTGTGGTAACTATGGTTACAACGCACCCACAATGTCCCTTTTGCTCGAACGAATGCCTGAAGCCACTCCTGTGGGCCCTTGAAATGATTGGCAACTCCAAATATCCAACTCGAACCACTTTGGATACTGGAATTCAAGTCCCTTTCGCTCTGATCAGCGCTTGTTCTTTGAGGGTTAACTTATGTAACAAACCTATAAAGTAGGTCACCTCTGTGATTTGTCTGTGGGTGGCTTCACATAGACAGGGCTGCTTATTGAGAGACCGCCTTGTATTCAAACATGAAGCATGCTGAATGACATTGAAAGACAAACCCATTTCACATCATAGCCTGTTGAGTTCGTCTCTATTTTTTTTTTAAGTTGGAAACCAACCGTCTCCTCTACCGATCGTCTATTTAAAAAAAAAGTCACTTTCTACCTGCAGTAATTTTCACGTCTTTCGTTTTGGGCCCAGTATAGGAGGCATGACATATTGTCGTATTTAAATCTCATTTCATCTCATTGTCACAAACTGCTTAGTCCTGTACAGGGTCGCGGTGAGCCGGAGCCTATCCCGGCAGACACAGGGCGCAAGGAAGGGATATACCCACGATGGACGCTAGTCCATCCCGGGCACTGCGGGCAATTTAGTCTGCAAGCCAATTAATCTATGCAGCAGTATGTTTTTTGGACTGTGGGAGGAAACCGGAGTGCCCGGTGAAAACCCACGCGGACACGGGGAGAACAGGCAAACTCCACACAGAAAGGCACCCGCGCCGAGAGATTCGAACCCGGGACCTTCTTGCTGTGAGGCGTCAGCGCTACCCACTGGGCCACTGTGCCACCCGCATTTAAATCTGGACAACATAATATCGTCGTCAGTTTTTCGCCTATCAATCGATTCAATTGGTGCAGTCGTCGTCACTCGTAATGTTTGTAATAATTTATTCATTGGCTGCTGTCCGCTGCAGTTGACGCCTGATGTCAGGCCTCCAACACGTGGGACTCTCACCGTTTGATGAGTGATGATGACTGTGACCTCATCACCCAGTTTCCCATCGTGGCTTTTGGTCATGTGCCGTTATTAATGCTCATATCATAATGAACAGTTCATTATATTTCTGTTAGTCGAATCATTAGGGTGATCGGTTAATAGATTATCGCAACAGTTCCAGTGGGAGCCGCACAATCAGATTGAGAGCAATATGCAGAACAAGTTGGCTTAATGGTAAATTAAAATATAAATGTATATCCTTGAGCGGAGGCGCAGTGATCATCACACTTCGCCATGAACCCTGCAGCCCAAGTTGCGTCGTCGACGAATCCCTAAACCAGTTCCCCACCTCACTGGTCGACCCCTAGGTCGACTTAGCCTCAAATAAGTGAGATGTCAGCATCACCAATGGGGAGACCAAGGCGGCCGGGTGTGGTTCTGGCCACAAACCCCCTCGTGTGCCCTGCCAGCCTTCGTAGCTCGAACAGCACTTGCCGCAACAGTCTGTTACGGCTACATGGGGGGGCGTCTTTGTCTACATACATGGGTGCAAGGGTAAACTGAATTTGTAACAGAAAAAAATGCTTTCTGTGCAGATCGTTGCTATCCATAAATGTGAACCTAGTTGTTGACCTGCTTTGTAATGATTTTTTTGCTTGCCGTGCCGTTTTTTTTTTCTGAATTAACATTTTTCAAGGTGCCCTCTGTTTTTGTGCTTTTCCTTAGAGTGCGCGCTGGGTTTTTAATACGAAAGACAGTGCTGCAGCGAGCTTGCCGTCCCGTCTCCTGATCATGTGTGTTGCTAGTCAGTGGAAGGCACCTCTGTAAGGAGACGCTCAGAGAAGGTTGGGCTTGTTCCATTTTCACCATTGGCTCTGTCCTCTGGCTGTGGGTGAGTGAGTGGAATAACGAATGCTTTCATCAGCGGGTGGTTCCATGACCTTGGGCAGACTTGAGCAAGTTTTTTTTTTATTTCATATTTATCCATCCGACTGAAGGCAGCGATGCCACGGATGGAGGGCGTTTGTTGAGAAATTGCTATCGAGCTGCTGTTTCGGGATAGCTGTGTCAAGCATTCCCACGTCTCTCCTCCATGACATTTTTCCTCCGACGTTGAAGGCATCTTCATGTTGGAGGCATAGTCACGCTGGAGGTATTTTCAGGCATTTTGAAGATGCCTGAAGATTCCTCGAACGTGAAAGAACTGATTTGGATAGCAATTCTCATACATCGAGCCATGACAATCGATATCAATACAATGAATACATCGCAAAGAAAGGCACATAATTTCGTCATCTCTACTCCATGTGTTGAAATGAGGTCTCCTTGTGACAGGAGATACCCATATAACTAGTCGGAACCATAGGGAAGGCAGCACAAAATTCTCACTCATCTGTCACAAATAGAAATCGTTTGAATGTGCGCTATGAAGATGTTTTGTCGGAATGCTTTTGGCTGTGTAGCAACTGTCCTCATGCATCTTCACCGCTGGAGTGCTGAGTGAATGTTGTGAGAGAGAGAGAGAAAAATCAAAGTGCGACCATTCAATCACAAAATGCTCCGTCGTTAATTTATTTTCACATCTGTGTGGCTGCTCGTGTCCATCTCCATCTCATTCATTCTGAAAGACAGCAAATCTTCTTGCCCAGCGGGTGCCGTGCACGCAGGTGTGAGACGGAGGCAGTCCACCCGCCATGTGAACGCTGCCCGTCCCTCTCACACCTGGCTTCTGTGTATCTGCCCCCTCCTCGTGGATCGTAAACTGACCTTGATGATGGTCTGCGTGCTTCGTTGAACCTCAGAGCAATGTCGCCTGGAGTCCAGGACTTCTCCTTGGGTTTTAGTTGCTTAACAGGCCCAGGGGCTAGTGCTCTTGCTAGGGTCTTTCTTGTTGAACAGATCTAGAGCAGTGGTTCTTAACCTTGTTGGAGGTACTGAACCCCACCAGTTTCATATGCGCGTTTCACCGAACCCTTCTTTATTGGAAAAATAAAATGTGATCACCTGCAGCCAGTGATGGCCAAGCGGGGCGCGTGTCATCATGAATCATATGAGTGAGGTGTGTGTCTTGACCTCCACCGAACCCCTGGGGTTCGATCGAACCCAGGTTAAGAACCACTGATCTAGAGGGAGGTTCGGAACATATAACCCTTGGTGACGGAGGGTCGTCAGTTTGTTGTCTGGAACCTCCCACAGACATGTTCACAATGGAGACCCTAGTAGGAGCACTGGACGCCAGGCGACATGGTTTTGGGGTTTATTAGAACACTCACACACCTCCATTACGATGAGGATTACGATCCAGTGTCAGCAAAGAGATCTGTCGGTAACCAGCCTCGACGGGAAAACTGGCCTCATTTCCACAGGTGCAAAGCGTCAGTTTTTTTTTTTAACCATCTTGCGCTGCCAAACTCACCCTTGGAGTGATTCAGGCTCGCTCACTCACTCGCCATCATCGTCCGGGCTTTGGTGTCGGGGGGGTTGGGGGTCTCTGGAAGCCTCATTGAAAGCAGGGATGTGCCACTTCGCGAGCCTTTCCCGTACGTCACTGCTTCGTGGACACGCTGGCATCATGAGATACAGAATGCTGCGTGTGGCGGTGCCATCAGCTGACCATCTCTGTCATGCCTCAAAGGCGTAGAGCTCTGGCATTTGCTGTGCATGAAAATTAAGAATACTACGGACGTGCGTTTGGCAACATATTTCGAGAGAGTGTTTTATACTTCTGTTAAATGTTTGTTTTTCAGTCCCAGCTACTCGATTACTCCTCACCCTCTCTCCTCAACAGACAGCTAATGGTTTAAGATGGCATGTTTGTTTACTTAATTGCCTTTTTATTCTCCACACATTTGCTTTACTTCTGTTATATATTGCTCGTTGCAGTATTCGCAGTTTATATCCGTGTATCGCGCATATGTAAGACACAACTTGTATGCAAGAGTGACCTCGGGCATCAGTCTGCCAGTTNGGGGGGGGGGGGCGATTATTGTTGTGCGTAATCCCAAATCAGTAATGTGCTCATAATCTTCGAATTTTCGACCCCGACGCCAGCACCCGACCAGCCTACTCTTGCAAATAAAGAATAATATGAATAACACCATTTATATTGTATAGAAATTCCACGCCTGTCTGTGAACACCACACGAGCATGGCAACGTAATGAGGGAGCCGCAGAAGGGGGGGCGAGCGGGGGGGGGGTCAGCCAGGTGATCAGCTGCCGCCAACTCGCCAGACACTGCTTCCTATCCACTATCTATTATGATGTTATCGGCCAGTTGGTTGTGGGAGAAAAACCAGAGAATCCATAGACGCGCAGGAATAGCAGGGGGAGGAGAACACACAAACTCCACACAGAAAGGCATACCGGGTGGGATTTGAACCGCCTCGGGCAGAACTTTTATTTCAGTCAGGCGCAGATGTTACCGCTGCACAGACTCCCTGCAACAGTGAGGGGCTCTTTAGTTGACCATTAACGTCCACTGTGAAGCAGATGGCCCGTTGTATTGTGGTTATTGAAACCATAGTAATATTGCAGCAATGGTTGTTATTACACTTGCGTTGCTGGTTTTTATAGTCTTTACTATCCAGAACTTTGATTTTGCATTACATATGAAACCGAAGTGATTAATTGTTATTTCATCTTGTGACCGGGCGGTGTGATTGTACAGTGAGCAACGCTGTTGCCTCACAGCAAAAAGCTTCCGGGTTCGGTTCCTGGCTTGGGTGCCTTTCTACGTGGAGTTTGCGTGTTCTCTCCCCATTTTCTCCGGGTATTCCGGTTTCTTCCCACCGTCCAAAAACACGCTGGCTGCCTAGGTTAATGGGCTTACTGAATAAATTGCCTCCCCAAATAAAGTGCCCTGAGATGTACTGGCATCACATCCTGGGTATAGCCCCACCTTGCGCCTTGTGTGTACAGGATCAAGCAGATGCTGACTGATTGGCTCCTGACCAAATCATCCAGAATTCTCATCCTGTCAAATCCTAGAAGCTAAGCAAGCTGGAGCCTGTATAGTGCTTGTATGACAGGCACGCTTGTGTGACAGGCACGCTTGTGTGACAGGCATGCATGCTAGGTTGTCACATGTGACTGTGGAGCTGCGACAAATGCTAATTTTAAAATGACAATGAATTGAAATGCCTTTACAACCAGCGTTAGTTGCCTTGATACACGACAAACTCTGCCTCGGATTGTTAAGGTGCGGAGCGAATGCTGAGGGCTGCAACAACACAACTGCAGCAACGTATTGAGGATGCTGAAGAGTAGTGAGACCCATGCTGAGTGTGTTGTGTTACCTGTGGCTCACAGATAACACGTTATCAATAAAACCACATAATGCATCCAAAGTAGAGTGGCACGGTGGGGCAGTAACTGGCACTTCTGCCTTGGAGCAAGGCGCCATGGGTGCGATTCCTGGCTCGTCTTTCTCACAGACCCTTGGGTGAAAAATGCTCTAGAAGTGGAATTATTATTATTATGTTCGCCCCATGTGTGCATGGGTTTTCCCCAGGTACTCCACTTTTCTCCCGCACTCCAAAGACATTCCCGCTGACTGGCTCTTGATGCCCTGCGATGGACTGGTGTTGCCATGCTGGTTACAGCCCTGCCTTGTGTCCTGTGGTGACCGGGATAGGATCCTAAACACCGTGACTCTCTACGAGACTAAGCAGATGTTGATAATGAATTCATTCTTGCATCAAAAGTAACAATATTGGTATTAATTTTACTCTGACACATTTGGAAAAAATGTCAAAGTTCTAAATGAAGTTGTGTACTAAAAGCATTAGCCTAATCGTTCTTTTGATTAAAAGGCATGTTTAATCAACTCTGCTGAATGATGTTGAGTTATTAATTTCAGCAGCCCATTTGTATGCGATGCTTTGAATAATAATTACCACATTCTATTTTTTTCCCTTCTCTTCCTCATGTCTGCACTGCAACGTTATGCCTTTAATCGTATTCATTCAAGGGCTGTGTGTATTTCCGTATTATAGACATCAATGCTGAAATTACATGAGAAAAATTGCACTCGCTAATCGAAATATGAATAAAGCGGCAGTTTAAAAACCACAGCGCTGCACCGTCTGAAAAGCGAGCAAGACACGCGTCCTCTGCTGCTCCGGTTTGCAAGCTCCCTGTTTTCCGCCGCATTAGGAGAACAGTAAATGAAGGCCTCGATTGATACGAGCTGAGCGGACTCTGATCGAATGAATTAGCAAGCAGCGCCCATCATCCCTCGCCGTCGGAATTCCACATTCGCGAATTTCCGAGCCGTCTCGGCTCCTGTCTGAGTAATGAAGGATTAACCCTGTGACTCCTACACGGTATTGCTGGTGTGCACTTAAATGACCACATTTGAAGGTTGGACTTGTTTTTCTGTGTTGCATCTGTGCCTAATTCTTCAGCCATTGGTCCTGCCCATGCTTGGGCTCTGTATTTATATGTTATATGTCTGGCATTTTGCGTTGTTAACCAATAACTCGTTTTCATTTTATCCTTGCACATGTCAGCATCTTAATATACGCTAGTTTGATAATAAACACAATCGTGTGATTGTAATTGGTTTCCATGTTATGATTAAAACCTTTGTCGTTGTCGCGTCGGAGTCCTCTGAACTTAAGCGTTTAATGAAATTTTATTAAGATAAAAATAAAATAGCGGGTAGGCAAACAAATGTTTCGGAATATAATGGAAAAAGATGAAATTTGCTACTGCTGTGTTGGAAATCTTGATATGCAAATATCCTGGCATTCAAGCATGCAAATGTAATTTTTAAAAGAAAAAAAAAACCCAACCACACAATCACTGATTCTCCCCTGTAAGAGAAGTAAATGGAGAGTAAGCCAAAATTATCAATGATGGTAATTTTATTTTTCTATGCTAATAAGGAAGGCTTTCTGAAACCTTGCACTAATACAACATAATTATCTGTTATGCAAATGTAACAAATGATTACTACTGAATTATTACGGTGGCACAATGGGTAGCGCTGTCGCCTCAAGCAAGAAGGACCTGGGTTCGATTCCTGACGCGGGAGCCTTTCTGTGTGGGGTTTGCGTGTCCTCTCTCTCTCCCAGTGTCCGCGTGGGTTTTCGCCGGTTTCTCCGCTTTCCTCCCATCGTTCAAAGACACGTTGCTGCAGAGGTTAATTGGCCTGTTGAGTAAATTGCACCAAAAAAAAGTGTGCCCTGCGATGTACAGGTGTCACATCCTGGGTACTCCTCTGCCTTACGCCCTCTGTCGGCCATGATTGGCTCTGCCCCCCACTCCCCCCCCC